>OX465289.1:9937500-10305000 GCA_949987695.1 Merzomyia westermanni
TAACAGTATATCGTGTAAGCGGTTGGACATGTATCCAATATCTGATCACGAAACAATACATTTTAAAGTAAATCTTAAAAAATCATTGACAATGCGACTGAAAAAATCTATAATATCTTGGGAAAATTATTCAAGTGAGAATCTGGTGCATCTCTTAACTCCATATAATTATAGCGAATTCTCCAATTTGAATATCAACAATAAAGCTGAATTTCTAACAGCTATATTATCCGAGGTAATGAACACTCTCACGTTTCCGAAGGAAAGAAGTATTAAATTAATAACCAAATGGTATGATGGTGAATTAGCAAGCATAAACAAGCTTAAATACAGCCTGCATAAAATATTCTTAGAAACGGGAATTTGGCACGATTATATTACTGTGAAAAATTCAATATAAACGGTTAGTAACAATCAAAAAGGTTAATTACATGCAGCGTAAGATAACCGCTAATGTAGGTGTCTAAGCCTTATGGAGGGCGAGGAGTTTTTTTGAGTTATTTTTTATTTTATTTTATTATTTACATAATATTATTAGTTTAGAGAGGAAAAGGGGATGTGCGGAGCACATGTTTAATATAGGGAGCCATTTTCTCTCTCTCTCTATGGCGCGATATACAACAGGTATATCATCATAAACCTCCTAAGAGATTTTTGCGCCAAGCTTCTCTTCCAATTTGTGGTGTGCCGATTTGAATTTTCCCTACAAATTGGTGGGACCTACAGTTTTTTGCCGACTCCGAACGGCATCTACAAAGGAGACGAATTTTTGCTGAGAAGCCTGTCATGGCAGAAATACACTCGGAGAGTTTGCCAAACCACTGCCGAAGGGCGACCCCGTTTTGAAAAACTTTTTTCAAATCACTTTTGATGTTACCTGTACCATGGCTCGAACCATGGACCTTCGGTGTGGTAGGCCGGCAACACTACCTTCACACCACGGCGGCCGCCATTTTCTAGTATTTATTTAATTATTATTTTATTTAAATTATATGTTCTATTAGAACGGGGTGCGGCGCACCTGTTACACCTTGCATTTATTAATTGGGGGCGAGCACTATTGGCTCTGAGGCATTGCACAGGATTGGCTTCCTCATTTTCGCTGTGAAAAACCCCGCTTTGGGATTACAAAACATAAACTATATCTTTGGGATATTTCATAAGATGCTTGCGAATTACAAGAGAGTGCAGCGCAAATAAAATAGACGAAATAAATCGGTATAGCTTATGTCGCTTAAACAGTAGGAGATAGTAAGGGGATTAATAAAGTCTCAATAAATAGCGTCGTATACACATCTGAAAACGAAATTGATCAGGCACTAAACAATTATTTTATCGATAGTATCAAAGAAATCAACACTAACATAGAAGTTGTAGACGGGGAAGTCCCGATATCTCAGTTAACTGAACACAATTTTAAATTTGTCGAAATAGATAATGATGAAATAGAGAGAGTTGCTACTGGTTTCAAAAATAAAATAGGAGGAAATAAACTTTTAACCGAAGGTGTCATAAAATACTCGATAACATATTTTGGATTTTTCTATTCGCAATTAATAAACGAGAGCTTGAGGAATGGAGTTGTGACAAACCTATGGAAAACGTTAATTGTTGTTCACGTAGAAAAAGTGGCGAGTACAATTCGAGCTGAGGAGATGCGCCCTATAAACACATTATCGAATGATGAAAAAATACTTGAACGCATGGTTAAAAAACAATTAGTACAGTACCTAGAAACTAACCAGATATTAATCCCGCAACAGTCTGGTTTTAGGAGGCAACACTCATGCGAAACTGCACTGAACTTGGTTATAGCTCGTTGGTAAGAATAACTGAGTAAAAATAAATACATAATGGCAGTTTTCCTAGACCTTAAACGGACTTTTGAGACAATAGATCATGATCTATTACACAAAAAATGAGGCTGTATAGGAATAAGTGGTACTGAGTTGAAATGGCTCGAAAGTTTTACAAAGAACCGTAGCCAAAGAACAGTCATTGGAATAGAGCTATCAGACTCCAGAAAACTAACCGTAGGGCTACCTCAAGGCTCAGTTTTAGCACCTATATTATTTAATATATATATATAAATGACATGCCAAGCTATATAAAGCACAGCGATGTCAATATGTTACCGGATGAAACTTTAATAATGATAAGCGTTGAGAATGGGAACGAAATGGTTGAAAAGCTGCAATCTGATTTAGACGAAATATACAATTGGCTGTGCTTGAACAAACTCAAACTAAACATCAGCAAGACAAAATTGATGTTCATATCCAGAAGATCTATAGACATACAGAGCCTGAACACTTTAAATATAAACCATGAAACAATAGAAAGAGTGCCAAACATTAAATATTTGGGAATAAAAATTGATGATAAGTGGAATTTTAATGACCATATCGATTACACTGTGGGCAACATTGCAACAAAGCTGTACTTCATGCAACGTATGTGCAAACTTCAAAAAAAAATACAAAATAATGGTATACCGGGTTATAATCGAGCCTTTTTTAAATTATTGTTCAACCATATTTTTTATAATGAACGATAGACAAATTTATAAATTACAAAAACAACAGAATCGTGCTATGCGAATAATCCTGCGGTAGCGGTATGGTACGCCAATCAGAGACATGTTATCTACTCTCAATTGTTTAAATATTAAACAACAACATTTTTATTGCACAATGAAATTGGTTAAAAATATTAAAGATGACAACTTACCACAGTAGCTAAAAGTTAACATAAAGTATGGCAATGATATACACAATATTGATACACGTAGAAAGAATGATTTTAAGCTACCTGCCTTCAGATGTGAGGCAATATTTTCTATGTGATGTAATATTTTCTATAAAGGTCTAAAATGTTATAATGAATTACCTAGTAATGTTAAGCAAATTAAAAGCACATCTAAATTCAAAAGAGCACTTTTCGAATATTTTAAGTCTATGCCAATAGCTTAAGCCATTGTTAAGAAAACAAAGCAATAAATTCTGCCTCTGGTTCTGCTTTTGTTCCGTTCTTTTTCTTTTTTTTTTCTTATCTTTCTTTTATTTCCTTTTATTTTATTTTTATTTAATTTTTAGTTTTTATTTTATTAAATGAATTTAATGTAACCATAGAGTTCCTATAGGCTTAAGTTTAGATTAAGCTTTTTAGTAATTAGTAATGTGTATAAAATTATAGTTGTAATGATCTAGGTTCAATAGAGCCGTAATAAATTTATAAATAAATAAAGAGAAGGGCTGTACCTTCTAGATAATGTTTATATTTGATGCATATCCAAGGCAAAGTTTGATTTAAAAAACTGTTTTATGGACAAGCCATTAAAAAATGAAACTTAAACCCAGATTATCGGGAATCTAAGGAAGAATGGGTGGGTTGTGATGGGAAATGCTCTTAAAAGATCTATATCCTAAAAACGGAAGATGAATCTCCGTTGACCCGAAGAAAAATAATCCGTCCCCCTTCCACTTTAATAATAAATTTTTTGAAAAAAGTGATAGAATACCTTTGACTTTTTGGCTGGTTTGAAAAGAGTTAATAAAAGTCTTATTATCAAAATGGGCCCATAAGCTTTTGAAACAAGTGTTTCGTAGTCCCAGACTTTCTCTTTTAATAACATAATTATCTCTGATCAGAAATATTTTGAAATTGAACCCGAAATCTACCATCTTTTTCACCACTATTGTTTGCAATCCCACCACTTATTTAAAATTTCAAGTCCGAACACAGGTTGCTCTCAGTCTAGAAAACAGAGTTTTGCAGAAAATACTACTCCCTTTCAGCACAAAAAAAAATGCTCCATTCTTGGAAAGAATTTGTCTGCTGGTTCAGTTGCGGGTTTTCAAGCACTTTTCCACTTAATGTAAATTTTCTCTCATTTAAACAATTAAATCGTGGCCGTTGACAATCACAACAACAATGCAAAAGGCATTTAAGGAAAAATCCACTTTACACTTCTGACAATGAACATAAAAAAGCCATTAAAAGAAAGTGGCGAAGGAGAGCTAAGCATAATAGAAGCAAGTAAAGGTTTGGAATGTTCTTGGCTCTGAAGTGAAGGGCTCGTGTGTGGTAATTGAATAAATTTATTAAAGACGCCAGATGTCATATATCAGCGAAACTATTTTATGGTGAGAAAAAGAAATGGAAGAATAAACAAAATATAAAGAGTGTTTCCAACTCAAGTTAACCACTTTTCTTGTTTTTCACGTTCAGTTTTGTGACTATGCCATAGACGGATACTTCCAATAAAAAGAATAGTAATTCCTGATAAGGACTAATCGTTTTAAGGGATATATTTGAAGGGCGTGCCCTCATGAAGGCTTACTCCAGCGCTCTACAGCAAAGGCGATGGATGATGCTAGGGATAAAAGCAATCAGGTCCTCGGAGTCTGTTACAGCGGCCAAAGGAATGAAATAATGTCACTCTATACTATCGTGTCACCGCAATCCGTATTAAAACCTGGGTCTTCACCATATCGATGAGACGGTTGAGGATAGGAAATAATTAATTGGAAAATACTTACCATCATGTCATCAGTATCATTCTTGGCGATGGTGGCAGTACGCATGTATTTGGATTTACATCAACGCTGCTCGAGAGCCCATCATCTGTAGTATCCGGTTTCAGCATAAAAACTCGACCAAATTGCCTGACTATCTCTAGATCAAAGTGGGGCATTTAACTATCGCTCTTGTAAGACTTAGAGACCGGTCGTAGTGCCCCATGGATAACTGGTACGATGCGGAATGTCGCTCTACGTCATAAATGTAGAATGATATCCACAGGACCATTAGGGTTTGGACCGAAAGTCAACTCCGGGTATTCACTGAACACAAGTTTTCTTATTGAGCTAAAATGAAAAGGTGACAACCTGGTAAGGCCGATTCAACGTAAACGGGTTAATCAGTTGGACTTCAGACACGATGAGCATATTATCGAACAGATCTTTTGGAAGTGTAAAATTCAGGAGAAGGTCCCTTACAAGAGGAACGAAGCCCACTATCTCTCACGACATAGAAACATAATGCTCTATAAGTCTCTCATTATTCCCCTCGTGATGTTAGGCTCGGAGTCATAGACTCTTTCAAAGCCAAACGAGATTACCTTTGGATCCCTGCGGGCCAGGGAACTTATAATGTAGCTGAGGTGAATCAACGAAATCGCTACCACGGCAGTTGGGCTGGTGCCTCAAGGTGCTAGTATAGGAACGTGCTGGACTAGTATAACACTGTTTGGTCCGTCTCGTCCCATTGGATCTGGCGACTACGCAGTCCTGCTACTACAACAACAACAACAACAACAACCCTTGGAGTATTCGAGAGAAAAGTTGTACATAGTGTGCGCTCTCCGAGATATTCTTTCCAAAGCTTTAGGGGAGTGTTACTGATATGGACAGCCCTTTACTAATACCTACAGGTGACTGCCTTGATATTTTGAGACCCAACCGATGTGCATCTCATCTCAAGTCACCACCAAGGTACCGTTTAATTAAACACAAAAAATTTATATCTTAATTCATTAAATTGTAATTTTTTTATTTTTGTTATTACAACAAAATCATAAAATTTTGTAAAGTTTAACTTAAGCTAAAGATTTATGGATAATTAATTTTAAATATAATTTATTGAAATCGAGTCCAAAAATTGTGCAAATTAAGTCGCATTTGCATTGGTGTAAATTTGAATTTATCAAAAAAAGAAAAATATTTTTGAAATTTGTATACTACGGTAAGAGAGTTTCCAGACTTTATTTCAAATATTTCCCTTTTTCAATGTACTCGTACAACTAATTTAATTTATCCTACCCAAGCACCTAACCCATACGCAATTGTCGCGCTACGAACACACACAAACCAGTCGCACTCAACATGGTCATGTGGTCAAATTGGCCCAGACGTGGTGGTGCCGCATTGCAGCCATCCTCATAGCAAGTGCAAATTATTTGTTTATATCCTTCCATATCCGCATCAATGCAGTAATCCTTCTTTCCCCCTATTATACTATCCAGCTTCCCACAGCTGCGTATTACACGATTTTCACCGCTCACTTCGATTGTTGTAACGGTCTTACGGCAAAACATGTCGGGTGAAGGGCATTCCTCGAGGTATTGATCATCGCGTGGCGCACGTGGTGTAATCAAACGCAATTCAGTACAATCTTCCTGCAGATGGGAGTTACATTGATGGCATTTCATGGCGCTCGCTGGTGGAGAAAGGAAAAAAAAAGAAAGAAGAGATAAAGAAAGCATCAGTATGAATAAATAACAGTTTAATTTAAAGTAATCGAAATTGGTTGAACATTTTTAGTTCTTGCGAGTTTTTAGAAAAGGGTGTAAACTTATAATACATTCAAAGAAGATTAAGTGAGCTTTATTCTGCTAAGCTGTTTCCTATACAATAAACCAGAGCATTAATTCTTTACAGAATTCTGCATACTCTTATGGTCTAGTTATACCTGCATAAAAGTGAATCGCATGTGATACAAAAAAACTGATTATACTTCACATACCGTACATAATCTCTAGCAAAAGCAAGTGAAAAAGTTGTTGTCTAAAATTTACAAAGCACAAGCAAGCAACCCCTATTACTTTGAGAGATACTACTTTTCCCACGCTTTTCGCCCACACTGTAAACACAGCAAAGCGAAGGAGAGTTGCGCAATGACACATACATAAAAATCACAAATTAATAGACTTCGTTGGATAATCGATTATACACAAGACACATTAAACAGATACTTTTAGATAGAGAAAACATGTCATTCAATGCAATGCTATGCAAGTATAACTGGACCATAACACAGTTTGTAAGAAGGAGGGTAGGAATCTGTGTAAATTCAGCGCTCACAATTGTGCTGTCAAAGGATGAGCTCGGAACTAGAAATCATTCTTGACTTTAAAAGTACGAACACGGATTCACTGGCAGGTCCAAAGCCCTTGCGAAATTTTATTAGGATCACTTATGCCTCAAGAATAGTAGTAGAGCTCTATACTCCATATGTTTTCTTGTCTACGGTCAGTCGCCACTTCACTCTTCCGACTATTACTATATTCTGCATAAAAGTTGAGGAATAAACCTTCATCAGTTCTTCACCTTCGTGATTTGAATGCTCCCGGATATTCTGCCATTTCCTCGCGCCTTATCTCTTTTGAGATATTTGCTATTCTGACTTGGTGTTGTTGTAGTTGCTGAAACACTCGCTGAAGCTCCAGGGAACTGTATGAGGGCAGTACATCCGCCTAATTTGCGGGTAATAAATGTAACCATGTACCTCATTCATTTTATCTTTCCATAATTTTCATAGTTAGTTGACAAGCCACTAACAAAAGTGAACATCATTTAATAGGCAATATGATCATAAATTTATTAATTGAATACCAGAATTCCACTCGCTTTAGCGCGCTGACTTGATTCAAAGCATTTTCACTCTCAGCGCGTTAGAAAATAAATATTTGGCGCCACAGACGGCACTTAACTTCTGCGCAAAAACTACATAGTCAATTATTGAAGAACAATAAAGGACATGCAGAGGATCGCACAAAAAGGAAAACCCAGATTAAAGCCAAAAATGGTTATGGTCAACGCCAGTGTTGTCCATTAAAATGCAATAAGGCAGCGCTCTATACATTTGTCATCAAAGAATATAAATTTGAGTCTAGCATTTTTGCTCGTAAGTGCGACTTGTCTCAAATTAATTATAACAAAGTGTTAGCTAACAATAACAATAAACATTTCGAGAAAATTTGGTTGCTTAGTGAGGGACAAAAAGCCAATGTCAACTTTGCAAAAACTATAAGTGCACCACGATTGTTGTTGCTTGTCTTTTTATTCTGTTGACACTCCGCATTTGAGATCATTAATAATTTTGTTAGCGCAAGATGTCATAAAATTTCTCAATGATGAGATTCACAACAATGTTTACATAGTAATTTTGTGTAGCGTTTAGCTTTGTGACGGGAGATATGAGGAAAGACACTAATTTTTCAAAAGTAGGCAAGTAAATTTTCGTTTAAAAAACTAAAAACTAGGATTGGTTTAAATTGCTTCAAAGCTTGCCAGGTTAGAACCAATGAAACAACTTAAAATTTGAAACGAGCTGGTAGCTCTGAAACGTCTGAAACTGGCACGATTTCCGGTGTAAACCTATATATTCTACCTTCTTGCTAACACGTCCATAATGAGTTCTAACATAAGGGCAGTAGATTTGTAAATTTTTTGCTAAAGACGTAACAGATATACTACGTTTACAGTGAAGTTCTAGCCCTGATTAGCACATTTGTTTTGATTTTAAAAAAATGCATCGAATGTGAGAAATTAAAATTACACGAACAACAAATAATAAATTCTCTAAACGATATGCAAATGCGATAGTAACGACTACAAAAATAGAAAAAATATATGCATTTAAGTGGGCTTGCAGTGTAATAAAAATACTGATTAAGTAGGTATTCGCTTGCATAGCTGAGCTCAACAGTGACGATTCCCAACGCAATTTGTTGAGGGGGATTATATTACACGGCTGTGTATGTAAACTTGGGATGGCGATCAATTCTGAATTTACTTAGCAATGAGATAGATTGTTGCAACTGCGGAAATAGTTCAATATAGTTCAATAGGGAAAGATAGTTAAACATCTTACAGAATCAGCAGCGAAATTCCAGACATCGCCATCGCATAAATGCTAAAATATGCCAAAATGCCAAAACAAATGAACTCTCAGGGCCGTTTACTCAATGTCTGATTAACCGCTTGGTCAGGAATTAGGCCCAAAAACCATTTGCTCAATGTCTGATTAGCGACAATTCGCTGATTATCTTCTGAGTTATCAAATGATGGACCTCTGATTATGTGCTTATCAAAAGAAAAAGTAACAGCTGAAAGTAAAAATCTGATTTTGTGATAAAGTTCTGCGTACAAACACTGCGAGTAATAAAATTTTAAAATAAAACCAGTAAACCCCGATTTTAACCATTATATCCCATACCAGATAATATATGGAACTTAATTACATCGCTTATTGCAGCACTCATTATTACCTTTCGTTTGATACCCATATTGTACTAAACACATTTTTGGTCACCTTGGTCTCCTGAACTGGTCGAGCTAACGGAACAAATGATATCTAGAATTTTAAGTTAAACATCTAGCAATACAACGGTAAAAGTTCTGTTTACTTCCATTCAGCAGTTTTTGAGTGATGCACGCCCAAACATACAGACAGACAAACACAGTTGATTTGGCTTAATAATGATGGTCATCGCTATCGATTTTTCTTAAATATCTGCAATATACAGACATCGACCTTTCACAATTTTATTATAGTATGATATGTAGAGATAATAACCATATAAAGAAATATCAAAATCGAAATTTGTACGCCAAAATGGTTCTTTTAAAATTGTACAACGTTCACAATGGCCAACTTTATCATGATAACTTAATCAGACTTTTGTGTTAACCAAATTGTCATTCTAATCCAACCCATAACTAGGTTATCATGTGATAAAGTTTATGATAACCAGCCATTGAGTAAACGGGTCTTAGGGCCGCTTTCATAAAAACCGGTAATTGCTAAACGGAGTTTAATTGATGTATTTTGTACGGTTAGCTGTCAAATTAATCGCCGATTAGGCTTTACCGGCCTTTATGAAAGTGGCCCTTAGAATATTAGGCGATCACACTTAATCACGTTTCTGGACTGCAAGTCACCTGTTAAAATTTTGTTACGTTATATGGTCGCTGGTGGCGCTAGAAACCAATCTAGCTGTCAATTTAGAAATAGATGGAAATTGCCAGAAGTGGTCAGAAATAGCCAGAAATTACTAGAAATCAATCCCGTACTTTTTAGTGTTACTCTATCGTTCTCAGTAAATTTTAATTTTTGACGGTTTTACTAGTTTTAGCCAGGAAGGTATGGGACCCAAAATCAGATAGCATTTCGGAAGTAAAAAAAAATTGTATATAGAGAAAATCTAAAATTACAAATACTGACAATTTAAGAAACAGTTTTAGCAGTCACGAGGGCCCTCAGAATAGATACTTATCTTTCAAATAATTTGCAAAGAATTGTACCGCGTAGCTTCCGCAATAGGCGTAAATCGTTACGAGATTCCGCGGATCCCTTCATCACTCTGAAGGAACACTTAACAGTTTTGATCTCTTTATACTCGTACAGGTAGAAGTGATCTCTTTGTACTTTTCCCTTGTGCCCTTTTATGCTTTTACGGATAATGTTGGACAGATTATTTTTGTTTCTCTACAGGTACTGTCGAACAGGTTAAATTCCAACACCTATAAGTAGAATCCAAAAATGTAAATCGACTTATCAACTAAAGCCCACTGTAGAAGAAAAGTGTTGATCGTGGATCACTCTCTCTAGAGATAAGTAGCAAGATTTTTTGAAGGGTCACTGGAATCGCAAACAACGTCAAAAGTTGCGCAAATGCATTTAGATATTTTAAGCGATCTAGATTAAGCTTTCGCTACTTCCAAAACTCCGTTACAGATGCAATGAATTAGAAAAAAGGAAATTTCCGCTAGGTAGCGATATTTAGATAGTCTCCAAAAAAAATTGTTCATCTTGTTTACTTTTCTGAAGTTTTGTGTCAATATCAAAGAGTAAATGTTAAATTTAGACTTTACTCCTCTTCACTTTAAACGGAATTACTCGCATTGCATCCCTAAAAGGAACGTCCTGCATTATCCCTACTTTTTGCGTGCTTCCACGGCCACACGTCAAAATATTTGACATTCGCCGATTTGACGTTATGTTGCAACGGTAAATGCTATTACAACTTATAATTGAGCCAGTTTAACTGCTATTCACTTGTCACTTTGTGTTGCATACAAATTTGTTGGGTCAGAGTTTAGACAGTTAATAGATAGATATAAAGTTTTGAAGGTAGCAGGTCACATTTTGAAACTTTCATCTATGCACTTGCATGCATACAGGGTGCAGTCTAGTGTTTCTTGTTTATTTTCAGTTATGAGAAAGCTTAATAGTGTAGCCCATCATAGCTAAACAAGTACATTCTAGCAACAAAATTTTGATGTATCGAAAGGAAAACAGTTTTTTTGCTTTTGCAGAACAATTATAATAGCCGTGTTTTTGATGACAAAACTTAGAAAGAAGTGTCAGCAAAGTGAGAATGGCGTAAAACCCTCTCGAAACGCAAAAAAGTTAAAAGTTTCCGCAGAACAGGAATTTGTAAAAACTTGCCAACAAAACAGCTGTTGAGAAATATTTTGAAGCTGATATTTACGGGTTTTGAAACAGTAACAGTAAACTATTTATTCAGCCGTATCGTTAAGTACAGCTGTGCTCATAATAATAGCAGTAAAATTGAAATGGATATCGTTCGACGGAATAAAAATAACATGTGATTTAAATAATTTTCATTTAAAATATAGCGAATTCTATAACAGAAACCAAATCAAAAGCAGTTTCAGGAAAGGTGATTAAACTTTAAAAAACTTACATCCAAATTTAATATATTTGGGCAGAATTTCTAGAAAATTTTTAAGTAC
This sequence comes from Merzomyia westermanni, assembly GCA_949987695.1. Classification (NCBI taxonomy): domain Eukaryota; kingdom Metazoa; phylum Arthropoda; class Insecta; order Diptera; family Tephritidae; genus Merzomyia; species Merzomyia westermanni. Next base: position 9,949,044 of record OX465289.1, read on the forward strand.
GCAATTTTGTAGGCCAATGAACTTTAGTATAACATGGTGTAAGTTAGAAGTACCTCAAAATTTCGCCTGAATTTTCAGAATTATGTTTGTCAAGGATGTTGGGTATTTTTCTCCATACAAAATTTATTTTTCTTCATGCGTTGTATGGAAGAAATTACTCAACACACTTAAAGAAAGACTGAAAATTCAGTAAAATTTTTGAGCGAGTTATACCTTGCACAGTAATATACTAAAACTGCGTACTAAAAAATTTCTTAAACTTCTGGTGTAAACTTTGAAATTTCTTTTTATTTGGTTTCTATTATGGTATTCGCTATATTTTAAATGAAAATTATTAAAATCACAGCTTCTTCTTATTTCGTCGAACGATATCCATTTCAATTTCATTACTATTATATTGAACACAACTGTATGTAAAAATGAAAAAAACGTATGTACCCCTACAATAATTTTAAGTACCTTCTCCAATAACGAAATCGATTTTTTTTTAAATGGAAAAATCGTACTTGATCATGCGTAAAATTTAGTAGATTGAAATAAAAAATTTTACCAAAGTTCTACTGAAAGTAGTTTTATAATCTTTTTATCACTCACCCTGTTTTTACTTTCCCGAAACGTTTTCTTACTAGACTACATGATTAACATATGGATGCACCGCCGTAAGCCTGTAACTGACACCTTCAATTTCAAACTGAAAGGACTAGTTTGTCGCTTTGAGCAGATAATTTAAATCAAAATAAAAAAGAAATTGATTTCTGTCAAGCTGCAATATTAATATTATAAACTGTAGTCCTGAATTGAAGAAGGCCATGCTGAAAAGAAAATTGGTGGCCAATTATTAGCACGTGGGAGCCTAATGATTTGCATTCGTGTTGCGAGGTTGAATCAAACTAAGAACCGGTTCGTTTAGAGCAAGTAGACAAGGCCACTCTGTGCTTTAACCAATTTTCAGTGGAAATTTTTTTCATGATCGCAGTAATTTTCGGTTACAGCCGAGCTTAGACTTTCTTGGTTCTCCCTAAAAACTTGATGAATTAGAGTTTCAAAGAATAAACATATACTTCAAAAATTTAACATTTTGGCTACGATTTTTTTCGTCATTCGCTACATTTCTCTTGATCTTCCTCAGTTCTAACGCTGGCGTCTTTGTGCTAAATATGTATAAATGTGCATTGTGTGCTATTGTTTACGTGTAAAATTATTATTGTAATTTACTGCCGTGTTCTACACGTAATATGAGAACGTACAAAATATTGAACTCAGATATAAATGTTTACTTAAATATGTGCGAATTTACAATAACACAGCAATGCCTTATTACGTGATACGCCTGGGCATGGACATCTGAGGAAATCTTTTAAAATTGTAAAGTCCTCTTAAGAAAATTTTATTATTATTTTCATTTAAAAGCGAACTTATGAAAAAGTGGTTTCGGCTGAGATTGACTTGTTTTGCTGTGATGCGACCATGGTACAACATACAGGTATAAGCTGAAGTAAAAAGCAACCCTGCTGTGTATTTTTATTGTAGCTGAAGTACATAATCTATAGTCGTAAAAAATTCCTTGTGTCAAAATCATGTCAAAAGCGATGGACGAAGAAATTTTATTATTTTTTACATTCATAAAAATTTAGTTTTAATAATAAACGCTTTTCTCTCAAAATTTAAAGTGTACATGGTAAAGGAAAATTATATTTTGAGGCTACGGTCACTGACAAGGGCTTCTACACGAGGCTGATCCCCAAGGCTGGTCCACTGGTCCACAAGGCCACGGCAAGTTATCTTTTTAACTCAGAGTTAATTTTAAAGTTTTTCAAAAACTATGGCCCGTAATCATAGCCCGTGCTTAACACGGGTTTTAATTAAAATCTTTACTTACCCTAAAAAGCCATTTAAAATGTTGGTCAATCCATGGCATAGTAAAACAGGTAATAGCACGGTGGCCATGTTGAAAAGCGCTCCTCTAAAACGTCAAAACAGCACAGTGCATGTTAAAGTGTAAACAAATCTATTGAAAGCAAGTTTGACAGTTTCGAGAAAATTAAAATGAAAAAAATCCAATCAGCTGTTGAGTTTATATTACCTGTATTGGTATGCCATGGGTCAATCATAGCCATATTAAACAAAGATTTTAGCTAAAATTAAATGTAACAGGGTTCCCTTATGAATAAAAAATGTAATTGGTTGGTGGTATAAAGAATTATTTTATGTTTTGCTAGGTCACCCTGTGTCAACTATTTTATTCACCAACCATAGTATACTATGGTATGGTATACTCGTATATCTTGGAGTAAGCACTGTCACAAATACAACCATAGACACATACCTTGATTTTAAGATGTTAAAATGACGTTATGTTTATTTTAGAACCATATTTAAGCAGATAAAATTTTATTTTAATTTGACCATAACTATGGGTCTATGAGTTTAACACATAATTTTACGTTAACTCTGAGTTAAAAATGTAAACAAACATTGACGACCAACTCGAATGAAACAAAAAAAAAAAAGAAATGCAACCCTGATGTGTCTAACTGATAAGCTTTAAGTTAATGATTGAATAAACGACTTGGGCTACTTTATAAAAAATGTTAGTCACAGTCTAATACATATTAGCTGCGAAACATATGCAATAAACTTTGAATTGTTTATTGGAAAAGTGGCGCATAATTTAGCAACAAAGTTATAATTAAATTTCAATAAACACTCTGTTTAACTAACTAACATATGTGCAAATATTTTAGCTTTGTATGAGAATGTGTGAAATACAACAGGGACCCATAATGTTGAAATGAATAAATTATTATTATCATTCACCAATCCGATCTATATGATAAAGGTATCCACGGAATCTTGTAACTATTTACGGCTATTGAAAAGCTCTTTGTTACAATTCTTTGCAAATTAATTTATAAACGAGGACACTCGTAACTTCGGTAAACTGGAAACATTTCTCTTAAATGTTCAGTATTTCTCGCTTTTCTTCATATTTTAAATTATCTTTTACTTTCAAAATGTTAACAGATTTTAGGTCCAATGACATAGTTTTCTTATTAAAACTAGAAAAGCTATCAAAAATTTATATTACTGGCGATTTCTGGCTAGTACGGAATCACAACTGAATTGGCAGCTGGCATGGATTTTCTAGCGCCACAAGCGACCAGATAACGCAACAATCGCAATTAAGCGAAATCGTCTAAAATTCTAAAGGTACATTTGCTTTGGCATATTTTAGCATTGAGGCAATGTCTGGAATTCCGCTGCTGGACTCCAAACTTGGACTTGGTCAAAATAAAAGTCCGACCCCACAAATAAAAAGGGGTCATCGGAATAAACCAGATGTTATAACAATCGACTCCTCTAGATATCTCGACTTCTAAAATTTATATAAGCTTTTGTAAATTACTAAAAGTTTTTATTTGAAAGAAATGAGAATAATATTTAAAATAAATAATGTTATTACAAATTAATAATAATTAAGTAATTTTCCTCTTGATCGCAATGTTAATAGTTAAGCGCTTGCACAATTAATAAGTGATTTTTAATTGTTTCAGCTTATCTGCGACAATCAAATGCACGTACTTGCGGATACTTTCATGCAAAAAAAAATGTTATTGTGGGATACAAACAAATTTTAGGAACATACAAATATATAATATGCACATTGGACTAACCCTTATATTTATTTGAGTAGGTTTGAGAAAAGCTCGTGAATTGTAGCTTATGGAACTAAAAATAACAACTATGCATAATAGTTTTTTCATAATAATCTTTTAATTTTTGTCTAGTTTAGGCGTTTGAATAGATTCAATGATTCCCAAAGGTCAAAGTGTCGATTTATCGTTCCACATGGGCACCTAACTTTTGTTTATATTTGCCGCTTTTGTTCTTAGCATATTATTTGTTCAAATAAATTTAATTTGGTCCAACCTAACTATAACTTGATAGACTCCTAATTAAGTGATTTGTTAAATAAAAGCAAATTAAACAGACGGAAACTACTCAAAAAAAAAGTTAAATAACAAACTCACGAAGTAAGCAACTACGCCCCATGTAATAATCTCTACATCTAAATAATGCATAAATGTCACAGCTGGATGCTTAACCGCAAGCGCCATTAAAAAAAATGGTAAAAAAAATTTTTTCAAATGCGGAAATTCATCACACAGGTAATTCGGATCACATAAACATTGTTGTACAACTACCGGTATCTAAGAGAGTAAATTCCGTTCTAGACTAAAGACCGTTCTACGTGAATACCCTTACCACATTTTTGCGTTTACAGCAGTAATATTTTTTATAACGGTTATCAAGTTAGTCGTAGTACGGGTAGTTGTTTGTAAACTAAATATTAACACGTACATAAACTGATAAATGTATCTACAATTGGATGTAAGTAAGTACTTAAAATAAAATAGACATTAATTCAGGGCGATTTAACAAAACCCAAGCATCCGCCGAAATTATTTGAAGCCAAAATGAGGCTTCAGACAAAGGATTTGATACCATCTAGAGTTCGTCCAGTGTTGAAACTCAACCACAAATGCCGACAGAATTATTTTACTTTCAATGTTCATATTTTTATTTTATTTTATTTTATTTCATTTTTATTTTTATTCTATTTTATTTTATTTTATTTCATTTTTCATTTTATTTTTCATTTTAATTTATTTTATTTTATTTCAATTTATTTTATTTTATTTTATCTTGTTTTATTTGATTTTATTTTATTTTATCTTATTTTATTTTGTTTTATTTTATTTCCATTTATTTTATTTGATTTTATTTTATTTTATTTTATTTTATTTCATTTTATTTTATTTTATTTTGTTTTATTTTATTTTATTTTATTTTATTTCGTTTTATTTTAATTTAGGTTATTTGATTTTATTTTATTTTATTTTTATATTTTATTTTATTTTCATATTTTATTTTATTTTATTTCATTTTTTTATTTTTTATTTCTTATTTTATTTTATTTTATTTTATTTTATTTTATTTTATTTTATTTTATTTTATTTTATTTTATTTTATTTTATTTTATTTTATTTTATTATATTTTACTTTATTTTATTTTATTTTATTTTACTTTATTTTATTTTATTTTATTTTATTTTATTTTATTTTATTTTATTATATTTTATTTTATTTTATTTTATTTTGTTTTATTTTATTTTATTTTATTTTATTTTATTTTATTTTATTTTATTTCATTTTATTTTATTTTATTTTATTTTTATATTTTATTTCATTTTATTTTATTTTATTTGATTTTATTTTATTTTATTTTTATATTTTATTTCATTTTATTTTATTTTATTTTTATATTTTATTTTATTTCATTTTTTTATTTTTTATTTCAATTTTTTTTTTGTTTTATTTTATTTTATTATATTTTATTTTACTTTATTTTATTTTATTTTATTTTATTTTATTTTATTTTATTTTATTTTGTTTTATTTTATTTTATTTTTTTTGTTTAATTTTATTTGATTTTATTTTATTTTTTATTTTGTTTTATTTGATTTTACACAGAAGTTGTAAGCGAACAATTCTATGAAATACAATTCGCTCCGATCTAATGTACATATTAAGCCAACACTTAAATCTTATTTTAACGATAAAAAGTGAACTGAACTATAAAATACGTCGGATAAAACGTGTTGTATATAAATTTTAAAACAAATATTAGACCAAATTTTAAAGCGAAACTTTTATGATGGTTCCTATTTATGTGTTGTAGTGTAGTTTGTATTCTAAAAATTGTGCGGCCACTTGCGTCACTATTTTGCGTGGGGATTAAGATCATATCAGATAACGTTGCTCTATTCCTGATGCCGCTATGACAAAGCGTTTTATCTTGCATTTAAAAAAGAGTACTTAATTTTCTTTAAATACTGGAAAACAAACTGTTTAAATTCCAAGAACAATAAACTGTTTCAAAAAATCATAACCATAGCAGTAACCGTAAACATCTCCCTAGCTGTTAATATATAAGTATCTGTATTCGCAGCTGGTACCAAAACCATAACCGTGACTTCAACCTTGATATACTTGAAACCGAAACCATAAACATATCCACAATGATACCCATAACAACAACTATAACTTTAACCATATCGAAAATGAAGAAGTGTGCCCTTAAGTCTCTTTTCTGTTACAGCACATCTATCCCGCTCTCTTACTATTTAACTTTTTAACCCTCACACTCACCTTCGGCATACTTCTCATACTTCTATAAAATCTCGCATTTACTGGTAGTCACTGAAGGAAGTAAACTTCTTTATATAGTAAGGACTTTTCATTAAACGAGAAGAAGTGGCTCGATTCGTCGCCTTTTACATAATGAGCGCGTTACTTACCTGATAAAATAACGCTGGCGAATATTGTTATTGCTATTAATGTTGCCGTAGAGATGAGAGTTGCTTTTGATACTGTTGAAAATGCCATTTTAGTGTGTTTTGTAAATATAATTAATTTTACGAAGTATTTTTGAAGAACAAGCACTAATCACGAGCTCATCGATGGCGGAATTTTGTATGAAATACTTTTAGTACTGAAAAAATATAAAGATATAGGCAATAAGTAATTGTTGTAATATTAAAAAAATAATTAATAATTGTAAAAAAATAGCAAATATTTGCACTTTCACATTTTATTGCAAGCTCTGAATTCACGAGGATCCAAATATTTTAATGCTTTAAAAGGTTTTCTAAACTTTAAGTTAGACCTCTAGTAATATATCGGTGAAAATTTCATTACTTTCTATGCAACGTAATTTAAATGATGCGCATACAAACATATAGACACACCGAAAAAAATTCTAGAAACTGTTCCTTTTTCTCCTGTTACTCTCATAAGGAAACTGGATGTGAATTTTTCTATGATACCTGCCATGTACATATGTACATGCATCGGTTTGTAGTAAAATATATAAGCATTAGAGTATTTTTGTTTATAAAAAAAAAGTTCATGTCTGCTGGGTATATAATGTTCAGTTCCCACCTGAACTTAGATTTTCTTACTTGCATTGCACAAGTCATTTTTTTAGTATTGTATGTAAATAGAAAATAGAAGCAACTCGTAGTAAATAAATAAAAACATTGTGGCTTCTCATTAATTATGCAGCCTGCATAGTGCAAGATTTTCCTCTATATTTAATCGTGCGAGTTGTTTACATTTTTCAACAACCGGTTCGGTTCGATTAGACGTAATAAACATTTGTGTTTGAACTGGTGTATTAATGGAACAACGATAATAAAAAGCAGGTAAGTATTTTGGTTTGCTTCTAACGCTAATAGCTTTATAAGAAAAATAATTGTTTAGAAGGTAAATAATATTTAATTTTTTTTGTTAAATTGAAAGGATTTTGAAACAAGTTTAATTCTATAAAAAAATTTTCTTTGATTTATTGCATTTTTACGAGTACATTTAGTTCTTTCTTTTCGATATTTTGTTAATTCTCTTTCTTATATTTCTTTTTTATTGGCTTGTCTGTCAATTTGCATTGTCCCATTTTGCAGAGGAAAATCACTTAATGAATCACTCTGCACTTCGTTGATAACCAAAAATAGTTCATGCGAATGACAAGATAACCTTACAAATCGATCGCAGCATTCAGACCAACCACATCTAAAAAGTTACAACAGTTTTATATACCCCGCTGTCGAATATTTATACACTTGCTTATATCAAAATTATCAGTATCAAAAAAAAATCGTAATAACCGTAAATAAGTTAGTTTGGGCAAAAGATGGAGTATTTAAAGTTCAAAAATCGATGGTCATCAATACAAGAAATGTTCGCTAATGAGTTTGGAACCGCTCTCTCTAACGCATCCTTTTACCTAATTTAGAATTTTATATACGGGCCGCGGGGTGTAGTGTCAAGCCAGTCAAACTAACGGCATATGCGGATGACTTTTCAGTCATAATAAGCGTCAAAGCGCTCAACTCGCTGATGACTCAAGGCGCTGAAGGTCATATTCTCCACAAAATATAAAGCACCGAGTTGGGTAAAGCCACGAAATATTAAGTTATGATACTGGATACCAAATTTAGTAGCAAACTCAATGTACAGAAACGGTCGAAAAAGGCATCAGCCACTCTGTATACCTGCAAGAGCATGCTGGGCTGCTTTTGGGGTCTGTCTCCTACCTAGTCGTATTGAATTCTCAACGCAATTGTTAGACCAATTTTATTCTATAGGGGGCTCTAATCTGGTGGACCGCCTTAAAGAAGCAATCTTATATTAAAACTAGCTGACCCGCCGAACTTTGTTCCGCCTTAAAAGCACAAATCATACAGTCACCCTGGGTCCACATTTAGGTCAATAAATTGGGACCCGGGTAAAATATCGAGGGGAAAGATATCTTAAATTTTAGGAAAGACGTCTAGAGAATGATTATTGAAAGTTTCATTCATTTCTATGCAGTCGTGTTTGTGTGACGCGGGCGTTATGGTAAAAAAAACACATTTTTGGTCACATTTTTCCCACATTTTGGTCCATAACTCGGGAACTGGATGAGATATCCAAATGAAAGTTGTCCTAAATTTTAAGTTAGACGTTAAGTGATAGAATGGTGAAAGTTTCATGCAATTCTATTCAGTAGTTTTTGCGTGATACGCGCACAATCATACAGACGGACAGACAGACAGACAAACAAAAATTCTAAAAATTGTAGATTTGGGTTCCGCTGGTCCAATAACGAAATCTCCTATCAGGTTTTCTTGAATATCTTCAATGTACAGACATCGACCTGTTACAATTTTATTATACTCGTATGTAAAGATAATAAAGAGAGTGTATAGAATATCTAACGCGTGCGATGAAAATTATACCGACAGCTGCATTATATGCGATTTTGCATCTCCAGATCCAACGTCGAAGAATATGTTACAACTGTGTTAACAACTGCAACTAGGATGTACGTCTTGGGACAGTTTGAATGTAGGACATTTGGCAATATTAGTCTGCAAGGAGTAGGAGCTGCAGTATACTGCAAGAACTGAGGTTCACAAATCATTGTAGTATCGTCCAGGTTGTGGTTGTACCTACAAAAGTGGGGTAATTAGTTGCAGATAGTCTAAAGTTCGGTGAGCCTGTGAATTTCTACGTCGACTGTCAGGCTGCTTTGGAGGCCATTACCCCAAATAACTAGCGCTACTCTGAGGATACTAGAATCCAAAAAAAAATTCTTGAAAGGCTTAGTACAGAACATAGAGTGCATATCTATTGGACCCCGGGTCACAAACGCATAGAAGGAAACGAAAAGGCCGATGAGCTAGCTAAGCGGGAGCGATACTAGATACGGTCAATATTATGAACGTACCCATACCACTACGTGGAAGCAACAAAAAAGTATTGTTGAACAAGCAGATAGCGGATGGAAGTAAGTGGAAGTCTGTAAAATCTTCAAAATCAAGTGAAAACCAAACGAGACGAAATTTATAAAAACAGTTGTATCCCTCAAAATTTATCACTGTAGACTTTGAATTGGTACTTTTACGGGACACTGCATTTTGGCAGCCTATTCCCAAAAGATGGGACTTGTAGCCGATAGCATGTGCAGGAAATGCAAAGCGCAGCAGGAGACTGTGGAACACATGAGACTGCGGCTCCAACCATTTTAAAATAAGCCATCGCCCAAGTTAGCTTCGAACTTTTGCAAAAGAACATCACTATTTGTTAACTTAGACACTGAAAGTGAATGTAAGTTGCAAAGAGGTCGTCAACACAGCCAAACTTAACCTAACAGCTTGGTATTAAATTATCAATGCTGCTGCTTATTTTCTATTTTTACAACAACAACCATACACAGGTATCTGGTCTATTCGTATGTGGTTTTTGAGCGAATATTTAAGCTGCGTTTTAAGCACACAGCTGGGTATACAACAGCACATTTTACACTAACTTTTGCTCGTCATTCACATAAATGTTTCCAGATATGTTGTTGTGTGCACATTTGATGGCAAACTAAACCACAACGCCACAAAAGCGTAACGCGCAAGACGGCGTTTGAATGCCAAGTTCAAGAATAATAAAAATGAAGAGTAAAAAAAAATGTTTGATTTTGCTCAAAACATTTTCTGTTTGTTCTAACGCCATTCGCAAACATATCACAATATATTTAGATTTTAATAAAATATTTTCATTCAACAAGTCTTTAGTTAAATTTTGAGCAAAAATACTCAAAACAAGATGCAAATCCAAGCACACTTTGTATATTAACCAACCTCTTGAAAACTGAATCTCAATATTTAGTTAATTTCAAACACGGAATTATTTTGCTGCAATATGAAATTTTTAATTTTATTTAAAGAAAACACGGCTTAAGCACGAATTGACGTCCGTATACGCGCACGTCTCAAACGAATCTGAACTTGTAAATGTTTTTGAAATTCAAATTTTAGTTTTAAATTTTTCTTTTCGTATGCTTGTTTTTGTTGTAAGATAACACAAATACGCTAACATTAATAACAACAATGATTTGCTCACACCATAATCTCACAAAGTAAAACAAGTCTCAATAGTAATACAATTAGTAGGAAGATTGTCATACATTAAGAGTACATTAGGGTGTTTATTTCAGGGTGGTATTTTTATAACCGATGAGGCATGAAGGTATCACAATTAAAATTATCGGAATGAGTAAAGAAATCGATTCAGCCATGTCGCTTCGCCATTCTCTCAAGAGAAGTGATACATAACGAAACCTGTGCCTAGAATAAATTAATGGTAAATTGGCGATACCCCGTATTAGTCACGCCCACTTTTTCTGTATAGGAAATTTCGGAAAATGGAAACAGTTTTTATACTCAATATATTATGCCAATTAACTGATGAAATTAGATCTGTCGATCGATTTTTTATTTTTTTTTTATTTGAAAAATGGGCGTGGCACCGAACAAGAATCAGTATTGACTCCTTACAACCGTAGCTCGAAATACGTCGAAGGTATCATGTCCAAATTTAAAATTAAAGTTTACTTTTGTAAAAGAGGCATACCGGGTGAGACAAGGAAAAGCCGCTATACGACCACGCCCACATTTTTCATATTATAATATAGTTTTTACGACATTTTACTGATAATATAAATCAATATCGACTTAGTAGAACTCAATAAAATAATTTTACTAATCTTTTCACAATAACTTTAACATAGTTCCAAATAAAAAATAACTTTTAGGAGTATATTGGAACGATTTTTCGTCATCCCTTGTCAATTTTTGTTTTGTTATAAACTGGTTTCGGCGATCCGCCATATTCAGTGTATGTTTTCGAAAACGTACAAGCGATGACGAAAAATCTTTCCAATATACATCTAATATCCACCCTGTAGGAAAAACAGAAAATGAAATCAACTCAATTTTAATTTTTTTTTTAAATAATAGAAATTAAGTGTATAATTTTAGACTCTCGAGGGGACACCATAGAGATTTTCGAAAACCTTTAAAACAAACACTTTTCCTTAATTTTTGTTTGTTTGTTTATTTAAATTTTTTTTTTTTTTTTTGAGAGAGAAAAATTACAACCACAACCACAGCCCTGTCAAATTTTCCCCAAGTAATTGGGAAATTGTATCTATATCTGAAAGTTTTTATAGGCCAGAATAGTTACATATTTATTTTCTATGAGGAATCCGATTTTCAAATAGAACAAAAACACTATCGTCTAAGAATGGAGCACCCTAATACACGTATTTACATATTTACGACCCCTCTGGAAATACTAAGCGTTTGCGTGTAAAAGATCACCGATCACAATAATCAAATCCGTAAAGTTGTTGGAGTATATCGTAGGGAATGCCTATGGGGTTCTTTGATTGGGCGCTACGGAGAGAGAAAAAGTGCAGTGATAAAGTCATCAAAACATAACGAACTCCAACAAGTTGTTGCATACATACATTTAATGAGAGCTCTCTCTTGCACAGCATGGGTGGGTGAAAACTTGTGGCCGGCTTTGATGAGCACACCAATCTTGGAAAAATATAAAATAAATAAAAAAAAGTTGTCATACTTGATTAAACAGACAGACAGACAGACATAAGAGTACATATATGACTAAATATTAATTATGTTTCTCACTGTATGTAGATAGCTCTGCAGGAAAAAGTATGGAGAAATTTTACTACTTTCTTTAGACTCTAAGCAAAATATTGAATGTAAGTGGAGTAATTTTTATAATACAAAACAGCCACGGTCGTAGACAAATAAAAATATATTTTAATTATAGAAAGGAGTTTTAATTTTAATAACATAAGCATAAATAAAATTAAATAAAAAAAAGTTAATAAAATTTAAAAGAAATTAAAAAAAATTTAAATTAAATAAAACAAAATAAATAAAATAAAATAAAATAAAATAAAATAAAATAAAGTAAAATAAAATAAAATAAAACAAAATGAAATGAAATAAAATAAAAAAAATAAAACAAAATAAAAGAAAATAAAATAAAATAAAATAAAATAAAATAAAATAAAATAAAATAAAACAAAAAAAATAAAAATAAAAAAAATAAAATAAAGTAAAGTAAAATAAAATAAAATAAAATATAATGAAATAAAATAAAATAAAATAAAATAAAATAAAATAAAATAAAATAAAATAAAATAAAATAAAATAAAAAAAAATAAAATAAAATAAAATAAAATAAAACAAAATAAAATTAAATTAAATTAAATAAAACAAAATAAAACAAAACAAAATAAAATAAAATTCAATAAAATAAAATGAAATAAAACAAAATAAAATAAGATAGATGAAAATAAAATACAGTAAAATAAATTAAATTAAATAAAATAATTGGGGATTTTTTGAGCTCTTGGCCACATATAAAAATTAAAACATACAAAAAACCCAATAATTTTCAAAATAGATGCCAAAAATAAAATTAAAGTAAAAGAAAAGAAAAGAAAAGAAAAGAAAAGAAAAGAGAAGAAAAGGAAAGAAAAGAAAAGGAAAGAAAAGAAAAGAAAAGAAAAGAAAAGAAAAGAAAAGAAAAGAAAAGAAAAGAAAAGAAAAGAAAAGAAAAGAAAAGAAAAGAAAAGAAAAGAAAAGAAAAGAAAAGAAAAGAAAAGATAAGAAAAGAAGAGAAAAAAGAGAAGAGAATATTAAATTAAATTTAAATTAAATTAAGTTAAATTAAATTAAATTAAAGTAACTAAATTAAATTAAATAAGGTTAAATTAAATTAAATTAAATTAAATTAAACTATATTAAATTAAACCATGCGCGGGCCGTGGGAGGTTAGGTTTTAGTGCGGTATACTTCAAGATAAGAAGGAGTCCCACACTCGGAGAGTTCCGCTGCTAGAGCATCTAGTAACGAGGGCTCAAACCCGGTTAGTGCATAAAGCATTTCTTCCTCCCACGAACACAAAAAAAAAAAAATATTAAATTAAACTAGATTAAAATAAATTTAATTAAATTGAATTAAATTAAATTAAATTAAATTAAACTAAATTAAATTAAATTAAGTTAAATTAAATTAAATTAAACTATATTAAATTGAACTAGATTAAACTAAATTAAATTGAATTGAATTGAATTAAATTAAACTAAAATACAATTAAATTAAAATAAAATGAAAATAATAATTCTGTTTTTTTTATATGAAACGCTACATATGTACATATGCCGCACGCCTTTGAAATATGCCTTGAAACGAAATAGGTCAATTTAAGCTGCTTGTGCAGCTGGGTATAGAAACATACAGTAATGACCGGTGTGTATGTAAATGCTTATCTGTACTAAATACTATATATATATTGTTACAATAACAAGAACAAAGAGACAATCAAATCTATATAATTTACATCTGCATAGAAACCGATTACGCTTCTCTTTTCAATTCTTCATTCATGCTAAGGTTTATAAATATAAACAAACTTTCAGTACATACATATGTATTGATTATTTTTATACATACATACTTGGTACATTAGCTTAATTCAGTTTATATTAGATTTTTTCGGTTAAAAAATTAAAACAAAGCCAAATCATTTTCTAATCCAATTTAAAATAAAACAAGCAAAATTATGAGACAACTAAAAGTCTATGAAATTGTTCACACCAGTTTTATCTCGTGCGGATTGGCTTAGGTTTGGCTTGGAATGGATTTTTCCAGATATGAAGTCACAAATAATTAGCGTGCTAAGTATATTTACATACATACTTATATTTATATATATACTTACATTTGTCTTTGTATACTTGAAATTATACAATTTGAGTCAGATTTATATAATGCATATGAAATACCTTATATATATCTCCAGGAAGCAAAAAAAAAAACTTTGTCAAAAGTTGATTACTTAAAGTTGGCTACTCGGTTGATTGGTACAACAATCTTCTAGATCGTAAATCAAAAGAACTAGAATGCTACTCTTTGCTATGCTATTATCTTAGCAGGAGATATATAATCGTACTTCCAACTGAATACCTATTTTGCCAATTTCACCTACATATTTATAGATGGCGTCAAGAGCTGGCAATAGGATAGACAGACCGATAGTTTAAAATCCTGAATACATTGCATGTCTTCATACTTGCGAAGGTATATTCAACCTAAATTAATTTAAGGTTTTCCATATGGAATTTTTCATCACAGTGGAAGAGGTCTCTTTGTTTTTTCTCTCGCTTCTTCCATCTAATTGAATGCTTCGGGTTGACATCTCGTATATGTCCAAAAATCTTCAAGATAAATTTTTTTTAATAGAAGTCTCTCAGGAAAAACCAACCCGTCATATTATTCGTGTTCTACCATGTTAGCGCCTAGACCTTAGGTTTAAGCGAACTATTAGTACTTGTTGAAAGTGCCGTAATTGAGACCACCACACCTCATAGACTTCCGCGCCACTAAAATCGGTTACCAATTCCTTCGTGGTCTCAAGATATACCTCTGAGTTGGAGTTATGTATAGCAGCTGTTGCCCTGACCTCTCTCTCTTGAGTTGTAATTTTAAGATCAGCAATTCTATTTCCTTTTCCACAGTTTTTATTTGCTTTTGGTTACAGGTGTGTCAGTCTGATCGTATGTAACATCTCGGCTCGCCACCAAATCTACCGTTACATAGAAACAAAAAAATTTTCATTTGCGGTAACTCATTTTGTGGGTTACAGTCATCACTGCCGCTAATTATGTCCGCACACTAACTAGGCCTGCCAATTTTTTTTTTATTTTACCCATCCTGGGATTTTCGGGATATGATTTTGGAATTTCGGGATTTGTGTATACGATATTCTCCAACAGTTTGGGTTGAAATCCAAAATATAGAAAAAAATATATAAAACATATAACAAATAATTTCACGTTTTATAATTTTAAGCAAACATTTTTTTTGTACTCGTAAAAAGTAGAAATCATATACACATGATCCCACATTTTTTGGAAATACGTTTCCGCATTTACAGCATCACGATTCATTATAATTAATATTAATATGTATTTAATTATTTCTATTGTCAATTTGTATTGAATTTATTTTGTTCAAAGTAGAATGGCGGGGTGCGGAATACGTGTGGCACCTCTTATGTATTGATTGCGGACGACCACTTGGGGCTCTGAGGCATTCTCTTCGGATTGGCCACCTCATTTTGCTGTGAAAACCCCCATTTGGGATTGCAAGCATAAACTGTCTCCCATATTCATAAAAAATAAAATTGGTCTATAAAACATTTCCATACAAATTTTGATTTAGTTATAAGAGCTTTATAAACCTTTTTATTTTTTATTAATGTGGCGGTGATTCCTTAAAGTATTTCATAAGCAATAAAAATGTCTAACAATCGCTGGCGAATTTCTCATTCAAAAAAAATAAATTATATTATTTGTCTATAATTATTCAGTAAATTTTCATTCATCCAAAAAAAATTCATACTTTTCTTTGAACACCCTGTAGAAATGTGTTTTTTCCTTATAACTTTTCTGTTTGACCAGTGTTGTAAAGGTGCTAACTCATGTCACATTTCGCTTATATATGCGATTGACCTATCATGGTAGCTTCAGCTTTTGTTCAAACTTATTTGAAACCAACACCTTGTAGTAAAAAAAAAAAATTAAGAATAAAGTAAATATAATTTTAAATATCACATTTGCATCATTATCTGAGTAAAAAGATTATGACTTATCAATGTTATTGCTAAAATTTATCGTTTGATAAGACCTAAACATGCACTATTAGAGCTTGTTACCAAAAAAAGTTTAAAATGTTCCCCCCGTGCTCCAATATTTACCTTATGGGGATTTCGATAACATGTTTATTACATGCAGGTGAATAAATTTTCTTTCTTATTCTTCAAGAAACTTTTTTTTAGTACAGGGTGTTTTTTTAGTAAAACAATAACAAAAGCTGAATTGGGCATGATGGACTAATAGTTTCTGGGGCAGAAATTTTGCCTTGATAAATAAATTTTTTAAAAATGTATCATTTTTAAAAATTGAATATAAAACATAAAAACTATAGAGAAAAACAAATTTCGCTGTTTTCACAGGGTGGCACAACATTTACCTCTTTTTGAAAAACTCATAGGGTTCGCAGAATTTTTCTCTTCTATAATTCATATCAATTCAACTGAACAATTCAGTCTTACAACTTACAATTAACAAAATCAGCACGTGAATATCGCCTACCGGGAAAAAAAATTTGACCGCATAAAAAACTTTTCCTAATATACCGTAAATGGAAGCGTTGCAAAGTCTATAACAACATACGCAGAATTCAAGACCCTCAGAAGAAACGTCACTAGAACCATAAAGCAAAGTAAGCTTGAATACTATGAGCATCAATAGTACGGAGGTGGGTTCGAAAAAAACTTGGAAATGTATTTGCGACATTGGGATTGGCACTAAAAATGATGTTGTATCTGAAGATCTGGATATTAATCAATTAAATGAGAAGTTTGTGAACTTGTCAGGCTATCATAGTGACACATGTATTGAAAGGTATAGCGACTGTTTGCATGGCTCCTTAACCTCTTTCAGTATCCCCCGACACTTGCAAAATGGCCAAAATCATTCCAGTCAAAAAATCAAATGGAGATTATCGGCCAATTGCAATACTACCTTTTCTTTCAAAAGTGCTTGAACGCATTATACACTCTCAGAAAAACTCTTTCCTCAGGCGTAACCGATTGGTAAGCACTTACCAATCTGGTTTTAGATCAAACAAGAGCTGCGTTACGGCCCTGATAGAAGTCTCCCACCATATTAGACTGAACTTAGACAACAATCTCGTAACCTTTCTAACCCTTCTCGATCACTCTAAAGCCTTCGACACTGTTGATCACGCACTTTTGGACTTAAAACTCAAAAACTTATTCCATTTCTCAGCCCCAGCCCTAGACTTATTGAAATCGTACCTCAGCGATCGTACTCAAGCTGTATATTGAAGCAACAACATATCTAGCTACTTACCAATGAAAAGAGGTGTCCCCCAAGGCCACTTTTATTTGTGTTATACATATATAAATGATAATCAAAATGTTTTGAAACACTGTAAAATACATGTTTATGCTGATGATGTGCAATTATATATATGCAGTCCTTTCATGTTCATCAATCAATGTATTAACGAACTCAACGAAGACTTACTTAGATCGAGTCAACAAGTGGGCTTGCGATAATGGGCAAATCTCTTCGTTTAGTGATCTATAAAAAAGCTTTTAAACTTGACGACTACAATGAAGTTAAAATAAATAATACTGTTATAAAATTTGTGGACAGTGCAAAGAACTTAGGAATAACTTTTAATAGAACACTGTCATGAAAAACACATATCTTAAGTGCTATAGGAAAAGTATATGGAATGCTACGATCATCATTATGGACCATACAGTACTTCACCACATTGAAAACGAGACTGCTTTTAGCAAACACATTTTTGTTACCTACGTTATTGTGAATTATATGCCAACTGTGATAGTATGTCCCGAAGAAAACTTAACGTCCTCTACAACAACATTGCCAAATACATTTATCGCATAAAACACCGTGAGCACATATCTGTATATTCCAAACAAATATGCACAATAAATTTTTATGAACTTTTGAAGTTGAAATGCCTAACAGCCCTTCATAAAGTCATAACCACTAAAGAGCCCGATCACCTTTTGGAACGAGTTCAGTTTAGTAAATCGCCTCGATCACTAAACTTGATTAGTGTTAGATATAGCTGCCTAGTAACCGAAAGTCAATTTTTTGTGTTCGCTGTACGCCTATGGAACGCTCTGCCACAGTATATTAAAATGGTCAGAAGCCCACTGCACTTTAAGAAGGAACTACTGCGATACTTAGCGAATTAAAATTGTTTTAACTGCTTATCCCTTTTCCCTTCCCCTTACCATTGCTTCCTCTTTCCAACCTGTCTAAGTATCTGGCACCCTACTCTAATATTGATCTCTCTCTCTACATTTCCTTCACTCTACGCTGTTTAATTATAATGTTTGTATTAAGTTCATTACTTTGTAAGCTTCAAACACTGTAAAATAACCTATTTGCTTGTGTGTTTGAGAATAAATAAAAAAAAATTTTAAAATAAATAAATTTAATCTAATACGTCCAAAACCCTTCTCAAAAATATTATATTATTAAACTTTCGTTTAAATACATTAAACGTCCATTGATAAAGCAAATATATGCTTGAACAAGTAATTAATATTAAATAGCCGTACATTTATTTTTCGTTTACCTGCGAATTATAGTAATGCTGTAAATTTTTGCTTAGTTCATATTGAATTTCCAAAAACGAAGCTTTTGTCTTTTTATATTTTTTATCTACATAAGTATTTACTTAAATGCAAGCACGGGTACTGTGAATTTCCATATGTCAGCAGCCTTCGGTGTCAAGATTAAATCAGTTTGAACTGGTTATTGGATATTAAACTGGCAAATGAAAATCATCAAAACCGCTAAAAAGGTATTTACGTATATTTTTATGTATGTACGTATCTATCTATCCAGAATAATAAATTAAAAGCCAATTTGAAAATATAGTGAAAATTTATGGGCAAGAAAACTACTTACACACATTTGCATTGTATATCAAAGCATTTGTGATATGTTATCTCTTAAAGGCACATCAACATTGAGTCATTGTTGACATCCGGTACATATCGAATTCCTATCTTCTACCGAATGATAGAAAGAGATACAGGATAAGACCAATATAGAATATAAAAAAACAGGTAACCAATGCTCTTCGGAATTTTGTGCAACTCGAAGGTTGATCTACGGATATGATGCCTCTCACCTCTCATTACCCATCTCTCCTTCCTTACGAAAGGAGGGGTGACATGACCCAGAAGGTTCCACTGGTCATACCATATCGCTACCACGACAGTCGGGCAGTACCGCAAGGGAGTACTGGAGCGTACCGGATCCATATCCGGCCAAGGACTGTCTCCAAAACCTTCGGGGAGTGTTTTTTTCGTTACAACAACAACAGCAGTTTATAAACATATATAAGCACTTTAAGTCTCTGATCTAATCAGTTTGTGAGGACTTTGGCCCTTAGCATAAGCAGCTTATAAGAACATATATAAAAACTTTAGGTTAAAGCTCTGAGCACGTTTTGAGAGGCATTACATGTTCACTTAGTTATAAAATTTAAATATATATGATATGTTCCAAGTTAATAATTTGATAACCAATTCCACATTCATGAAACCCTGTTTGATAAATTCTATGTTAAAAATTGTATTTTTGTCTTAACTATATTGCTCTAATTAAGACTTTTATTTTAGCTTTTATTGTTATCACTGTGTACAATGAGAACGAAATGTTTTCGTGCTTTTAAAGGGATCATAAACTTTAATTTGAACAGCTAGAAAAACATAGGTGTTTATTGTATTCAATTTTATATAGCGGTTTTTGAGTAATGCGCGAGTAAACATACAGACAGACAAACAAAAATTCGAAAAACTGTAGTTTTGGATTCTATTACTGTTTGCATTTTTTGATTTAAAATCTATAATGTAGAAAAACACATGAATGACTTCAGCTGTTACCATTCGCTTGGAACGTAGATATATCTGTGGCAATAAGCGCAAAGAGCCGAACTCAAGGTTGGTGGAAACTTAGATAGTGTCAGCATTGTGTTCTCCGTGCTAAGATCTATAATCAGACAAAATTTCACTGCTTTTGCGCAAAAATTGTGGATTTTATGGACAAAAAACTATATCTCAATTCCATACATTTACACTACAATTACAACTTTCAAAGCGCTCTACTGAAAAATTTAAAAAAATCACTTTGGGAGTTTTCCCTTATTGCCACAGAAATGTAAACTGGCAAACCATAATAAAGAGTCTAGACAAAATATGTCTTTGTTATTATACATTAATTAGCTAAACGGGTATTTGTTGAACTAAGCTGAGTTTTGAGACAATCTTAAATAAACTACCAACTCGTAGGTCTAAACCAGGGACCGCGGATAAAGATTATTTTTTTATTTTGCATGAAACAAAAATAAGGAATTCAGTCCTCTGGTTCAATTCTCAATCGAAAAGGATGTACTAAAATAGACAAATATATAGTTACAAATAAGTCTGGCGAGAGATCGTGGCTGATTACGAGATGGTAACATAACTATCGACTACAAATGTTTCCATTAAATAAAAAATATCAATTGAATAATAGTTTTTATGAACTGTAGGTCGATTCTGTAACTATTTTAACGCCAGGTGTTAGCGTTAACTTCGCTTAACACCATTTTTAACGGTTTGTCCTATTCGCTAACTATTAACCACACGAAAAGCGTTAGTTAACACTTTTCGTGTGGTTAGCTGTCGCGAATTATTTTCGAGGTGTTAACAATCGCGTTATTATATTTACAAGTGTTTTAGCGTTTGGAAAAAGTAAAAAAATTAGTTTTGAGTTTTTTGCATGTAATTTAGTGCAAAATACGGCGAAAAGAGAAGTATTGTCATATTTTATCACCATCAAGAGTCAGCTGTTTAGCGGCGTTAAAGGAGAGTTACAGAATCGCATTTTCGTTAAGAACAAACGCCAACATTTGGCGATAAGCTTAACGCTCGGCGCGTGGTTAAAAGTTACAGAATCGGGCTACTGATCTGGATGATTTAATTAACTGGTCTTGAAGTATTTTGATGAAAAATATTTTTCGGAATATAGGAGAAGAGTCTTAATTGTATGAGAATATGAAACAACAAAATTTGAACAAGACGTATACGAAATGAGAAACTCAGCCCGAATGGTAAATAAACTGTTAAATCTGACGTGATCCATGGTTCGCTATATTTATTGACAGTGTAGCCTGCAATATTGATGGATCGTGAAACGGATTTCGATACATTTTGAGATCCATCAGTATCGATCACATCAGTAAATATTGAGCGTGCACCACCAGCCTATTAGTTAGAGGCTTTCTAAAAAAACGTATTTTATATATACAAGGTGGCGCAAAAGTAAGCTTCCGATGTTCAGCATATCGGTTGTGGCACGTGCAGTGTGTGCTCTTGCACGGTCTTGTTGGAACCACATGTTTTCCAATCCCAATTCATCAAGTTGCGGCAAAAAGAACTCGTTGATCATTGCTCTGTAGCGCTCACCATTCACAGTAACCGTTTGGCCCCGACCGATTATTGGTCAAATAAATAGTCAGCAATATTCCGCGTTCTGGAGCAGTGTAGCGTAACATTGTTTATTAACGTGTATTTCGCATGTGTTTACTACACAAATGTCAAAATAGAACTGACTTTAGGGGCCAATCGCAAAATTTATAGCATTTTCTGATAGGAGTATTACTTTTGCGCCACCTTGTATATAGATATAATATAGGAATGTTCTCATCTTAATTTTTTTTTAAACACCCCCTGTCTACTGTATAAAATACTAATATATACTGGCTGAACTTTTCCATGCTTATATACATATATGTGTACGTACTGACTTACGTAGTTTTAGTTCAAAAGCTTTCTATTGCCATATATTGCAACCAAAGCGTTAGATACTTGTAAAAGCTCAACGCTTCATATCACAGGGTGTATCAAAAAATATTAGAAAGCTCAAAATAGTTGAAATTTAAAGCATGTATGTACAAATGTAGCTAAATATAAGCTCCTACCTTTCGATTATTAGGCTGATCCAACTTCACAGAACTTTCTCAAGACAAACTAAAGAATAGCATGTATAAAGAACATTTTAGTAACTTTTGCCTTTAATGTTTATACATTAATTTTTTCCTTAAAACTGTTAAAGCACTGCAGAAAAAAACGTTAGCTGCAGATTAGAACTGTTAAACCAGAAAGTAAAGAAAAAACTGCAGATAGTCTTGTAGGGCATTAAATTCCCCCATAGTTTGCATCAGATGTCCCGTTCCAGAGTAATCAAGCTGAAAAATTTGCTATGGATTTCTGATTTTACTTTTGCGTTACTTTGAGGATTTGTTAAAAACGCAAAAATCAATGCAGTAAAATATAAAAAAAAATGCTTAACAGAAATGATGGGGAGAGTGAGAGAAAAATGGAAGGCGGTAAAATAAAATACATGAAGTGGGAACATGAGAAGATGGTAGATGAGTAGAGGAAACTGACAGAGGAGTAAACAGAGAAAAATACAAAGTAAGGCGATATGAGAAAGGAAAAGGGAGAGGAAGAAAAATTAGGAGAATAATAAATATGGAGGGGCAGATGAAGGGAAAACGAGGGGATAAACAAAAATTTTTCAAATTAAATGTTTGGAAAAAACATCGTCTGCTGGGTCTGATACTTTATTATAAAGACTTTAATTAATTACTGCAATGGCAATAATGGCGACCGGGTAACTGGCATACAGAGCGTACTCAAAATATGACTTAATGCCCTATTTCATGGCTGAATTGCGAGGGAGATGATTCATACCCAAGTTATTGCCAATGGAAAAAAGTTCCCACCCGACACTCTTGAACAAAAAATTATACTGACTACCAACAGAGCTATTCAAACACGGATGTGAAGAGTTGTTGAAGAGCATACAATAACTGGATTTACAATAACTCTTACAGAGAATATAGTTGAATAAGATAGGCTATGGAGTATCCCTTGCCCAATCCACCAAAAAGGCGATCATGCAAATCGCTCCAACTACTATCAGTCCAGGTAAAATCGCATACAAGGTTAATACCATATTGTGCGAAAGACTGAAGCTTATAGAATTTATACGTCCCTCTTAAGAGCGCGTAAGTCTACCATCGACTACCTCTTCAAGATACTCGAAATACTAATGATGGGCATAACAGGAGAAACCACCACAGGAGAAACACCATTTCTTTGTCGTTTTTAAAGATCTATTGACTGCGCGACATGGAGTTGTCTGAGATATTGATATCATTGGGATTAACAAATGCGCAAAAGGGAAACTGTGAAGAGTTAACAGTGAAAATAACAGTGAAATTCAACATGACACCTGTTCTGATAACATGGAAATTAACAAAAAGGAGATCGAATGGCTCTTGGAATTTTATGGAGACCAATTCTCCGGAAGGTGGAAGTAAATTCAATGATGAGCTGAAACGAAATTTACGCAGATATGAGCGTAGTACATCGAATTAGTTGGCTGAGGAAGCAATCGACCCGACTTTGACTCCCTTTGTGTATTAAATTGGCATAATTTGTCGCTAAAAAGGCCTCTGACTGTAGTAATTTTTGTATGTTTGTACGCTCACAACTTAATAACCACTGCAAGGAATAGAATGCACTTGTTATAGGTTTTTTGCTAGAGGTCTAACTTCAATCATAGAATCTAACTTAATCACCACTATTATGGTTGTCAATATTGAGAAAAACAGTATTGAAACGTACGAACCAGGGGCCGAATTATGACATACGTTCCGTGATCGTAAACCGTTTTTTTAAGTCAAAATAACTTTGAAACTGTCCAACTTTTTAAAATAGTAGTAATGCTTAATTGAACCGACCGGTACGACCGTCGCACGCATGCCGTCATTCCTCAGAGCTATTGTGATTTAAAAATTCGCTTTCGCTCACGGAACGTATAACGTAATCCCATCCCAGCATTTTAATTAGCATTGTCAATTTGTGCACATCAATATTGGTGCTGTCAATATTGACAACCATAATAGGGGTGATTGCTACGATTACAGTTTGGTGTGTGACGAAGCCTCTAGCAACCCTGTTCATCTAATTTTTAAATGTGCTGGCACAATTACTTGTAAATATATTTATGTTGAAATCTAATAGCACGAATTATGTGCGAATTTGCTTGCTAAAAATAGAACACTTCCAATTCAAAAACGCACTGAATGTATGAGAATTAAATATATTTTATTAAAACTACGGAAAAATACGAAAAAGACTTACGCTTAGAACCAAGTATCTTCTCAATACATACACGCATAACAGCATTAAATCACATCAAGTGTGGGAGTATGTTTGTATGTGTGTGTGTGTTTGTATGAAAATAAATTAAATAAATGAAAGTGGTAATGACATCAATTGAGGATACAAATGAAAATGCCCTGCCCACCCGCAACTGTGCACAACAATAATCGCATGAACAGGCTTTGCAGATCATAAAATGCAACAACAACAAAATCGCAATCAGAGAGTGACGAACAATTTTATTAGACTGAACACAGAACAACAACAGAACAAACAGATTGATGTGTAGAACACGGAGTGCCAGCTTCAGCTTCAACCGCAGACACTAAAAACGCTATAAAGACAGGCAAACAGACGCAAACCTAACCACATTATCGTACGGATGATCGGGGGCGGTCACAGATGTAACGACTAATTTACAAACATACTAGGGATGCCAAATTTTTGGATTTTTACTATACCGGGAATTTCGGGAACTGATTTTTCAATCTCAGGGATTTGGATATTCTCTATTTTCCTACAGTTCAAGTTGAAAAAAGTGTAGAAATTGTTTGATAAACTATTTAACCTTAAAATATATAACAAAGAATTGGGTTTTTAAAAAGTTTTTTTTTACGATTATTTACTAATATAGCAAAATCAAATAGGCAACCACTTTTTTTTCTAAAGTCTGGAGTTTTTCAACCGAGAAAAATTGTGTAGGCGATTTTACATTTAAATAATAAAAGTCGAAGTTCGACCCACAATTTCTTGTAAGTTGGTAGAAAGCCTTATTTTACTTCAAGTACCTATCACAATCAATTTCTTAATTTTTATAAAATCTCGGTTTTAATAACATATCTCCAAACCCGAAAATCCCTGAGCTATAAGAAAGAAATTCCAGTATTTTCAGCACCTAACAAAGCATTGGATCTCGGTATTATGTTGTTATTGTTATTAACAACAATCTCGGTATTATCAGCTCAAAAACATACATTCAAGCCCCTATTTGTATAGGATGTGAGTACAATAGCCTCATGAAATGACAATGCGGCATATTTTTTAATTCGTTTCAACAAATTGTAATAATAATAATAATAAAAAAATACAAATAACCACTGAAATTAAATCGTGAAAATAAAAAAATAAAGTTGAATGCTGGACAAAACGCTACGGCAGATAGCTTTAAATTGAAATCAACAAATTAAGAAAAATTTTGTAGAAAGCGCTAAGAATGTATTGAATCTTGAAACAAAAACCAGTTAGGTGAGGTTGAAAGGGCTGTGCTGAACACTGAGAAGAAACTAGCAGCTCGACATTTACGCCACTGACACGCCCATGGTGATATCCTATACGATCTCTACCCACTTCTATGACTCAGGCAGGGGAACGAACCAGTAAGTGGTTACTGAATTAGTTAGCGCCTTTATTTCTAGTTTTGATATCTCGTTAAGATCATAGAGGAACGGTAACGAATAGTAACGAGAGTAACGAACTCTTCAGATTTCGGTTCCGACTTTGCAAACCAGAGTTATAACGGAAGTCGATCAGTTTTAAATGCCTGTATAAAGCGGTGCCCAAGATCTTTGCATTGGAAACTTTTATCAGTTATGAGGCGAATATAAGTTGAAATTTTATTCACAAAACCATTGGTCTTTGCAATAATTTGTCATAGGTACTTTAAGTTTAAACGGGTCGACTTTTTTCTAAATGTAACTCAATTGATCATTCGGGCAGAAAGTTAACTCGTATAAGCTTTAGGGTTATTCGAAAGGGATCCGAATCATTGTATAGACCCAAGTGTCGAGGGAATATTACAACTTTAAGTCAAAGTAGATTTCCGAGAGCATGTGGTAGACCCTGGTGGAGAAGTTATTAACTGTGAGCAGATTTATGTACAGCAAACTTTCCCTATGCTCCTGTGAGTACCTTTTTAAGTGCACAGAGACGTACGTCCATTTTGGCTATAACAAAACCATTGTCGAACACATGTTGGACCTTCAAAAAGTGATCAGGATGCTAACGCTATGTCTGCCGTCCATTAAATTTACAATGCACAACATTCATATCTTGAGGAGGCTGCGTTTCTATGTACTTTTCAATCCCCCACAGACGGATCCCTCTTCAGCGTCGTTCTTATGTGTCGCTTAGATGTGGATCGTGTCGAAGGTTCTTGCAAAGCGTGACAGATAGTACTTATAGCGAAATCTATCTCTCCCGAAGACATCAATCAGTCTTGTAGATGGGTAGGAATAAGTCCTTGGCTAGTTTGCCAACCCACCCCTTCGGGTTATTGGGTTTAGAGGCGACTAAAATGCACAAAGGTAATGACGTGCAACCCGATTGCTGATTTTCGGATGTGATGGCTCTCATCTCTCATTGCCCACTTCTCCTTCCTTATGGAAAGAGGTGTAACATGACCTGGAAGGTTCCCCTGGTCATACCAAATCGCTCCCGCGACAGTCAGGCATGTACCGCAAGGGAGTACCGGAGCGTACCTGGTTCATATCCAGCAAAGGACTGTCACTTTCGACAACACTCCCCAAAACCTTCGGGGAGTGTTTTGGTCGTTAATAATAACAACTACAGTGAACTTATCAACCATCAAAGTTCTCCATGCTTTCAAGAACTAAATTACGCTTAGATCATCTAGGACAGCATTTCAGTGAGAGTTTCAACTACTTCTTTTCGAAATACTCTTTCCTTTAACATTATTCTCATAATGTGTTAAACGTATTAAACTAATTAAACTATACCCTCTCTTGTTGCATTGTTGTAATTGTATAATTGTTACAACGCATTTAACGAACTCAGCTTATTTTGAATTTCCTTTAATCTTTCGGCTTTGTCACCGATGAGGAAACATCTTATTAAGTTTAATTAGTCGCAGTGTCGCAGATTTTTGGCCAGACCACCTTCTCACTTATACTCTAGTTTGCACTGCCCAATACCGATATCAACCGATCTGCATGAGTGTGGCTACTATTGCGTTCAAGTGGCGTCCGTTTCTTACACGTCGAGGGTAGCTGATGTCAGTTGATATCAGATGATCGCGTTGACAAAAGAAGCAGTTTATTTTTGCAAATTGAATTAACTGACTTGTAAAAATTGTCTAACAATGAGCTTACACAGCCACACTCGTACTCGTATGTATGTATGTAAGTACATTTGTGAATACAACAACAATGCTTAAGCAGCAATAAAATATATTAGTTGATTATGTATAATTTCGTATGTTGCATACATTTAGTTCATTAACTAGTGGCCGCCGTGGTGTGAAGGTAGTGTTGCCGGCCTACCACACCGAAGGTCCATGGTTCGAGCCCTGGTACAGGTAACATCAAAAGTGATTTGAAAAAAGTTTTTCAAAACGGGGTCGCCCCTCGGCAGTGGTTTGGCAAACTCTCCGAGTGTATTTCTGCCATGACAGGCTTCTCAGCAAAAATTCGTCTCCTTTGTAGATGCCGTTCGGAGTCGGCAAAAAACTGTAGGTTCCACCAATTTGTAGGGAAAATTCAAATCGGCACACCACAAATTGGAAGAGAAGCTTGGCGCAAAAATCTCTTAGGAGGTTTATGATGATATACCTGTTGTATATCGCGCCATAGAGAGATAGAGAACGTACATATGTACATACTTTCAATGAAAAGAGAATGGATGAATTTATTTGGAAATGAGATTTTAGGCTGATATGTGACGTGCGCTACATTGTTCGACGTGGTATTGTGTTATGTTATGTTATGTTATGTTAGGTTATGTTATGTTATGCTATGTTAGGTTATGTTATGTTATGTCATGTTATGTTAAGTTATGTTTTTTAATTTAATTGGAGGGAGCGTCAAGACTTTATAAGCAAACTGATCGCCACGTAAAAACTAGACAACAAAGGTAGCACTTGAAGACTTGCCAGCAGCTGACGTCAAAGGTAGAAAGATTTTGTTCCAGTGTCCTCATCAAACCCCCACATGACAAGCCGAAAAGTCTTGAATATGAAACAGAGTGGTACTCATCATCTTCCTTTTTCAAAGATAAAAAGGCTTCCTGGTGTTGGGAAACCATCCTTGTAAGATTAAAAAAACGAATGTTTGTTATTATAGATGCATGCACAAAATTTTTGAGGCTGTATGCTACAAAAAACACAAATTTAAAAGAGGTAAAAGCTGCATCAAGAGACTATTGTAGAAGTTATAGCAGTCCAAAATTTATTATTTCGTCACTGTAAGGTACTTATAACATTGTACTCCTGCTGGCAACTGGCGCCTTTTTGGCAAAGACTGCGGAAGTTCTTCGCGATGTCTAGACATCACCGTTTGGCACTATAGAACTTATTTAATATCGCAATGTTATTTCCCAATTAACTCTCTAGTCCAAATGTGTAACTACCCAACTTCAAAGACAACCCTTCTGCCTAATCAAACCTTATTAAATTCTATTCCATTTCTCCGCATGCTATTTTGATTCTCTTTAATATCCTAATTTGTTGACAAATGTCATGTTGCTAAATTCCCTCATTCCCTACAATTTGTTTACTCTTTTTCCCTCACATTCGTCATTTTCAATTTCAAGTCTAGCACCCCACGTGGAAGGTTACAAGGAGGCGCTCTATTACGAGTATACTATTCCTATTGCCATTAACCGCATGCTAGGCATAGCATTGCATGCAATCATAACGCCAGAATGTCAACGTCAGGGATTTGATGTAATGCAATAATCAGATGCGACATCAAACCGACCAGCCAATAAGTCAGACACAGCCAAAGCCAGCGGAGGCCAACACACGCCTAGCAAAAAAGCCCACATTCCAATACATACAAACATATGTATGTATTAAACTCGGCAGGACACTCCAATAACCTCTTGAACCAATGACTCAGATTTTGCATTTGACATGACTGAAAGTGTGACTGAAAATAACGAAGTCAAACGATAGCAATACGCTCTATGGAGCTCTAACGCGACGAGAAGCTAAATAAATACATACCGACATGAATACATATGTTTAAACAAACAATCAATGTTCTGCTTAATTTTGTAAAGCCTTTATCGTACTCTCCTAAAGCTTTTAGCGCTCCACAAAGCTCCACTCAAGGCTTTTGCAACCCCCCAAACACAGAAAGTTTTAAGCAGTTGAGTTGAGCGTAGTTTGATGTTACTCGGACGCAGTGTTGCCACTTGGTAATATTTGTAAGTACCAAACACTTTATCAAGTTAGTTCCACATGTACCAAAATTTGTTTACTTACTAGTTACACTATTTAATAGTAAGTACAGGGTGTTTTTTTACAGGTTTGTTTTTCGAATAGAGATAAAACTGGCATTTTGTGGTCAAATCTGGCAACTCTAATGTCATTTATGTTCAGTTTGGTTTGCCATTTCATCATGAACAGGTTGACAAAAGAACAACGCTTGCAAATCGTGCGAATTTATTTCGAAAATAATGGTTCAGTTCGCGAAGTTTACCGTGAGCTCCGTCCATTTTATGGTCGACA
Organism: Merzomyia westermanni; assembly: GCA_949987695.1. Taxonomy (NCBI): domain Eukaryota; kingdom Metazoa; phylum Arthropoda; class Insecta; order Diptera; family Tephritidae; genus Merzomyia; species Merzomyia westermanni. The sequence goes on from OX465289.1 coordinate 9,978,847, forward strand.
TAATCGTCCATCAGAGCAATTAATTCGGTTAACCATGGATCGTTTTCGCACTACGTTTACTCTATGTGATAATACGCATCCGCAGAGACGTCGAACAGTGCGCCGCTGTAGAGCAAAGTGTTGAAGAGGACCCGAATGAATCGATTCGCCACCGTGCACAGCAATTGGAGCTTTGTCCATCAACTTTATGGAAGATTTTGCGCAAAGATCTTGGCTTGCGACCTTACAAGATCCAGCTTGTGCAAGAATTAAAGCCGCGAGACCATGCAATGCGTCGTGATTTTGGTGTATGGGCCGAAAATGAGATTGATTTCGATGCTGATTTTCATCGCAAAATTTTGTTCAGTGATGAGGCTCATTTTTGGTTGAATGGCTACGTCAACAAGCAAAATTGCCGCATTTGGAGTGAAGAGAATCCACATGAGACCCTTGAAACGCCATTACATCCACAAAAACTGACTGTTTGGTGTGCTCTATGGGCTGGTGAAGTCATTGGGCCATACTTCTTCCGCAATAATGCTGGAGAGGCAGCTACCGTTAATGGAGACCGGTATAGAGCCATGATAACCGACTATTTTGTTCCCGAATTGGATGGCATGAATGTGGATGAGTTGTGGTTCCAACAAGACGGCGCTACATGCCACACAGCGCACGTCACAATCGATTTATTGAAGGAAACATTCGATGAGCGCATAATTTCGCGGAATGGACCTGTCAATTGGCCACCAAGGTCGTGTGATTTGACAGCATTGGATTATTTTCTTTGGGGATATGTGAAGTCGCTCGTCTACACCAACAAACCAGAAACGTTAGGGGAATTGGAAGCCAACATTCGTGGCGTTATTGCCGACATACGGCCCCATATGCTCGAAAAAGTGGTTGAAAATTGGACCTGTAGAATTGGCTTTATTCGAGCCAGCCGCGGCGGCCACATGCCCGAAATCATATTTAAACATTAATGGCATAAAATTATCCTTCCAATAAAGCCAAATTGATGGACCTTAAAACGATTTTCTTGTGTTTTATTTCAATTCAAAGTTCTATACCCCTAAAAAAAACACCCTTTATAAATTGAAATGCCAACTAAAAAAGCCGACCATAATTCGCTGTCTCTGACAACTTATTATACACTGAGTCCGATTTGAATCCTTATATCTCCGAAACCAGTGGGAATATGGAACTTAATCATTATTGCAACACTAATTAGCACCTTTCTTCGATATTGTACTAACACATTTTGGTTCATGTGCACCAAATATTGGTCGAAAATTTCGAAACCGATCGAGTTATCGAAATAACTGATGTTTCAAATTTTAAATTAGCTGCTACTGCGAAAGGTATATCATTCTAAGTAGTAGTTCCTATCTTAAGAGCTAAATACTTATGTTGTGTGAGCTACGTCTTGATGAAATTTGATTCTGGTACTTTGGTCTAACAAACTTCTGCCTAGTGACAATACTATCAGTATTAACTCTTCTGGCCTTAATTATATAAAGTCCAATCACAATTTATTTATTATTTTCTATTCTATGCAATGTCTCTGAGTTAGAGACTATATAACCAGATATCAGAGAGTACTCACTCAAAATAGCCTTCAACAGCTCCAGATCACTCACAAATTACAGAATATAGCGAATTTGGGGACCCGTGGTGAAAAAGTGAATAAATGCTACCTGGATCATACCGACTGTCTAAGCTTTATGCAGGGCGAGTAGGTTTTTTTAAGTTAATGTTTGTATATTTTTTTATTATTTGTTCAGAGAGTAGAACGGGGGTGCGGAGCACATGTTGCATAGGAGGCAACCTTTGAGTAATGTATTACTTTAAATTATTAGTATTTTTTATTTAAGCTATTTTTTGATGCGGGACACCTGTTACACTTTGTATGTATTAATTAGGGGCGAGCACTTGTGGCTCCGAGGTATTAGCGCGGGATTGGCCTGTTGTTGTTGTTGTGCTAGCGACTAATCAACCTGCCTAAAGATCATCCATGACATCAAGCTCTTCTAACGGAAGTCCCAGAAACCATTCCCAAAACAGCCGGTTTTACGTACCGGAATGAATCGGGTTTTTATATCCGACCAAGGGCTGTTATTTTGACACTACCCTGCGGGATTGGCCTGCTAATTTTCGCTGTGAAAACCCCGATTTGGCATTACAAATCATAAACTATATCTTTGGAATATTCCATAAGCTGGTTGCGAATTACAATAGCATACAATGCAAATGAAATAAACTAAAGAAATAATTACAGCTTATGTCGCTTAAACACCGACTATTGCTCGAACTCAGTATGACTACATGGTAACCAATATATTCAAAATATATTTTCCTAGCAAACCTACAAGCTAGCACGCCATGAAAACATAAATCCACCAATTTTAATCAAATTATACAAAACCGATAACACTGCCTCATGTTGTTGTTCTGTGCCTTCGAGTTTTTTGTGATATATCTGTAGTACTATTTTATCAGTTCAAGTGTTGGTACGTTGTCAAACAATACATTTGGACCGAACCGGACAGAGCAGACGAGAGCGTGCGACTTTGTCGTCAAAGACGAATACCATAAGTAGAGCGTTTGTAGTAAATTTTTCTAAATCATAACAACACAAATCGTGACTTTCTTTACTCGCTTGTTTGCGTCTGGGTGTGTGCGTACACTTCTTCCTTTGCCGCTGCTTCTTCAACGTCAAATTCGTTAATGTACGACGTATATACATGTATGTATATATTCTTACCCCAATTTCTGGGGGTGGTGTATGGCGCGCCAACGAGACCAAATCACACGGGCAATTCGATTCGTTAGATTTACTCAGCTAAACCATAAAAACTCAACGCGACTCGAGGGCTCCTCCGGTCTTGGACGCATCGTACAACATTCATTTCACATCGCGCTTTAACTCGAAAGCGTGGTACGAACGCCAAACGCGCCACTCAACACTATTTCTATTACTTAAAATCAAAAATTTAGGTTGATTGTGTGCGGTCGGTCTATAGATTTGATGGTATACTAAAACGGTTGCGACAAAAAAAAAATTCAAAAAAAAGCCACAAGAGAATTCAAATTGTTGTGGAAAAATATTGCTTTATTTTTATAATAAATTCAATAAAATAAAAGTTTACAGTGTTCAAATTACTGCCAAAATTATTGATTTACCGTTTTGGTGGCGCACAGTGTGGCTCAGAGCGCAAGCAGCAAGTGTACGTAAAGGGATTTGCAAGTTTTTGAATATTGAAAAAAGTGCGATTGGTATAAAGAATTTGAAGAGAAGAAAATTGTGCGTTGCCATTAATTTGCTTAAAATAATAAATAAAATTAATTTAATTACAAACATCAAAATGCAAAAAACAATCCTCGCCAGCGTAGTGGTGCTACTTTTGGCCGTACAGCAGGGTAAGTCAACGGCCGCGTTGCTAAAAATTATACAACACATAGTCAATATGTATGTGTGAAATCTAAGTGTTACATAATACCGTTATTTGCTACTCCTTTTTTAATTACAGCTCTCCAAAAAAGTTCCCTACATGCATAAAAGTACTATATGAAACAACAAATTAAAAAAAAACTGTTAAAAATATGCTTTCTCTTTTTGCCTCTGCAACGATTTAGAAAATTAATTTTCTTCAATCAAAATTTTCCTGTTCTCCTGCTCTCTTCCACTGGCCTTCCAAAAAATCTCTTTGGTTACACTTATGCGTAGTGAAGTAAGTCACATACGAGGGTTGCTATGAAAGTTTGGTTATTGTCTAACACCAAACTGTCAAAATGAAGTCGCACATAAGTTTGACATTCTAAAGGCGCTTTGTGACACAGCAAGAAATGTTGGCATTGTGCCTTATTATATTTGAAACTCGTAGGATCACGATATGGTATTAGTATCAATTTTGTAGTATATTCTAGTTTTTACATTAGACTTGGTCAAAAACAATTTTTTTTTAATTGTATTAATATTCCAATTTATTTTTTTTGTGAAATTTTATTAAACGTTTTTTTAAATGGCTAAAAAAGTTACTGTAAAAATGTCAGACCTTAATATTAATTTTGAGTGGGTTATCATTGTCGGTTTAGATGTTTTGGAGCTGATTTGAAGCAATTTCCATGGTCCCCATCAGAACAGACGATATTGGAGCTGAATTTATCTTTGAAATCGATATTCGTCAAATCAAGATGTCCTCACAGACTGATGTTAATGGCTCAGGGTCTCACCTTTTCAAAAACTGGATGTGTATTAAAACGATTTCCCGTCAACCCTTGTCAAATTTGGTTTTGTTACAAACCGGTTTCGGCATTCCGCCATCCTCAGTGCTTGGTTTCAGGGAACAAGGCATGACAGAAAATAGTTTCAATATACTTCTACTTTCTATGCCATCCCAAAATCAACAAAGCAAAACGAATTCTCAAAAAACCGCTGTGGCTGCTTTTCAATATATCTCTTAAGCAAGGCGATTTCATTGACACATGGAAAATCACCTTCATTATGAAAAGGTTTATAACTGACTATAAAATTGACATATGGCATTATCAACCTCAACATTTTTGGAATGTATAGTAAAAAATAGATTTTTTCCCCATTAATCTTTTAGTCGCTGTAGATCATAGGTTTATGTTTGGGAGACCAACCATCTCTAATTTGGAAGTTGTTTTCCAAATACTGTATTGCAACTAAATATTAGTAGTCGAGCTCAAGTTGACACCGTTTATACAAATTTTTCTAAAGCGTTTGATAAAGTTAATCAAATTATTTTATCGTCGAACTTAAATAGTTTTGGCTTCCACTAAATTGTTTAAATCGATCAAATCGTATGTCTCTAATCGATCTTGTACAGGTGTAATTGATGGCGTGTCGTCGTACTCTTTCATTGCCTCAGACGCTTCTCAGGGAAGCATTTTAATACCGATCCTTTTTTTCAACGATATTACAATTTCTTCACAATTTCTCTTGTATGCTGCTGATATAAAGATTTTCAGTGAGATGACTTGTACCTCTGGCTGGCTTAGACTTCCAAAGGATCAAAACAATGTTGTCGCTTGGAGCCAGGAAAATATGCTGCCCTTAAATATTAAAAAATGCATCCATGCCTTCTATTCCAAATCTCGTTCCAATTACAACCTCTCTCAACCAAACATTGCTTCCGAAATCACTCACTTTTGGGTGGTCTTTGATTCTAAGTTCTCATTTCAAAGTCATCTCAATTATACCATAATTAAGTCTTACTCTATGCTGGCTTTTGTTAGACGTTACAATTCGGATTTCACGGATCCGTATACTTTGAAATCACTCTTTACTTCACTTGTACACTCGAGATTAGGATAGCGGGTTATTATTTGGCGACCGTATTATGATGGTCATATCATATATATGCTCTAAGCCACCTTCATTGTTATCTCCCAGTTTCCACTTACGAATCTAGATGTATGCTATAGATCTTAAGAAATTACATAAAAGGGGTACCTCTCTATCTCTCACTTATCTTTAAAATTAATATGTGAGGTTCTGTTTAGAACGTATTTTCTTTGTTATTCCCCATATTTGGTTAAGGAGACATTCCCCATTCTTTATACAAATTATATTGCTAATGCCAGTCTTCTCAAATCTCTTAAGGAGTTTAAATTGCTCCCAAATTCTTCACTTTTGGACTTCTCCTCTCTTGTACTCTGTCTACATTTGGCATAAGTCTGAAAGAAATGTAACAATTTCAATATTAAATAAATAAATAAGTTAGTAATCCAGTAACAAATATATTCACGTATCAATAACACCAAAAATCTCTTCGAAACTTACGCAAAATGTTCCAGAAATTCCAAAACCCTGCTTCGAGTGATGTTCATAGATAGAACTGATACATTATTAAAATCACGTGTTTTCTTTCTTCCGAAATATTTGATCTCACTAGCAGGCATCAAAACCTAAACTGCAACCCTCGTAAAAGCTACATGGTGTACACATTCTCAAATACGATTAAAATTTTCTCTTTTCCCGATCTCATACAGATTTTACTTGTGCTCCTTTGCCAACACTCCTTCTTAATCCGATTTCGTTCGCTATTCCTAAGCATTTCCTTTTTATTTCCTTCCTCATGAATTACACGAACGATGGCCCTGAAGGAGGTGGCTACTCTGCGCGACCTGTGATTTTATGCATTTTTTTGCTTGTTTCTACTCCCCGCTTCCACTCGCGTCTGCTTAAATTTCACATTAGATGTATGTATTATAAATAGTTACGAGTTTGGTTTATTTGATTTCTGTTTTTTTTTTTTCTAAACGTTTAGAACGTTGCGTGTTTTTTATTGTATATCCTTCACTACCGTAAGCTCCACTAAGCACACCCTTTCCATGTCGTTGTTCTCACGTTACACACAATGCCCTCAAAAGTATTTTATTGTAGATATGTATGTATATATATTTATATATATGTATGTATATTTACTCCGCTTATATTGTGTAATAGCGAGTAATTAGAAAAAATTTACCATAATTCTACTGTGGCCTGAAGCGCAACCTACGTTATTCAGCGTTTAAATTGAAAGTTTCGAGCTCGTAGTCACTTAAAATTAATTTTTATTTTAATTGTATAAAATAATAAAAACTTAATAAAAATTTGTATGTAATACTAGTTTTAAATAAACCCAGCAGAAGGTAGTAGTAGTATTAACAAAAAGGTAGGCTTGCTGGATTTTCATTTGGAATGCTCTTTTGTTTAAGAAACCACTTGAAGGACTTAGTCTACAAAGCAGAATGATGAATGACAGACTCAGAGATCACACTCTTCAAGTTTGTCATTATACCTGTCAGGAGATCAAGCCCAGTTTGTGTAATCAAAACATATGTTTATCAGACACAGGGTGGAAATAGTCTTTGGGAAGGCCAAAAACTCAAAAGTGAATTTGGTATAACGGAGTAGACTGGTCCCATTGCTTGACCTGGAAAGCTACATAGCTTAAAAGATTTTTACTGAAGCTCTTCTCTTGTCCATATAGCATTTCATAAAGTCAGGAAGAACTAATTTAAAGCACAATTCTGGAATCCTCTGATTAAGGGACGAAACCGACTACACCACAATTCACGGATTAAGAGACGAAACTGACCAATCCCCAATGCTCTAAGTAAAGAAAGAAACCAACTACTCCACAATCCTCCAATTAAAGTAAGAAGCCGACTGCTTCACAATCCTCTAAGTAAAGGAAGGAACCGACTACTCCACAATCCTCCGATTGAAGTAAGTAGCCAACTACTCCACAATCCTCTGAGTAATAAAGAAATCGACTACTTCACAATCCTCCGATTAAATTAAGAAGCCGGCTACTCCACAATCCTTTGCTTTAAAGAAAAAATCGACTAGTCCAGAATCCCCAGTCGTATATCGAGCAAAATACAAATAATTTTCATTAGCGTAACAGCCAGTTATAAAATCCAGTATGTTTGACTCAACGAAGGATTCAATTTAAAAATGTATCGCTGCAGTGTTAGTGCCTGCCCATGATATGAGAACGGTGTGATTGACATCATCTCGAGTTAGTTCGTCTTATTGATTACAAAAATTAAGATGTGCTGTAGTTAAAAAACCCAAAAACGTTTTTAATGGCAATTTTTCTCTTTGCTTTTTTATTTTCATATATGTACATTTGTTACTGTAACCTAAAAAGCAAAGTTTTAATGCATACCCGCACCCCATTCACAAAACACTATTCTTGAAATATGAGCTTCAATTACTCAACAACTATTTACACCATCCTTTGTTCCTTGATGGCTTCTATGAAAGAATGTGAGCGCTACTCGATTTTTTACAAAATGTATGTGGCCCTGTAGGAAACTAACCGGTTTGACTTTTTTTGAGCCGGTTAACTTTTTGGGCCAGAAGTCTTTAGTTTGGAACCGGTCACCGATCAGATACTTAGTCTATTTCGCTACCGGATACTTTTTCGGTACTGAAATCATTGGTCACGAAACTTTTGCAAAAAGTTTTCCGAATAAAATCCGAAACACAAAAATTTTGTTAATAGTAATATGTACGGTTTCAAAAAAAAAATGGTTTTTGACTTGACTTATTGGAACAGCTGACATTTTTTGAGAATTTCTTAAACCAGCAACAGCTCTAGTACTGGCTACCTTTTGGAGCCAGAATTATGAGTCCCGAAATAATATCGAAGAAGTGCCGAATTTATAGATATGGAAAACACTGTTTAAATGTTCGTGAGAATATCACTGAACAGTTCTAAAATATTTGCGCCGAAATAAGCCAGAAATGGTCCTAATATGGTCCCGAAAATAAATGATATGCACCGCAAAATAGCCTAAAGCTGTCCTAAAGCGGCCCAAATATTCCGCAAAGAAAACCTATTTTGTCCTGTAACTATCCCGAAACTTCCAAAGTATTAATTTAGTCAGCTCGAATTTGTTCTAAAATAGCACAGAAACCCTTTTATGTGTCGCAAAAGGTACGTCCCGAAAATAGTAAAATACACAAAGCTGTATTTTCCGAATAAATATTAAATTTAGAACGCCTTTAATTTTATATTCCAAGTTTAATTCCAGCTGCTACAGTTAGTTCTGTGAAAGCTAACGGCCCCATAGAGAGTGTTTGAGCTTCACAGGGTAATAAGAACACAGTTCCTACAGGGCATGCTGCATGAATTTACTTGCTAATACAAATAATAAGTGCATGCTTGTTCATATTTTTTAAGTTTTCCGAATCCACAATATTTTGAAAATTAAGGGCAATGATGCTGAATAAACCATTAAGGCAGGCTGGCGACAGTAAACCAGTTAGTAAAAGCATGAAGGAATTTAGTAGACAAATGTGTGTATCTAGTTTTATAAGTATAAATATATAAATAGAAATCATCTCTACATACTTAAATACATATTTGTTAAAAAAGAATTGTAAGCGTAAATACCTTTATGTGTTCAGCCCACAATAGATATCATGCCGTATCTAAAATAGTATTTACCTATATTTTTCATACTTGAATACTCATGGTATGCTCCAATAAGCACATTAGGAGTATTCACTTTAGTGGCGAAATAACTTTACATTAGAACAAAATGTTACAGATGCTACTGAAAATGCAGTGTAATGGAATTTATGAAACATCCCAATAAACACAAAAACGATAATGATATCATCTGGAATTCGAGGCGGATTTTTGTTTAACAAATATCCCGAATTTCAAAAGATTCGAAAAAGAAAAAATACTCGAATCGCTCACGATCCAAAAAAGTAAAAATGAATGAAGCGCTAAGGGGCTTCAATAAATTATGTAAGCCGCTTTTCAAAAATTGTTGACCCCCGCTGCCCCTTAGGTGAGACTTAATGAGATTTTCGTAATGTTATAATATTTAATAATGAAATAATCGAACACATGTCATCTGTGGCTGCGGTAGTGCAAGAAGGAAAAGCAGCTCCTTAGCACGGCGAGTCACCGCACGCATTGTTTGAATTCTGATGGCAGATTCTCATTAAAAAAATTGGTTTCATATTGAAATTCTTTGATATTTTTTTAAGTTGACGTGAGATTTTCGACTACATTCCCCAATTTAAGTGAGGTTTGGTGAGATTTTGTTGGAGGCCTCCCCCGCCCCCATTTTAAGCTCACGTAATTTATGGATGTCCCCTAATGATTCGTCTGGGAATTCGGATTCACTGATCTATTGCCTTGTAGTATTGCTGCGATAATATTATCGGAGAGAGCGAATCCGTTGTGCTTATGGGCATGCCTACCGCGTGGTGAATTACTTAGCCCTGCTTGCGTAGGTTGACATTGGCCGCTTTTTTTTTTACAAATATTAAGCGCAAACGCAGATGCGGATAAAAAAAAAACACGGCTATTATTGCATTGTTCGGTGGTGGGAGAATAGAAGTTGTTTTATTAGAAATATGAAGTCAGCAATACTAACAAACAAAAGCAAAAAAAATGTTGCCTTATTTTTCAGAAAGCTTTGATGGCCCAACAAAATACTTTAGCTTTCCTTTCCGTCCAAAAAAGCAGTTATGGAAAGGAGACGTTGATGCGACTCGACTACGTTTGAAGGAATAGGGCAAAATATCTGATTATGATAAGGCAACTTAAGCTATTATTGCTTAAGAACACATATCACACCCTTATTGAAGCGCAGTCACAACTCAAAAGAACTTTAGGTCGCTTTCTTAGCCTAAATAGCATAATATAAAGATCCCCAACAAATATATATACATAGTTATTTTTTGAATGACCATAATCTGCACCTCAAAAACGACTAGGAGGCCGAGTTTTACAAAAATTAAGTAGATTTTGTGCTATCCAAAAGTTTTCAAGCTAAAGTTTCTCTGGTTTTAAGTTGTGAGAGTTTTTTGATACAGAGTGTAATATATACTTTCCAGTCCAGATAGGTAAACTCAAAGTCGAAGCATCAAAGCCAAATGGAAAATTCATTTCCATAAAGACGACTTCCTTAAACATATGTCAGAAATAGCGTACGAGTATATTGTGTTCAAAGCTTTTATCTTAAGAGGATGTGGAAACTGATATGCCTTTATCTTTATATCCCTCGATAAATTTACGTTTAGATTTCGATAGGCGATATATGTTATTAAAACAATTTCTTTATAAATGAATTTGCATTAAGGTGGTTTTTGTTAAAGAATCGGTATCAGCCAATTCTTGCTCGGGGCCGATAAGTCGGACAAAACTTAACCATAGGTCCGACACTAGTCGTGATACCCTTAATTTTTTTTTTTTTTGCTCCTCTTACTATTGATAACTGAGCTGTTTCCTCTTCTTCATTTTACTTATCACTAGCTTTTGCATTAATCGAGTGGCTTCTGCTCCGAGTTAACTTAAATGGTGAAATTTCAAAAATTTTTTATTGGCATGCTTACTGTTGGGCTCTGGTTGAATGGCTTGGGCCACACATTAATAATTGTTTTGGTTTCCACTAAACTGTGCCTTTTGACCACAAAAGATACACAGTTCTGTGAATACCCTTAATAGTAATAGTATGGGCAAAAACTCAATGCTATAAAAACTTTATTTTTTTCTCTCGAATATTTTGTAATGCACAAAGTTTGCAACACGCTAACTGTGACAGTTCAATGCGATTTTTTGGAAATGTTTGTGAAAAGTGACAGCGTAGAGCGAAAGATTTACATGCATACAAATATCTAACTATATACGCAACAAAAACAACATTTTGCAACAATGTGCACACAAAAATCGCACTAAATTGCCTAATTTTTCCCTACTTGTTGCGAGTGGTTGATTCTATCATAAACACACACACATCTATATATACATACATGCTTTCGACATTGAGTTCAATTATTGTTAATTTCCACTTAATACTTTGTATCTAAGTGGCCGACTGCGGGTTAAAGTTTTGTCGGTGATCGCTTTATGAATTTCATTATGTTTGCAGTGAAGATTTCGTGAACTTTGTTTAGCGACTTATAGAGGGCAGCTGTGAATATCGTGTAGGTATATTTTTTTTAGTTGATTTTTATCATGATCCAACTACAACAGGTCGTAGCAGCTCGACAAACATACAAACACACAAAAATTTTCCATGTATTTTGTTTTTGTAATTTGTGAGTTTAACGTCAAAATCGTACTGAGAAATGAGTGTAATGTCAAAATTCGAGCCAAAAGTAAAAATCAGCTGGTCTATTAACACGACCTGTATTATTGGATCATGATTTTTATATTGGGCCAATATTTTGTTAACTTGTAGTAATTTTTGAGCTTTTGTCAGTTAAAATTAAAAATTACTTCAAAACATCAAATACACCATTAAATACAATACAAAACAAAACAAAGTTAAAAACTCTTCATTGTCATTTGTGACGATATTTTCATGCGCGCACATCTATCCTCTCCACTATCGCCGTCGAATAAGCGCAATTTATGTTGTCCACGCCTTCCTTGAACTTGACAGTATCTTTTATTCGTTTAGTTTTTAATTAATTGTGAACAAAATATGTACATGTTTATGGGGGGAATAAATATTAAATTTTACATAGAAAGCGGCCCCTAATACTTGAACTAAGCATTAATGTTTCTTATTGATAATTTACTTTAAAAGTTGAAGTATTGAAATCGGCCCAGTAGTTTGGTTGTTTCTATTTTAAAAAAATTTGGGTTTTAATTTTGTATACATACATATAAAGATATAAAATATATAAAAATATATAAAAGAGAGTGACGTTAGTTGATTCGCATCATCGGAGTGGTCTTCAACTAAAAAAGAAAAATACCCAAGAAAATTCCCAAAAAAAAAGTTATGAAGAGAATATAAATTCTATAACGAAAGAAACTAAACACTGAGGATGGCGTAAGGCCGAAAACGGTTTGTTTCAAACCTAAATTTGACAAGGGATGACGCGAAATCGTTCCAATATACATAAATTCTACTACCTTTTGTATGGAGCGATTTTACGACGCCATCTTAATGATCGCAACATTGCGAAAAATTTTAATTCAGCTATTCTTTGCGACAGTAGTTTTGTAGCAACTTTTACTGTTCAAAAAGAAAAAGTGGGGTTGGCATTGATTTTACTCTCAGGCAATTTCTAGCAAACACTACCAGTAAAGCCAGGATCGACTATTGCAGATAGATCAATGATTGCCTCAAATCAAAGGCATTATGGCGTTATGCAAAAAGCCCTGAACTGCTAACTATCGATAAATGTCTTGTTCCTGCCGATGCATCAACGAAAGAGGAGTTCATAAAGTTCAGTTTTAGCTGCAAAGAACAAGAATATGAATGACTTAAACAGCAACATTCAAAATCAAATCGTTGCTTTACTGTACTCTTCAAATTTATTGACTCTGCAAACAAGGAAAATTAACGAACTATCCAACTGAGTTTTTGGATTCATTGCTTGCTAAATAGTGATCTAACCGCCTGGGCGATGTTGACAGTCCAACAAATAAATTTTAATTTTTTAACTCCCTGAAAACAGGAGTTAGGGATGTATTCCTCCCTATTTCAGTTTTTTATTAAATCTTTTTTCTTACACTTACAAATACCCAGTAACAATGACATGCATATCAATGAACTGCATAAAATGTGGTCTATCAGCTTTCCTTTATAATCTGGTTTAAAATAGATAAGGAAAAATTAATTAAAAATAGCAAGAATCTAATTATATAACGCCCACTATACTTAATGCACGATTTTACTATAAACGAAGTGTCATCGTTAATTATCCAATTTCTGCCAAGATAAGCATAAGTACTCTGTCGGTTGAGTTTGTTTTTCGTAGCAATTGTTGCTAAGGGTTGACCACAATGTATTAGTAAATAATTTCTATAAACTACAGATATCTCTTTTAGGCAACTGAAGTACTCCACTCAGTACACTACAGAAGCGTGAAGAATGTGAAAGTAAAACACGTGCTGAACTATTATTATTCAATTAATATTTTTGCTTCATATTTACATTCAAATACTCGTATTAAAGTGTGTATTTGTTAGAAATTTTTCAAATTTAACTAAAAGTTCAAAAAATTTTCCATATCAGATATTCAGATTCAGATATAAATAGCTCAAGTTTTGTGTTACTGCTTGTGATTCAATTGAATGTGCTTTATTAAAAAAAATATATATTATTTATATAAAGTAATTAAACATTAATTTATTGCTAAAGTTGTAGTTCCAATCCCGTACTTCTTTGACTTTAAGTTAATAAAACTATTAAAACTAAAAGCTCGCAAAAAATCTTTTGACTCAAACCGTTAACTATTGACTGAGAAAGAATCTCATTTACTTCGTTTACCCGATAGATTTAGTAACTTCGGACTACTTCTGACTCCTACAGGAACACAACTGATACCAATTTGAGCCAGAATCCACGCCGCTAACACAAGAGAGAAGTTACTCATACGCCGCGGTGCCCAAAGGTGTGCGCATGTGGATGGTTTCCGAAAATATACTTGAATCGGGCAATTAAAAATATAAAAATTTAGTCCATTCGTTTAAACAATAGTATAATTGAAAAAGTTATAGTTAATGTTTTTAATAATTAACTAATTTTTAAAATCATTGTTTTTCAAGTTTACTTGAAACTTTTTTATTTCGGGAACTTTTTTTTTTTCAGTTATATTGCTTATATTTATGCGCTGAACATCTCTATCTACAAGGGATGATAATTTTTTCCTAGAATATCGAGATTTCATGGTTCGGGACTAGTCCCGTAATTTCGATATTCGTTATTCTTCAACAGTATAGTTTGAAAAAAGTGCAGAATTATTTAAAATATATAAAGCGAAATTTATTTTATTAATAACAAAGCCAAATCAAATAGGTACCACAATTATGGGTAAAAAATTGTGAAGTGGGCTCACTTTTTTTGAAGTTCGACTTTCCTTCTGAAACTTGTCCTTATAGTTCACAACAACAACATAAAAATATGTTTGAGCCAGTTTTTCGAAATTCAAAGTATTTTCGAAACTGAATAGCTTTCGACAATTTTCTCCCGATTGGTCACATCGATTTTACTCATTTTTGCAATATATATTAGGGTGGGTCGATTTGTATGGACGAAAGTTAACCGATATCGCGCCATCGATTTTTCGATAGATTTTGGACTCAGGAAAAAAACGTTCCACTACGCATACCCAAAAAAATAATTTTCGAGCCTGCAAAATTTAATTTTTTTGACTTTGATTTCTAAGGTTCCTTTCATGACTTACTAAAAAAATTTTCATTTGATTTTAAAATTTTCATGTATACCCTGTCCGACCCAAAAATGTCCGCTAAAAACGTTGACGATAACAGTTTTTTGAAAAAAAAAATTTTTGGGTTTTGGGGAGTATTTTGGTCAAAAAATTTACTCTTTCGCCATTTTTTTTAAGGGGTTTTTCAGCATACATGCAAAAATGTTTTCGATGAAAACGAATTTGTCTCATATTTCCTGTCCCACTTAAAAAAAAAAAATCGATTTTTCGCCCAAAACAATCGGTTAATAATTCGACCCAGTCTAATGTATATACATACAAGATAAGATGGTATTTTTTACCGAACTGCATTTCTTTTTTTTTTTTAGATATTTATTTTTTTTTTCCAAAAATTACTGGCACATTTTGAATAGTTTGTGAAAGAATGCCCAACAACATTGTCTTAAATCGTGATTTGACAGCTATGAAGAACTACCAAATATTTAAAAACTTTGCGAAAAAATTTTTGAAAAATAAATAAATATGCCAAAAAAAGGAATGCAGTTTGGTAGACATATTTCTAAAGTGAGCAAAATCGGACTGGTCAATCGAGAGAAGTTAATCAAAAACTTTCAAACTTGGAAAATATGTTTATAGCTATTACTTAGAAAATTATTTGAATTTTTAAAAACTGTGAAATATGTATTTCTGTTTAATCATTGTGAGCCATATCACACACTTTCATTAAAATACATGACCTTCGAAAAAGTTTTAGGTGGCTCACTTCACAAGTTTTTACCATTTTTTATTTAAAAGGATTGAATTTTGACGTTACATTTAAATTAAATAAGTATGTTGGTATGGGTTTAATTTGTTGTTGTTGCAGCTATTTTAATTTATCATACACATCTGTTACATATTGTCAGTCGTTCAATCAATGGTTTAATTGTCGTAGCTGATTGCTTCACAGCATGCCTTGGCAATGAATATACTTTACATAAATTGATATCGATTAAAATAGCAACAATTGTAAACAAACATTTTCATATACAAATAAGTATCAACATATGTACGTTCATGAGCACCTACATTATTTTATCTCGCCATTTCATAGACACAAGTTTCGATTTGTCTTTTGGCATATTTGGCTATCTTAAGACGTCAGTAATTTGTCATATCAGTTTATGCATTAATTTTATTTAATAAGCTTTGAGGTAGTTAAGTTTGCCAATCACTTATTTATCTAAAATATTACAATATTAAAGGTTTAACAAAACAAGCTGGTTAATTAAGAACTACGCTACATATTCGTTTGAATTTCTATTTATGATGTCTTCTACCAATCTGAAGTACAAACAAGCACCTACTTAATTGCGTCTTGAGTGCACTTATCTGATTATGTTTAGAGCGTTATTCGTTTATAGCCGAGTGCAAAAAAAAATAGTTAGAATACTGTTATAAAAGAACGACGTTTATAAAACGAAGGAGTCCTTTGTAGGCATATGATGGATCAGACATAGGCAGGCTGCATTAAAATTTAAATGCAGTAAACACTTCACTAACCACTCAAGGTTTACTGATAGTAAACTTCCATCTTCACTGATAGTAAACTTCCATCTTCATTAATACTCCATTGGATTTTGGAGTGTACCTTTATTTTCATTGCAATTCCCCTGACGGTAAATGCGTTTTCCTCTTTTCATCATCACTCCAAAATTTTAGTGGAACTACCCTTCCATTATCATTCCACATTGATTTTAGGTAGAGTATCACCTTCATTACCACTGAAATTAATTTTTAATGTAAATTCATCTACATTACTACTCAGTTTTTAATTTAGTGGAGATTTGCCTGCATTGACAATAATGGAAACTTACACAAATTTCTATTCAAATCCGGTTTTCCAAGTTTAGCTTCATCTTAATTTCCACTAAATTTTAGTGCGAATGATAGTGAAATTCAACTCAAAATCAACTTTGGCCTATAAAAAAAAATACTATCACTTAGCATTTATTTTCATTGGAATTTCGTTTTCGTTTCATTTTCACACAAATGTATATTTAACGGATATTTACTGAAAATGGTTAGTGACCATTTATTATATGTACAAGATTGACGCGGTTCTAGAGTAGAGCTGAAAAAACAGCTGAAGTCAACTTTCCATATTTTTTAGGCGACAATTTCGAAAACTAAAAGCCTTTCTTGAAATCAGAGATTTGAAAGAAATTTAAACATTTTTATGGGAAATAGAAAAAGATAGACCATTAAACATTTCTTCCGAATTTTTTCTTTCAAATTTTTTAGTACTATGTATATAAACTCAAGTTGGTAATCAGTAATTTTCTATAAGCATATTTTAAGATAGGCCATTTTACCAGCAATAAAAAGTTATATTTCTGAAATTGAAGTTTACTTTGGTTGTTATTACAAAGCCATATAAAAAAATCATGCTATTTTTTGCACCAATATTGTGTTTTTATTATTACAAATTCAGTCATGCAGGAAATAGTTACGAGCTGCGTGGTTTTTGATAATAGATCCATGTATTGAGAACACAATACTACTACTAAATTAATTTGCACAACAATCGTCTTTTACTAGGCAAATCAGTTGAAAACAAGAGGTACATGTACCCATAATTTTTATACAACTAGACTACAGAACTTTAAGTACCACACATGTTATATGCCACCAATATTACCGCTATAGTCAACCAAAGCCTTCCGTTTCCCTTTACAAATTTATATGAATAAAAATCGCGCGTACCTTACCAACTATGGCTAACCATGGTGAAACTCTGATTCCACAAATTCACAAATTTTTACTAACCTCAACGCATATTTTTGGCATTTGTATGGGAAATAAGGAGTGCCTAAAAGTATGCACTCACACGTACACGGCAGAACATTTTCAACATGGTTAATAAGTGAACCTCGCCGAACAAAATTGGCAACTTTTTTAACCACTTCATTGGTACGCGCGACTCATTGTTGATCCAGTTTTTTATTCATTGCTGTTTGGCAGTGCACATCGCTTAGGTGTGAATGTATGTATGTAAGTTGATATATATATTTACATAGAAATGTGCATCCACCTACCACATCGATGCGGTTATCCTAAGCAGTATGTGACATTAGCTAGCACTATCATATAACACTTTCACCGTAGCAAACTATGTACGTATGTGAAAATCTTAACCCCACTTCCGTTTTGTTATAGGGTTTTTCGGTAAGAGCCGTTCTGTTCGTATTTGATTTAAGCAGTAAAAACCTTCAAGTCTGACTTTCGATGACCAAAATATGGTTACTAGAAAAATGTGATTCATTTAATTTATATAATTTGTTATATATATTATATTAGTTGTTTCTGTCCCTATTCCTTTTCCGCTACTTCTTAACTTACCCTCCTTCCACTTATACCAAATTATATTTTTGTCCTATATCTCTATGAGTTTCAGTTAAAAATAAAAAAATTAAAATTGTGATTCCGTACGAGCTTGAAGAAGTCAGAATCAGTCAGAAATAGTCACAGGCTACAAGAAGTTAGTCCAGTACTCGGTTCTCTGACTAATGAGAGCACAAAAAAGAGAGTAAAGAATATTCTCATGAAACAAATTTTCGAGTTTAAATATGGTTAACTATATGAAAATAAATTTATTTAAAATTGCGTGTTAATTTTTTTAGTTTCTTCAATTTTTATGTGGTGTAATGTAGCGCCTTTTGTTGAAATTGACATGAGTTCCCCTCAAGACCATTTACTCAATGTCTGATTAACTCTTAATGTAACCCTGCATAATTTGTAGCTATTTTGCTTCAAGTTTGAAGTTACTTTATCTCAACATTGCAGACAGACGTCGCTAACATAACAACCCCCATAAGCTTTGGAAACAGGATTCTATCGAAATAGCATAACTTGGTCGGGTAAAACTCGACTCATTCCCAAACTCTTACCTATCCAGACTAAACCCTGACATGCCGTATATTTACCTGGCATGCGGGGTGTTTCCCTATTATAGCAACTATCTGCTTACCTGTTCGACAGATCAGACTCCAATTTCACTTTTGTCAAACCCTATTGAAGTCTCTAGGTTCCTGGGACTCCCGTTAGAAGATATTGATGACAATGTTAGGTAAGGAAAGTGATCGAAGTATCGCTAAAACAACAATAACAAGCTATGAAGCCATAGAAATCTCCATATCCCAATTGTAAAACCCTTTATCTCATGCATAAAGCCTATCATCGTATGGATTGTCTAGTTCTCCTATTTATAAGCACCAATTCTAATTTTCTGGTTTACTTATTGTGTTACTATTACTATGTCAACAGTGTGTAGGCACCTAAGAGCTTTTATGTAGAAGTTAAATTTAAATAATCCATAATAGTGCAAGTACCGAATGCCAGCCCGGCTTCAGCCTTTAGGACATTCAAACTAACATTACGACATCCAACAAAAATAGTAAATATCCACCGACTGTAGCAAGCACTGCTCCTGTAGGAGACATAGCTGCCGCAAACCTTAATTACATGCGAGGATTGTGCGGAAGCACTTGTGGAGAGCTACAATAACTACGCCACTTCCTGTTGTGTTTGTAGCTCCTCCTTTGTTAGCACAAATTAGGTACACAATGTTGAACTCATTGAGCAAGTGTTACGTAATTGTTTGTGTCTCTTTTTTCTATTAATTTATTTATGTCTTGTGTCATTCCTTCGTGCCTGTTTACTACATGACGGCTTTCCGGCGTTAAGACGTTCCAATTTAGTTTAAAAATATATTTCTTTATAATAAGCAGAATACATGGTGATACACTTCTACAGAGCTTTTTGAATGCTTGCACAACTTTGCTTTCTAATTAGTTGGATCTATTTATCCTTCTTAATCCGTTATTAAAATTAGTCATATCCCTAGCCTCGTCTTCTTTTAATTGCCCGGTCAGTTAATAGATCTAAGCAGAGGTCTAACCGGGTGCTTCACCTGTTCATTTTAAATGGCCCTTTTAGCCGTGGTTAAAAATCCCAAAATTCTAAAAATTACAAAGTCTGAAAAAAGAGGCTAGGATGGAGCAGTGTTGACTCTTCATTAGCCCTAAGGTCTACCTTATGTATATAATTACAGCCCAACCTAATATAAACGCACTCCGGTAATTTTCTGTCAAAAATGTCTCACGCCCATACAACTTTTATGAGAGTAACTGTGCGTTACGTGTAAAAACCTAAAGGAGATGTCTGATAAAACTTTGTCGCGTCGCTTGACATTAAAAACTTTGGTAGAAAACCGAAAAATGCGAATGGTACTCCACACTGAAGCGTGCAAGCACATTGTATATTTGTAATGTGTGTGTCAAAAAAATGTGTTATAGTGTACTAAGTTTATGGAAATATGGTCAAAACCATCTGATTTACCATTTTAGTTTCAAATTTTTGCGAATTTCATAAAATAATATATGTTAAAAGCTCAGCGCACGCAAAAAGATAGGACTTGGTCAAGTCTCTGCGTTGACGCGCGTTTAAAAACGTTTATGAGACATGTTGCTTTGAACTACGTACATTTTATCTCAGCTGTCAAAAGCGAAATGTCACGCAACGCGCCACCAAAGTTGTATCGGACATGGTCTTAACTCAATTTCCAATTTTATTTTTGCGCATTGTTCAATAATACGAGTATATGGTTGACGCAATCGGCCAACAACACCAAATTACCGTTTGACGTCGTTTGATCCTTATGTCAAAATTCACATATGAGAGAGAACGCGCAATAACGATCCGCCTATTTTTATTAAAAATAAATAAAACACGAGGCGAACTCAATAGCTTTTCCATGAACTCTAAACAAAGAATGTAAACAGAAAGCAAAGATATGATAGTTTGACATAAGGTGTAGATGAGGAAGAAGAAGACGTTATGTCATTTGCGTCAACCATATAAATCATTTAACCATGGTTTTGCGTAAAATTTCATTTGTCGTTTACACTCAGCTGGCACGTCCTTGATATTTAATTATTGAGTATATGTTTTTCCACATTTGGGTTTTTCGTAATTTTTTCCATTTTCCGAAGGGTTACAAATTATGCTACACCTATTTTCAGGTGATCAAATTAAACCGGTTCCAATGGTATGTGATTTTTCGCTGAAATAAATAATTTTTGTGCTGGGGTCAAGGAAATTGTTTAATTCTTTAATTCGAGCTGACAGTTGTTATTATCAGGTACACACACGCATTTCGGTTAGGACTTTAAAAAACGCAATGCCCTTATATTGGGTTAGGCTGTTAATAGTTAGTCTGATGCCTATTTAACAAGTTCTTATATAACTTCTTTTTTCTTTCTCTACTTCAAGGTGCTGCCATTAAGTGCTACGTATGCAATAGTCATAAGGATGCCAATTGTGCACTCGACATACCACCAGATCACTTGTTAAAGGACTGCCAAGAAGATTACTCTACACGAGGCAAAGGTATACCAACCTACTGCCGAAAGATCTCGCAAATCATTGAATTCTCTGTAAATAACTGTAAGTAGAACATTTCATTTAAAAAAAAAAAAAAAAAAACATTTTGGTTTAAACCATACATGGGCATTATGCAGTCAGAAGTAGTTAAAGTTAACTTTTTATTTTTAGTAATAATGGTAGTATGTTTTGCATTACCCGAGAGCTTAGCTGTAATTCCACAGTCTAGTTCCTTAACAAAATCATGCATTATTAGTACAAAAGAAGTATACCAGTAATGCAAATATTTAACGAAAGTGCAAATAGAATTACAGCAAAAAATTTATTGGTAATGTTTGAATTATCAAGAAAAATTTGTTAGCTACTACAATTTTGTCACCAAGCAAATACAACTTTATTGGTAATGCAAACATTTATCAACATAAAAATGCCATTTATTTCCTAATAATGCAAATGGAATTACAGTGTAATATTACTTGTAATGCAAACAAGCATGCATTATCAGCAACAATTTATTATTTAATGTAATTTATCAGTATAATTTTAGGGGTAATGTAATTTCATTTAATAATATAACCTATGCATAAAACTTACTAACAACTGCATAACTGACAGTGCAATGTGTCATTTTGTGGTTACAACTAACTTACAAAAATTACCAAATACTTCACCGCATTTTTATAATTCTAATTTTTTTCTTTTTTTCTCCTTTACAGTACCACCAGATAGTCGTATCATACGCTCGTGCGGTTTTCTCAATCAAACATCGACCAATTACTGTTACCAACGCGCCGGTTTTGGCGGTCGTCAAATTGTTTGCTCCTGTGACAAGGACAATTGTAACGGTGCTGGCGCGCTCAGCATGTCTTTCACTGTCATGCTGACTGCTGTCAGCGTTTGGGCTGTGCTTTCTTTCTTCAAACGTTCGTTGGTTTAATCGCCAATTTAAATTGAGAAGTTTTTATAAAAATTCAGTAAAAATATTTTGTGATTTGTTTAACGTTACGTTTTTGTTTTTTATTCCTAGTAGCAAAACAAATGGCTATAGTTGTTATATGCTTTCGATCTTTGTTTGTTATTCTCTTGGGCATGCAAACTCAAGCAGGAGCACAAAGGGCATACAAAAATGTCCAATGCTTGCTTTAGATAGATTTATAATTTTTTGTTGGTTTTTTATTTTAAGTACTAAAATATTTACAACTACAAACGCACATCACCCGAAGAAGCTTAAAATTAATAAAAAAGTTGGCGTCTCATAGAATGTAAAAGAACAAGAAAATGTCATCGGATGAAGTTGGTTTTAAAGTGAGTATGGACTGCATTCACATTACTGGTATTCAGATCTGTTAAATAATGATTACTCAGCCCACATGTTTACTGTGCCATTTCATGGTTTTTTTTCCAAATTCACTGAATTTTTAATGGTTAATATTTTTACATTTTTGTTGTGTATTTATTTTCAAAAATTCTTGAAAATAATCATAATTATTTACTTAAAAATTCTGAATATTTTCGATCAAAAATTATGTCGATATATGTAGTTTTCAGATTCGTCAATAATATGATTAAGTTTTTTTTATTGTAATTGTAATCAATTATTAATTACTCGCTTTTGAAAATAAATGATGATTGAAATGAAATAATCATTGGCGTCACAAAGACACATACAATCAATTGCATAATAATTGTAATCGTACATAACAGGTCTACTCATAAAAGTCAATCGAGCTTTTTATAAAAGGGAAATTAGTAATGTTGGGCAAATACAATTACAGTAAAATTGCAATTACATTAGTTAAAACGGACTCGACCGAGTCCAATGCACTCGAACGAAAAATGTCATTAATGCAGCATGAGGGCTCTTGATTTCTTTCGGTCCTACGGCATTCGAACAGATCTCGGCCTAGAAGAGAACTTCTTCTGCGTCTGCCGGGAAATGTTGCATACGATGCTTGACAAACGAGAACGGATAGGCCATTGCAGGTTAAGCTGGATTATAGTGAGTGATTCTCTAAGCAGCAGCGGGGCACACTTCGATCGACTAGCCCCTCGTAATGAAACGACTCGGATTTTACTATTAAAGGGGATTTTAATTGAGTACGGCTCTGCTTAATCCACATCCTTGAATGAACACTTCATACTTCATGAAATACTATTATTACAACCACAACAACAATCCCCACCAATTTCGTTGTCCATCGATCTTTGTATTAGTTCATTGACCGTACAGCCTTACGCTTAAGGGAAAGAGATTTTCCATCTAGATATCACTCCCCACCTAGCCGTTTAGTTTAGAGACATTCGTAAACATGGTTCCGCAAAGGGACGGACTTGCAACTCGACGGGTGATCTGCGAAAATGTCGTTTTTCACTTTAAATAACAATTTCCTGAGTTCGCTCACGTTAGGACTGTTAACTTTAAACATCTATTGGCTCGAGTGGTCTAATAAAACCTGCCCCTACACACTTCGCGGGTGTTTCTAACCCTTCAGGAACTGTGTTTGCTAATAAAACAAACAAACAAAATGGTTTCGGAGAATCTCGAGCAACAAAAAGAATACAGTTGTCTTATTCATCAAGGACTTTCTTAATATTCGAAAATATTATCAAGAAGAAAGCAATTATTTTATTTAAGGCACCTTTTTAAGAGAACTTTTTTTGTTGAAAGCTACCGAAGCCGAACATACAACCGAAGTTCAGAGGAGTAACGGTCTTTTGCCGGAATTTAGTTCGTTATGCTCGAGTACAAGCTCCGTAAAGAAAACGATAAAAAGCTCTATCGAATATTTATTTTATTTTTATTTAATAAGTTAAACAGAGAAAATTTTTTATTATTTTGAGTCTAACATATTTCCTTTATCTTTGCAGTTAACACGCCATCCCCGTTCCATTTCAGGATATTTGAAATCTAAGTACTCTCCTAGGCAGTAAACGAAATAACAATAATTGTTAAGCAAAAACAATATATGATAATAAAACAAAAAATAAAATTCAGTAGCAGTTCAGATTTTGCACAATTAGTAGAAAAACTATTTAAGAAATTGTGTAAGCCAACTTTAAATAAAAAAGCTTTAATGTGAAAAAGTTTAATAATACTACTAAAATTAACAGTTGTTATAAGCAGCAAATTTTCTAAATTTTCAAATAATTTTTAATTTAAATTTTTCTTTTCTAATCACAAAACTTCAAATTGGTTTTTCTATTGAATTTTTTTTTAAACTATCATACTTTGAATTTTAATTCATTTATAATAAAAAAAAAATTTTATTGACAAAGTTTTATAAAACCTTTTTATTTAACATATAGCACGCCGCTTGTGAAATCCGATTCGATACATAACATGCCTTTCTTGGATAATAAAAACAAAACATTATTTTTTTATAATCAACAAATTTTTTTTTTTACTTTTATTTTCTTTAAATAGCTATTCTTTATTTAATTTTTAATCACAAAATTAAAAAAATACTCTTTCAATTGATTTTTTTTATGACTAGCAAATTTTGAATTTTATTAATTTTTTATAATAAACAAAATTTGTAATTTTTTTTTCAATGAAAATTGTGGAGGAAATAAAAAAGGTAATAAAATGATTGCTACATTTATAAACACAAAAAATCGCAAATTAAAAATTCGAACCAACCCACTCTTAAACCAAAAAACACAACAGAAATGTAGAACCAACTGTAAATCCACCAAACCGTTATGTATTTTATTGTATGTAGCCAAGGAAAAAAAATTTAAAAACAATTGATAAACATAAAATTTTGCAACTTATTGCAAAAACTATAGTTATATTTACGACAACAACAACAAAACGCCACAGTACATTTGGTGCCAAGTGACGACTTTTTATGTAAGGTCATATTTAGTGTATAACTAATATTAAATTTAATAAACGTACATATGTATGTGTGTAAGAAATTCACAAAAGTTGTAAACTCATGATTTTTTTTTCTCGTTTTTGCTTTTATATGAAAAACAAAAGCAAAAGCAAACAGCTAAAACCAAAAATTAGTTATAGTTTGCCACATAAGAAAATCGACGATATATTGAAAATGTGTTTCACATTTGATTTTCGGGTGAGTTCTTTCTTAACTTTAAGTGATTATAAAAACAAAATTATAAACAATTAAAAAATTATGAAATTTTTGAAATAAAAAAATAAATGAAATTTAATGAATAAAACAAATATTGAGATGGGCCTCCTTTTTTGATTATTGAAAATAGGGACCTTGCGATTAGAAAAGCATATGAAATTTTTGGATACTGGACTTTATCCAAAAATAAGACAAGCTGGTAACACTGACAGCTAATTGTAATAAGGAACGAGAACATCAAGCGAAGCAGACGATATTGCAATTTTACTCAACAAATTCAATTCTTTATTTCAAATTACAATAGTTTAATGTATTTGACCTAAGAACGTATAACATAAAAAGGTCCAACAGCGAATGCAAGTGGCCGCTGTCAAATCGATGGCAGGTAATTCACCACTGTACCTGCGTGTAAAATGCTTGAATTCGCCGTGTTTTAATTGAATTTTCACACAAAAAAAAATAGTCTGGTCCAACCCTGTGGAAACTGCGCGTTTCCTCGGACTTCCGTTAAAAAAAACTGATGACAATTTAGAGTGATCGAGCCCATTGGGCAGGGCGAAGCACTGTTAGCAACAACAACAACAAATCAACAGTTTTTATAACTTCTGTCTGTCTGTCTGTATGTTTGGGCCATTGTTTATTTCCACTATTTTGGCATCTTCTGTTGCCAATCGGAGTGGAAGGTAGTGGATGAAGGTACTCGGAGAGAGTGGAATGAAGGAAATCGTGTTCAGAGTTGTTTTAAACTAACTACAACTAAAAATTTTAATGTAAACTGAAACTTACATTCTGTAGGAACTGATAAGGTGTTATAAGTGCTTTATATTCAATGATTTGGGTGTTTTAAGTCTTCACATTCAATCTTGCAGTATTTAAATTTGATTGTTTTATTATTGCATACAACGCACCCAGTTTGGTTTGTGTGTATGTGCAGATTCGGAGTAAGTTGCGCTACTAGTAGACATATACTATGGTTTGGGCGCATTACTCAACAACTGCTGAATGGAATTGAATGACAAAGTGGCAATGTTTTTTACACAGGCGAGGATCATTAATTTTTTTTAGTACAGGGTGTTGGTTTTAAATAAATTTGAATAAAGGGTCAAGTTTGAATTATTAACTTTACAACAAATAGCGCCTACTGAAATCAAAGATCAAACAGAAAATGTATAAGGAATTTTCGCTAATTTTACAGGGTGTTGAAAAAAAATTTTTTTTTGAAGTTATTAAAAAGTAAACATTCGAAAGGGGGATTAGGGGTGAAGGGGTATTTTACACTTTTTTTGGTAATACGCAAGTAGCGTAAGCATAAGGAAGTACCACTGTATTCACTTATTTAGACAGCCAAACACCCTACACTTCTAAATGGCATGTATTAAACTTCCTCTTCTAAAAGGATCGAGTTGGAAACATAAATTGGTGGTGTCTTCTTGTTTTCACAACTCCTAGCTCCTTCCCTACCAGAAGAAGGAGTTTCCATGGTTTCATGTGCAGACGACTGCACGATAATGGTAAGAGATCAATGCCCTTCTGTTGAGTGAAACTTGACATGGTCCCTGTTCTTTCTTCTTCTTTAAATGGTCATCTAACCGCCTGGGCGATTTTGACCGTCCAACATAGCTCGCCAGTCGTTTCTTCGTTGCGCCAACTGGCGCCAATTGGAAACACCGCGGGATCGCAAATCGGTCTCCACTTGGTCCTTCCATCGGAGTGGTGGTCTCCGTCTTCCTCTGCTTCCACCGGCGGGAGCCGATAAGAATACCTTCTGGGCTGGAGCATCTTCGCTCATTCGCACTACGTGGCCTAGCCAGCGAAGCCGCATGGTCCCTGTTACTAAAACAAAAAAACAAACCATGCCTTGTACGATTGAGATCCATCTAATGTTTTAACTGGGTCAGGCTAGAGTGAGAAAGGCGTAAATTGGGCAACATGATGATTGATCTACGGATATGATGTCTCTCACCTCTGATTACCAACTTTCTTGTTCCTTATGGAAGGATAAGGTGAGATGACCTGAAAGGTTTCACTGGTCACACCAAATAGCTCCCACAACAGTCGAGCATGTACCGCAAGGGAATACCGGAACGTACCGGGTTCATATCCGGAAAAGGACTGTCACTTTTGGGGAGTATTTTTGTCTCTTAAGCAACAACATGGTTCTCAATGACAAATTTTCAGTAGACAAAAGCTTTGCTACTCGACATTGCTCCTAGATGTAGCGAACCTGCTACAAAAGTGGTCAGTATAGAATATAGGCGTATTGCGGTGCGAGTATCTGTGTGCGAGAATAGAATGTCGTCAAGGCGTCGAGGAAATTGCTTTGTTGTTGTACGAAAATTAGTAAATACCTCAAATTTACACCATGTGTACAACGATGTGCACTATGTTGTTGTTGTTGTTGTAACGACAAAAACACTCCCCGAAGGTTTTGGGGGTTGCTGTCGAACTGACAGTCCTTGGTCGGATATGAATCCGGTACGCTCCGGTACTCCCTTGCGGTACTGCCCGACTGTCGTGGTAGCGATTTGGTATGACCAGAGGAACCTTCTAGGTCATGTCACCCCTCCTTCCGTAAGGAAGGAGAGATGGGTAATGAGAGGTTAGGGTTATTACACATATGTGCACTATATCAAATATTAGTTTTGTCTCCGGCTCCGGAAGGCTTATGCTTAAGACGTTTTTAACAAAGACATAAAAATATTAATAAAATTGACACAGCCATGGGTGTCCCATTATTTATTAAATAAATGTATGAAATTATGCTTTAGTTAAAAAAGTTTACATAAAAATAAAACTGTAAACATACAAAATCATTTAAATACTTAGATTTAAAAATTAGCAATTATATTTTGTTTATTATTCAAATGCTACAAAATGGAATAGAAATTAATGATTAGAGCAAGAACACATTAAGTATATACATAAATACATATGTGTAATAGGTAAATTACAGATTGATTCGATGGCATATTTTCACATTCAACAATTACTCGTGTATACGTTGTGCATGCTACTTATCCAGCCACAATTCTTTATGTAGTACACTGCAGCTACTTTACACGTCCTCTTCTTCTTCGCATGCTTCTGGCTCTAATACTGCATCCGGTTCGCTACCATGTCTAACTCGTTTCAATGCAACATAACACTTCTTATTTACAATTTCATGGTATCCCACAGGTCCCATCTCACAATCAGCGCATATCAGAAATTTACGATTATCCACAGTATTGGAAAAGCCAATATTTTCAAATGTGAATATATCATCGATGCACCAAAAATTGTTCAACATTTCAGTTTCGATAATTTCAGAATCCTTTCGATGTTTCTGCTGCATTAGTGGCATTTCAAACTATGATCAATAATTTAAAAACAAAGAAACAGAAACATTATCAAAAAGGCGTATCCTCTAAAATATATTGCAGTTACCTCATGCTCCACATATTCCCCGAGTTGCGGTTTCAGTATTAAAGAATAACAAAAATTACATCGTACGCTATGCTTGTTTTTGTTGTTTAATATCTGTTCTGGAATTTGTGCTTCATCCGTCATTGTTATTCAGGTTTTTCTATAATTATGTTTGTGCAATGCAAGATTTTACAAAATGTATAATGTGTCAGCTGTTATTTACGCATAAAATTGAATTACTAGAGTTCGCAAATTTCAATGACAATATCGATTTTTTAGGTTCTTTCACTCAATGTCTGAATTACCGCTTAATCAGGACTTTATCAAAGGTTGGCCCAAAAACCGTTTACTCAATCCCTACTAGACGGACCTAACCACACTCACTAATACATGCAAGCGAAAATTGTAAATTACTAACACACACAAAGCCTTCTGTCAAGTTTTTTTTTTCTTTGTGTATCTTCTTCTTTGGTATTGTGAGTGAAATGTTAGTGCGTCGTAAAAAAATGTATAAAATATTTAATAAGGAGTTTTGCAAAGAAATTGCATGTAATACGCCTAGATAAGGCAAGTATATAGTGCTTATTATTGTTATTAAACAAGTAAAGTCCGGGTTTATATTTTTATGCACAAAAATTTTCATATTTTCAGGTGGACGAGCAAAGGAATTTTCAACTTGCGGCAAATGGAGTGAAATTATATTTTGTAAATGTTTAGTGGTATAAATATGTATTTATAGATCTAATTGACTGTTGTGAACGTGAAAATTGTGTAATTTTAAATTATATTAAACATTAAAAACCAAATCTAATAATAAACCCAATTGTATTTTCATTGTTAGCTATATATGAAGTTTCCATTATTCATAACCATTAGGCCTGGCGCATGTTTGCCGTACTCATAACCATTAGCGATTGCGTGCGTTTGCATTATACCTGACTGTTAGCGCTAACCCAACTTTTCATTACGGATAATGAGAGTGAAGAGTGCAGACAGATGTGGTTTTACATGCGCAAGAAAGGGATGCCGTATACTGTACGTGTGCACACGGACAGCAAACACATGGTTAGATTTGGCACACTGCTCTTCAGAAACTAATTGAGAAAAATAAGCAAAAATAACGCAAACGCAAGTCAGGCCGAGGGGTTATCTGACCAACCATTTAACTGGTACCTGTCTAGTAGGGATGTCTGTTTATCGACAATTCGCTGATTATCTTCTGATAAAAGCTGTCAAAGGATGGACCTTTGATTAAGTGAAAGTTACAGCAGAAAGAATGTGATTTTGTGATGATCTTTGTTTGCTAACAAATTCTTCGAGTAAAAGAGTCTAAAAATGTAATAATATTCACATAAAGCAATATCCCAATCGAAATTTGGACACCGAAATGCTTCGTTTAAAATTATAAACAGAAGCATCTGTAACTTTTTATGAGTTCACAATGCAACTTTGTGAATTTTTTCAAAAAACGTTCACACTGACCAGGTTTATCATGATAACATAATCAGGCTTTTGTGTAAACGAAATTGTCATTATGAGCCAGCCCATGATTAGGTTATTTTATGATAAAGTTTATCATAAACAGACATTGATTAAACGGCCCTTATACTTCCTCCAGGGTCGATGATTTTTTGGGGAATTTCTACAGTTCACGGCTTAGGTGCAGAATACAGACTCATCACCCCATTCTTTGTGCAAATGAAAAATGTGCGGGTTAGAGGGGAAGGAAAGTGAAAATTTTTAGTTTTGTAATCGTGAATATACCTCAAAATCCTAGAAATCCGACGAAGAATTACTCTTGCAAACAAATGCTTCTTCGGACTGAGTAGGCAATTGAAAAGTAAAGTCCTCTCTCGACGAACGAAAATAACACTCTACAAGTCACTCATCGCACCCGTCCTGCTATATAGTGCAGAAGCGTGGACACTAACAACATCTGATGAGGCGGCTCTGGGAGTATTCGAGAGAAAGGTTCTTCGTAAGATTTGTGGACCTCTACGCGTTGGCGACGGCGAGTACCGAAGAAGATTTAATGATGAGCTGTATGAACTTTACGCAGACGGCGACATAGTTCAGGGAATTAAAACACAGCGGCTTCGCTGGCTAGGCCACGTAGTGCGAATGCGCGAAGATGCTCCAGCCCAGAAGGTATTCTTATCGGCACCCGCCGGTGAAGCAGAGGAAGAGGGAGACCATCACTCCGATGGAAGGACCAAGTGGAGACCGATTTGCGATCCCGCGGTGTTTCCAATTGGCGCCAGTTGCCGCAACGAAGAAACGACTGGCAAACTATGTTGGACGGTCAAAATCGCCCAGGCGGTTAGATGACCATTTAAAGAAGAAGAAGTTTAAACTGAGCTTAACCAAGGACTGAAAAACCGGGCCTAACAAAAACATCAGTAGGTCGATTCTGTAACTATTTTAACGCCAGGTGTTAGCGTTAACTTCGCTTAACACCATTTTTAACGCTTTGTTCTATTCGCTAACTTTTTTAGATGTCGCGAATTATTTTCGAGGTGCTAACAATCGCGTTAATATATTTACAACTGTTTTAGCGTTTGGAAAAAGTAAAAAAATTAGTTTTAAGTTTTTTGCATGTAATTTAGTGCAAAATACGGCGAAAAGAGAAGTATTGCCATATTTTATCACCATCAAGAGTCAGCTGTTTAGCGGCCTTAAAGGAAAGAATCGCATTTTCGTTAAGAACCACCCCAAAATTTGGCGATAAGCTTAACGCTCGGCGCGTGGTTAAAAGTTGCGGGGATCTAGGCAAGCAGACGAAAATCAGTTATTGGTAAAAATCAAACTGGACATGACACCCATCAATAACAAAATCCAACAAATGGAATAAAAATTACTTTGTAACAAAAACCTAACCTAAAAAATAGCAAAATAGCCTGCATAAAAAAAGACTCAAAAAATATGGCATACAAGAACTGTGGTGTCACACACACATCACCTCAACTTATATGGGAATAACGAAAACAAAAAATCAACTGAAACAACACTTAGGGCCACTTTCATAAAGGCCGGTTAAGCCTAGTCGCCGATTAATTTGACAGCTAACCGTACAAAATACGTCAATTAAACTCCGGTTAGTAGTTACTGGCCCTTAGGGCCGCTTTCATAAAAGCCGGTTAAATTATTCCTAACCGGTGATTGCTTAACCGCTGATTTTCTGAATTGACAATTTCGTTTTCACCAAAGCCTGGTTAAGTTATCGCCGATTAGACCGATCATTGTGAATAAACAAAACAAAAAGTTGCGTTGCGAATGTGCAAAAGCCGCAAAAACAGCTGATTTTCGTTTTGTTTACATTTTCAAAAAGCTCCAATTTCCTGCATTAGTTGTAATTAAACAAAAGAGACGCATTTCGCTTTTGGACGTCGTCGCGTAGAGTTATCAAAATATCCCTATAACTCAACCAAATTAGAAAAACAGACTGTACTTTGGGTTGAGTTGAAATTATTGGGCTCTAGGGATATTTATTGATGTCTCTAAAATAGTTTTATCGTTAAACTTATAAAAGTACTAAGCTTATTAATTTAAATAATGTTTGAACTGAATAATAATAATTAATGTGAAAAATTCGTGGAAAATGAAAATACTGAAAACCGGTGAATAATATATATATATATATATATATATATATATATAACGGATCTGCCTTAACAAACCGAACTTTTAACATTTGGGGATATAGTCTCCATGAACACGTGATTAAGTGTAACCAAGTTTTTGGTGTCGTTTTATAACAAAGAAGGAAGTTTTTTCCTTTATGAACAATTTAATTAAAATGAATTGATGTATACACACGTTTAATGTAAAAATTGAAAAAAAGGGCAGAAGCTGCTACACATGATTCTGGCCTTTCGGTATTATCATTATGTACTGGTGAGCTAAATAAACTTTTGGAACTGATCTTAATGCTAAATTCATATCTACGTTGGAATATAACCTGGCATATGAGGAGCTAATCCCATCCATAGAAATCAAACCTCAAAAAAAAAAAACAAAAGAGAAATGGAAACGGCAGCAACCCAAAAAAACATCGTCTTCCTAACTTTACAGCTGCGGAGGAAGCGTTGCTAATATCCTTGGCTGAGCATCATGCCAGAATATTAGAAAACAAAAGAACAGACGCGGTTGGTGTCGAGGAGAAAAAGAAAGTTTGGGAACAAATTGGTCGCGCTTTTGAGGCCCAGATGCTGAACCGCTTGATAAAGCCACATCTTTTAGAGCCATCAACAATGATTCACCCTCAACATAGGCAAAAGATAAATTTAAACAACCACTATAAGTTTGTTCCAGATCACCATTACGTATGACATGTGAAAGCTTTGAAGTGATGTTATTCCATTTATTTGAAGGCAAGGTCACATGCATATATATGTCCAGTTAAATTATGTCCAGATATTGACATTAAATCGATATTCATCGCATTGATATCAATTGGAATTTCGCCTACGGCCTGTGCTGCGTCCGTATGAAAGACTATTTTTCGTGAGCGGCAAAGTGCTCATATAATGTCTGTTACCGGTTCTTTAACACCTGCGTGGAAATTCATAATTTCAAATTATCAAGATATAGATATGTACAAGATACTTACCAATTTAATTGTTTTGCAGTAATACGACGGCATACTATTGTGGTTTTATCACATAAGATTGGTGAAATCAGCTGTTTTATAAGGTTACCGAAAGCGCCGATAACTGCTATAGGATTATTGACAGTCTCACGATATGCATTGGAACGCTGGTGCCCACAAGGAAAGATATGATGAGTGGCTCAAAAATGGTTCTACGTTTCGTTAGCATCAATGCAATGCATATAAATAGAAGTTTTAGAAGTGGCTTTTAGAATGGCTTATATTTTTATAATCTGGGAAAAAAATAAAAATTAATGTTATATCCGACTTAATAAGTTGACTTATATAGTAACCTTGCAAAATAGTCTCTGATTAAACTCGACCGCATAAAAGAGGCTTCCGTTTCAGTTTCTATCGGGTATTCATCTGCGGTTTCAGTGGCATCTTCAGTTTGCCAGAGATCTTCATCGGAGGGGTCTGCATCACTGTTTTTGCGAGCGATGTTGTGTAAAACAGAGCATGCAATGACGACTGCCATTGCTGAATCTTGCGAAACCCGAAATCCTATGGAAAGCACAGGAAAGCGAAGCTTCCACACACCGAAGCACCTCTCGATGCAATTTCTGGTCCGTATTTGAGACTCATTATATAAACGTTCCGCCGCAGTGTTAGGATGTAAAAGTGGGGTCATCATATACTTGTTTACACCGTACCCACTATCGCCTAGTATGAAACAGTCTTTAAACTCGTTTACCTCCAAGCGGTGGTTAATACGGCTGTTGTTAAATATGTTTGAGTCATGTGCGGAGCCAAGCCATCGACAGACAATATCTCTTATTATAACTAGGTCTGCATCGCAGATTGCTTGCACATTGTAGGAAAAGTATCCTTTTCGATTTCGAAATATTTCCGCACTTTCTCCACCAGGTGATTGAATCTTGATATGGGTGCAGTCAATGCAGCCAACAACTTTGGGGAAACTCGCAATACGGTGGAAACTACCGTTTGTAATTTCCAGCTCTGTACTGGTTTTAGGCATTTGTAGGTATTCCTTGGAAAGTTCTGCAATTGCATAAGACACTCTATTTACGACTAGGCTGGCAGTGACCACACTCACTCCACAGAAATCAGCTACTGTAATAAAGAAGCTTCCTGACGCATAAAAACGCAATGCTAACAATAGCATCTCTATTGGGCTAAGAGCTCGGTTTCTGTAAATCGAATTTTATTAATATAAGCGATAGAATTGAATATATTTTCACAAACCTTTCAGTGTAGTTTCGTATTTTTCCTTCAATTTTCTCTAAAACACTAGAAACACTATGTTTGGAGAGACGAAACCTTTGAATAAAGGTGTCATCGTCATACTTTTCAAAAAAAGTTTCCCGTACTTTGATGATTATTCCGCTAAATACATTTATATTAATTTTTATTGTACAATTTAGGTTTGTTGTTACACGTTCCACTGGGCCACAGTTATTATAAATAAAAAAACGAAACCCTTTCCTTATGATTAACTAGCATAAATTTTACAAAATCTTTGAAAAC
Source organism: Merzomyia westermanni (assembly GCA_949987695.1). Taxonomy (NCBI): domain Eukaryota; kingdom Metazoa; phylum Arthropoda; class Insecta; order Diptera; family Tephritidae; genus Merzomyia; species Merzomyia westermanni. Next base: position 10,013,561 of record OX465289.1, read on the forward strand.
AATACGGAACACTAACGAAGTAGCAGAAAGTTAATAAATTCAAAGTTTTTCGTGTAAAGTGTAAATATAAATAATTTTTTTTTTCTCCACAGCTGACAATGTGAATTTTTGCTCGGTTAACAGATAATCGGTCATCCATCGCCGGTAAAGTTTATCGGCCGTTAATCGGCCGACTTGTGCTAATCGGCCTTTGTGAAAACGGTTTTTAGCCAAATCACCGATTGAATTCCGATTAAGCACTAACCGGCTTTTATAAAAGCGGCCCTTAAAAGCTAGCACATGGTGGAATCACAAGCACCAAAAGCCAAAACAACAAAGAAATTAAACAACGCTTAAATCACCGCAAACCTATTGTGAACAAAGTTGGGCAAAAACTTATGACCTAAAATTAATTTACATAAAAACAACAGTTCTCAGTTCTTTTGACAAACTGGCTAAATATTTTAGAACACAAAAAAATATAATGTGTGATATAACCGGCACTTTGAGGGACAAGAGAACATCCCCGCCTAATCAGTACTTCACGTGGAAGTACTCAAAGCCACAAAAAAAAGTTCTCTACTGACGCACCTACAGATTGGAAATAGTTTTCGGTGTGGTTTTGGGATCAACCATCTAGTTTCGCGATTTGCTAACATTTACGCTTCTACAAACGAAAGTTTTGACCTTATCACAAATGGTTTAAAGTATCGTTTGTGGGATTAACTTACTTGGTTTTAACGATACCATAGAGCTAATTGTTTTTAATGATGATATGTGGCATTTCGGTCGCAGTTGACGGGAAAATTGCGTAAATCCCAAGTACAGCATGTGACAGCGCAGCCGTGACCCCAGGAGGTTAGGGGCTATGAATATGCCCGAGGTAGGAATACCTGTCTACTGATATGGAATGCTGCCTCTGAGCCCTCTCATTACTAGCCTACTTCTTCGTTACGGAAGGAGTAAACGGTTCTTTTAACCCTAGACGGTCATCCTTCATCAAAATGACTACGAACTATTTTATTTTCACTGTAAATAAGTTTTTTATTGTTCGTGTTGATCTCCGCTTTCGCACAGCGATAGTCTGTTGTTTACTCTCTTTGAATTTGTATTTATTAATAATGAAAGAAATAATTAAAAAAACATAAAACGCGTTCATTGTTTCGACTCACACCCTACTGAAAATGGATTTGAAATAAGTCGTCGTCATATTGACGAAGGATGACGTTTATGTACAAAAAAAAAAGGAGGACCGTTCAGGGCTAATAAAGTTTCTTTGTTTGTTTTGAAGCAACTTAAACACTTCCGGAAGGTTTTGGAAAGTGTCTTTCAAAGTGACAGTCCTTTGTCGAATATGAACCCGGTCCGCTCCGGTACTCCCTTGCGGTACTGCCCGACTGTTCGACAACACTCCCCAAAACCTTCTGGGAGTCTTTTTGTCGTTACCACAACAACAACAACAACTGGCATGTCTACCTCGGGCATATTCTATATCCCTAACCCGGAGGGCCGCCTCTAATAAAGTCCCATCTGACGGTTATTTGGGTGCACTTACAACATATAGTTAATTGAATTTTTAAATATATTAGGGCATACAGCAGGAGAAAGAGATGGCCGAAAATATTAAACGTCTCAGTTGTATCTCCCCGTCCCTATATATTTGTCTTTAAACTTTAGCTCACCCTATTATCAAAGAATCTATTAACATCATTGTGAATGCTTGATTTCACAAGCTGTCGATTGTGCATGATAAACTATCACAAAACACCATCAAATAGCCGGCAAATTTGCTAATTTTAATGAATTTTTTGTTAAATTAATTTAATAAAATTTTTTAGCTAAGTTTCCTCACGAAACTTGTTTCATCATGAGTGATATATTAAAAATTTCACAGGAGCGTTCACGTAAACGAAAACAATTGTTGGCTCAAACAGTAAGTAGTTATAGCTATAGTTTATGAAGTGACTAAGCTGCTTGCTAATAGCAAGTTATTGAAATATTTTTAATTTCTTTGCAGTTGGGACTTTCGAGCGTGGATGAACTAAAAATTGTACTTGGTACCGGGGAGGAGTTAAATAATACTGCAGGAAGCAGCTATTCAGGTTACGGCGGGCATAGGAGCTGTGTGGGAAATAATAGTAGAGACGATGAAGGAGGTAGCGGTGGTAAAAAGACGCCCGGAGAAATTATTTATCGCGACTCAACCACATTTTTGAAGGTAATGCCACATAAAGAGTAATTTTGTTTTTAAAATAATATATATGCTGCCTTTTAATATAGGGTACACAATCTTCAAATCCACACAACGATTACTGCCAGCACTTTGTCGATACTGGACAACGTCCACAAAATTTCATTAGAGATGTTGGTTTGGCAGATCGCTTTGAAGAATATCCAAAGTTGCGCGAATTAATACGTTTAAAAGACAAACTCATTCAAGACACCGCATCTGCGCCAATGTATTTAAAAGCCGATTTAAAAACTTTAGATCTGAAAGCGCTAGGCACTAAATTTGACGTTATATTGATTGAGCCACCACTAGAAGAATATGCTAGGGCAGCACCATCGGTTGCTACTGTTGGTGGAGCACCGCGAGTTTTTTGGAACTGGGAAGAAATTCTAAGTACATTTATTTCAATATTTATCATGTACAAACGCTTTTTAATCTATTTAAAACGTTTTTCTTTTTTGTCTTACAGATTTAGACGTAGGCGAGGTGGCAGCACATCGCTCGTTTGTTTTTCTTTGGTGTGGTTCGTCCGAGGGTTTAGATATGGGACGTAATTGTTTGAAAAAATGGGGTTTTCGTCGATGTGAAGATATCTGTTGGATACGCACAAATATAAATAAGCCCGGCCACTCAAAGCAACTCGAACCGAAAGCTGTGTTCCAACGTACAAAGGAACATTGCTTGATGGGTATAAAAGGTACTGTGCGCCGATCCACGGATGGTGATTTTATACATGCTAATGTAGATATCGATTTAATAATATCGGAGGAAGACGAATTTGGTAGTTTTGAGAAACCAATTGAAATTTTTCATATAATAGAGCATTTTTGTTTGGGTCGCCGACGTATGCATTTATTCGGTCGAGACTCTAGTATACGACCTGGTTGGTTAACGGTCGGACCGGAATTGACTAATTCTAATTTCAAAGCCGATTTATATCAAACATATTTTGCTGAGGCCCCGGCTACAGGTTGTACTAGCCGCATTGAATCTTTGCGACCCAAAAGTCCACCGGCGAATAGTAAGGTGTTGCGTGGGCGTGGACGCGGTTTTCCACGAGGACGTGGTCGACCTAGATAAATAAGAAATCAGTATTAGCTCAAAAAAAATATAATGTACTGCTATATTCGTGTTTTTTTTTTTTTTACCTTTTATCTACTAAAACCTAATTAAAGCGATAATTTTTTGACACTTGTATACCATAAGATAACAGTACGTTCTTTATAACTAAAATAAAATCCAAAGTCTTAGTAAGTGTGTTTTATAAGTATTTTAAGTCTCCTCGGCCATGTATTCATGCATGTTATTGATTTAAGAGAATAGTTTCTTGCATGATCGCGTTCATCATAAAATGAAGCTACTAGTACTGGTAAAGGACAGCCACTCCAGCAAATACTCGGCACAGCATTGGGAAAGTGTTTTGCTGTTAAAAGTAAATGACCACTACTCCAAGAAACACTAGGGCTTTGCACGACCAATGTCTGTTTTGTGAGTATATTACTTGTTAAATCGATGTACCCTCATAACAACAACGCAGGAGAAATACCAAGAAGAGTTTTATATTTTATTATCTGATCAACTAAGCCAACTTTTGCTAGTCTCCTAGGATGCTACATTTACAATTAGTGTTGCTGTAAACTGTGATGCCTACTTAAATGATTCATAAATACATCCAGTTCGTCTTCTGATTCATCATCATCAAAACTTCTATCTAATTCCTTTGTAATCACGCCTTCATCACTGGTATAGTCGTCGCTCTCTTCAAAATACTCATCTTCTTTATCCTGATTTAATTGACTAAGGTCATCTAATTGTGTATTATCGTCAACTTGTGTATAATCGAAGTCATGATCTCCGCCACTTAGAAATTGTTCATGCATAATCCCGATGAATTCTTGTCGCAACAATTCACGTTCTCCCGATGTTATGAAGTTATCAGCCTGCGGCAACCTATTCAGCCTACCCACCTTCTTACGCTTTCCAAACTCTTTTGCATTTATCTTTAATTGATTGCTTGTTGAGCAAGCTACTTGTTCGTTATCAAAACTACCCCATTGCTGACGAAATGCACTTGGAATATCATACTCTGCTGTGGCACATTCTTTCTCCTTTAAAGAATCATCTTCACTATCAACTAGTGTGCTCTGCGTAGTTTCGTCTCCATTACTAATTTGCCGTGCAAAATCATTTTCAAGCCGTCTACTCTTTCCGTTTTCTTTATCTGCTAATTGAAGAACGTCTTGCAATTGTTGTTGCTCCATCGTATGCATCAATATGCCAGAGAATGTAGTATTTTTAACATCATATTCATCTCTTTGTTTCTTTTCTGCTTCACTCAAATATTGTCCTATTAGTTCCTGATACAACTCAGGTGCTCGCTTCACCATTTCTTGTTCACTAAAATATTCCCCTTCCACTATAAGTTTTTGCATAGCTGCATAGCGACGATTCTTTATGTCTCGTTTACGTGTGTGCAGTTTATTGCGATAATCTGCAATGAGCAGCTTCATTTCATCATTGTTCTGGTTATGTGGTGCAACTATTTCAGCAAATGTTGTAAGGTGGTGCTCTTCCAAGTAATTACCAAAACGCATTAGAAATATTTGAGGGCTTTTATGGTAAATGTCCCGTGCGATTTGTTGCTTTTCATTCCGTAGTAGTTCGGGATCATCAATTTGTTGCGATTTAAATATGATTTGCTTGTTAAGGCTTAGGAAGTCAATAATACCTTCTATATCTCTAATTTGCTCATACGAATCTGTGTTCGCTACTGTAGCATCTGCATTCTCGGTGCTGGTGGACGCTTTAGTAGCACTTTCGCTATGGGTCCCAGCACCAGTGAGATCAGCTGTCATGCTTCTACGCCGAAGGAAAGTAAAATTTCATTGATGAATTATTTGCACACAACCAATAATGAATTTTGGTCTTACTTTGTAGGAAAAACGTTTGTTTTGATAATTGTCCTCGTTTTTTACAGGCGTAAAATAAATATAAACGGTAAAAAAGTCATTCACAATAGAAAATCCTGTTCTGGGAAATATAACTTTGACAGCTCAGGCACAGTATACAATTTTGTCAAATTTTCTTTTAAATATACTTGGCACCACCAGCCAGAGCTATAAACAAATTTTGATTTTTACCTTGCGTAAAACAACACCCATTCCTGGGGGTCAATTCTGGTTAGAGGCAACCACCGCTTTAAATATACACACACACGTGCAGATATCACACAACCAAAATCACATACAGGGTGGCTGATGAATTTTGCTACATTAAGAAACTCAAATAATTTTTTTTTCAGTGTATGGAATTTATTTTTCTTTTATTCATGTTAAAGCTCATTAAATTTTATTAAATATAGCTTAATTAGTTTTAAAAATAATGGAATTTAAATGCCCCCCCTGCTCGTCGATGCATGTGCGCCATCTTACCAAAAAGTTGTTCATTACTGCTTGGAGAGTTGAGACAGGAATAGCCGCAATTGTTTCTCGAATGGATTACCTTAGTTCATTCAAATTTGTTGGTTTTGCTTTGGAGACTTCCTGTTCGCAATAACCCCACAAGAAAAAGTCAGGTGCAGTAAGGTCAGGCGACCTGGGTGGCCAACGGAATGTGGAGTTTCTGGATATCAGCTTATTGGGAAATTTTCGTCGCAATTCTGTCATAACAGGTTGGGCTATATGAGGAGCTGCACCATCTTGCTGAAACCACACAGAGTTGAAAGAAATTCTCATTCGGCGTAATTCTGGATAGAAAAACTCTCTCAACATGCTCAAGTAACGGTCTCCAGTAACCGTAACGGTGTGACCGTTTTCTTCGAAGAAGTAGGGCCCGATAATGCAGCGTGATGAAACTGCACACCACACTGTGACACGAAGTGGATGCAATTCCGTCTCATGGAGTATCTGTGGGTTGGAAGCACTCCATATTCGACAATTTTGTTTGTTTATGTTGCCGTTTAAATCGAAATAGGCCTCGTCAGACATGAAAAGACAGTTCAACATGTTTCCATCCTCTTCCACCATTTGAAGCATCTTCTGGCAAAATTCCAAGCGAATCGGCAAGTCTGCAGCGTTCAGTTTGTTGGCCATTTGAATTTTATATGGGAATAAGTCCAAATCTTTGTGCATAATTGACTGTAATGACTGTCTGCTTACACCCATTTGAGCAGATAAGCTTCTTGTCGAAACACGTGGATTGTTTTGTATGGCAGCAGCTACAGCAGCGATTGTTTCCTCCGTTCGAACTGAAGGGTTTCGATGGTAAGGTCTTCTGTTGACTGTCCCATGCTCGGCAAAATTGTTTACAAGTCTTATTATGGTCCATCTGCTCGGAGGATTGCCGCCAAACGTGCGCCTATACTCTCTTTGAACCGAAACTACGGACTCCAGTGCGTGATAGCGGCGGACAATCCAAATTCTTGTTTCAGTGTCCCAGTTATCCATTTTTGTTAAACGTAAAAGTCAATCTGCAAAATAAAAAAAAAATTTACCAGATTCATTAAATAGAAAAAAAGTTATTTAATTTTTTTTTGGTAGCGGCTTTCATCAGCCACCCTGTAGAATTTACAGAAAACTTGTATCTTTGCTTGCAAATATCTTGCAAACTATAAAAAGTAATCGTTCTCCGAATTCGGATTATGATTTCTGTGACCATAGTATATGTCTACTAGTAGCGCAACTTACTCCGAATCTGCATACACACACAAACCACACAGGGTGTGTTGTATGCAATAATAAAACAATCAAATTTAAATACTGCAATATTGAATGTGAAGACTTAAAACACCCAAATTATTGAATATAAAGCACTTATAACACCTTATCAGTTCCTACAGAATGTAAGTTTCAGTTTAAATTTAAATTTTTAGTTGTAGTTTTTACTTTGAAGCAACTCTGAACGCGGCTTCCTTAATTCCACTCTCTCGGAGTACATTCATTCACTGCCTTCCACTCCGATTCGCAAAAGAAGACGCCAAACTAGTAGGGGTAACAATGTCTGGGACCGATACGCGTCTTTTGACACCTCTCCGGACATTTCTGGACGTGTTTGCGTACTCCGTGGCTGTCGTAAACAATTACCCAAAAATGTTCATTTTGATTTATAAAATGCAAAAATTTTAAGAAATCAAATCTAAAATATATTAGTATAAGTATGATGAATGTGTCAGAAATATGGGAAAGTTTTATTAGAAAATTGTTTGGGAAGGTATTATGAAGTACGGGTTAGGGTTCCAGGGACCAAAACCCGTCTCGTACAAATATCGAAATTTTTAGTGCAGTTTTTACAGTTGACGTTTTATGTATAGTATTACCAAAAAATTTATATGAAGAATGTTTTTAATACTTTTACAGACAAACGTTTCGTTCGCACACTCTAGTGGCAAAACGGATCTTAAAAAATACGATAAATGGAGTATGAAAACTGGCAGCTGAATATCGTAGCTTTTATTTTAATTGTCAGATGCGTTTACGGATATTTTGCTACAATCCAATTATGTTTTACGTTCCGTGATCGAAAGCGAGTTTTTAAATCACAATAGCTCGAAGCACATAATTCGGAATGACGGTATACGTAACGAATTGGCTAGAGGTACCGGTCGGTTCAATTATGCATTATTACTCTTTTTAAAAGTTATTGTGACTTAGAATAGATATTACGATCACGGTACGTATGTCGTAATTCCACTTTTGTAGGTCGATTCTGTAATTTTTTTAACGCCAGGTGTTAGTGTTAACTTCGCTTAGCACCATTTTTAACGCTTTTCCCTATGCGCTAACTTTTAACCACACGAAAAGTGTTAGCTAACACCTTTCGTGTGGTTATCTGTCTCCAATTATTTCCGAGGTGTTAACCAGTGTGACCAGGTGTTAGAAAAATAAGAGGCTAAATCGGCAAAACAAAAGGTTAGAAAATGCTAAAATTAAGAAAAAAGAAGCTAAAAAAAGTATGGCATTTTTTTACGAAATCCATTTACAATTTTTATTTTAGTTTAAACTATTTGTATATAAAGCTGTAGACATACTTGAAGGAACTATTCTTGGTTCAACGCATATCAGGAACTTTTTCCTTGACTAGGAATTGTTTCAGAGAATCAGAAGAGCTTGAGTCTGCGTACAAGTTTGGGTATTTAGTGGTAGAGGTCACACTTGTCCACCATACGGTTGTTAGCTTTCGCCCCTGCATCCCAATCAATGATACTTGACTTGGAGAATACCTAGATTTTTCTTTTTGAAAGTGAGAAAATATATCGCGTTAGTATATTTACAAGTGTTTGAAAAAGTAAAAAAAAATAATTTTTTTTGCTTGTAATTTTGTGCTAAATACGTATGAACACCAGTATTTCCATATTTTTTCACTGTCAAGAGTCAGCTGTTTAGCGGCGTTAAAGGAGAGTTACAGAATCGCATTTTCGTTAAGAACAAGCCCCCGTGGCGAGTGGTTAAAAGTTCAGAATCGGGCTACTGGTTTGGATTCTAAGCGCATAACCTACAGGGAAAATATTGTTCTTGTAGGGTGTCTTGTCTGCTCTTTTTTCTGACATACTAAGCATTCACAATAGAGAGCAAATGTATCTCTGACATTTATTAATTGGTTTTCGTTTCCCATATTTTATCTAGCAGGTGGAGGTGTATTTCTACAAATATTCTAAAATTATTAATTACACTGTGATTTAATCAGAATTCTAATACTTTTTCAATAATTAGACGTACAAAATGAGTTTACTAAGAAAAACGCTGTTGCTTGGGATGATAATGCTTGCTGGATTTTTGGTGTTTACCAAGGCCCAGGGTAAACAAAAGGTGACTGCTAGAATACCTAATTCATATAATTTAGACGGCCACGTCATGAAAAGCACCGGCTAAGTTTTATATTTTAATTAAATTCTATTTAGACTGGCCTATCATTATCTGATAAAGTACGCAACTTAGAAGATATGAACATGAAAAAAGCTTTACTGCGATTCAATGGACAAAAATTTCGTGAATACGTAAAGAGTGCACCAAGGAACTACTCGGTTATGGTGATGCTGACAGCACTAGCACCATCGCGTCAATGTCAAGTGTGTCGACATGCTCATGATGAATTCACGATTGTGGCGAATTCTTACCGATACTCGCCAACATATTCAAATAAATTATTCTTTGCTATGGTTGATTTCGATGAAGGCTCCGATGTATTCCAAACATTGCGTATCAATACAGCGCCGGTATTTATGCATTTCCCTGCCAAGGGAAAACCAAAAGGGCCGGATACTATGGATATTCATCGGGTTGGTTTTGCTGCAGAAGCAATTGCAAAATTTGTGCACGAACGTACCGATATACAAATACGTATATTCCGCCCACCAAACTACTCGGGGACCGTAGCAATGATAACATTAGTTGCTCTAGTCGGTGGTTTTCTCTACATTCGGCGCAATAACTTAGAGTTCCTATACAATAAACAAATTTGGGGTGCTGTGGCGTTATTCTTTTGTTTTGCCATGATTTCCGGACAAATGTGGAATCACATACGTGGTCCACCATTAGTCCATAAAAGTAAAAATGGTGGTGTTGCATATATACATGGCTCATCGCAAGGCCAATTGGTGGTGGAGACTTACATCGTTATGTTTTTGAGTAAGCTGGAAAATAGTTGTGAAAGGACTTATATTTATAATAACATACTTGCTTTTACAGACGCCATGATTGTTTTAGGCATGGTGCTGCTGACAGAGTCAGGTTCACAAAGCGATCAGAAAAGAGGTCGTATAATGGCCATAGCGGGTCTGTTGTTGCTTGTTGTGTTCTTCTCCTTCTTATTATCTTTGTTTCGTTCGAAAGCGCAAGGATATCCTTACAGGTAAAATATAATGTATTATTTTCAATCTGAATGAACTTATTAACTAGCCATATTTCTTTATTCTTTTTCAGCTTTCTTTTTAAGTAAATAATACATGTGCAGTAACCGCTAGTTTCGTGTTTTTTAATAAATACCTGCCGACATCCAAAAACATTTTTAGTCGAGTTTCCCTATGTACAACTTATTTTAGAACTAAAATGAAGATAAAATAGAGGAGTAACATTAAAACTGTATTTACACTGTTTTTCAATTGGACGTCCCGAATTGTTATTAACTCATATACGTTTCTTTAAGTACGTCCCGGTATAATGTAATCGATCTAAAGTTGGCGGATGACTCGTTACATATTAAATAGGGTTATACTAAAATATCCGCCTTTGGTAGGTTAAAAGCCGACTCATTCCTGCATGTATACACAACAATAACTCCCGGGAAAAACCTTTGAAGATATGTATCATCGAAACTGCTGTTGTTTTGTTCACCGGCAGTACACAAGAGTTATTTTTACCTTAAAGATATAATCAATAACAGGAAGTATTACTGTAAATATAATTTTTATTTCCTTAACATGAAACAATAGTAAATATTATATAAAAATCATTATGTGCATATACAGTAAAAATAAACAATCACAAAACAAAAGGTATTAGCGCTTGTCGGTTTTTGGGATAGTTTTTGAAGTTTTCCATATACCATTTGTGTGTGAGCAAAGCATTCATAAGCTGTGAAAAGAGAAGAAACCAGTTAAACATCATAGATCATACCTCTTTGTACATTATTTTGTGATACCTGATTACAGAAAACCCAAACAATGACGAGAAACCATGTGATACTTGGTAATAAGTCTAACAACGCTATATACATTTTGATTTCAAAAAACATGTGTGGTGAAGATATCAAATCGAAAAATCCTCCAGTCGGTAATAAATGCTGTTCAGTTTTTACTGCGCCAGTTTTCGCATCCTTGCGCAAATTAATCAGTATCATATTTGCTTTGTATTGTTGTATCCAACTCATCAAAAATATGAATATGCAGATAGATTGCAGAATTGTAATGCGTCCTAGGGATAATGCGGAAGGTGTTGTTCCTAAGACAAATACGGATCAGTAGTAAGTAGGAATTCAAACCGTATAGAACTCTTACCTCTAACAAAACCTTCAGTATTGCTTAACAACGCTAATATAGCACCGAAATAGTGTATGTATCCAACTAAATAATGGCTCAAATTTATTTTACTATTAGAGAATATTTGTATAAAATTTGTTTCATAAAAACGTCGACCACATTGCATGGTCATGAGGACTGTTGCCACAAACGCACAAGTGGAATCAACTTGAACGCTTCTATTTGCTTCACCACCCGCCATAAAATCCAAAAAGCAAAGCACAAATTCTGGTCCCTCAGCCCTCGTAACGAACCCATTTAGCAGCAGCACCAATGCTAGCACTGACCAAGGCAAGGCGAACACATAAAAATGTTTAAACCAGCTCTTAGGTATTTCAGTGTAGCTGACCAAAACATTTGTTGGTCCTTTGTACGAGTGTTTGCCATAGCGGTACGATTGTCTCAAAAAATTAGGTAGTACCGGTTCTACCAAATTTACGAGGCTACCGAAGAAAACAATTAATATTGTAAAGCTCAGAAAAATGAAATTTAACAAATTAAAATTATAATCTTCTATGAACTGATATAAAATTATATACAACTTTCCAAGCATTTTCTAATTGGTCAGCAATTTTTATGAAAAAAAGGAAATTAAACTTTCACTTTACCACCAGAATTCACCGCAATGTTTATATTTTCTTATCACCAATGCTTCTTCGGGTTATCTAATTTATTCACAATAATCTAATCATGACCCATAGATATGTCATGTTTCTGAAACAATTAGTTTCCGAATCAAAGGGTTACAACCAAACGAAGTCTTACAGAACTTCGATCATTGTTTACCCCTACTAGTTTGGCATCTTCCTTTGCGAATCGGAGTGGAAGGCAGTGGATGAATGTACTCCGAGAGAGTGGAAAGTAGGAAATGGCTTTCAGAGTTATTTTAAAGTAAAAACTGCAACCAAAAACTTTAATTTAAACTGAAACATACATTCTATAGCAACTGATAACGTGTTATAACTGCTTTATCTTCAGTGATTCGGGAGTTTCAAGTCTTCATGTTCAATATTGCAGTATTTAAATTTGATTGTTTTATTACTGCATACAACGCACCCTGTGTGGTTTGTGTGTGTGTGCAGATTCGGAGTAAGTTGCGCTACTAGTAGACATATACTATGACTTCGATTTACTGTTTCGGCATCTGTAGTGGTAAGGAGAGCAGTGTAGAATCCTAGGAAACCCTAAGTTTACATGGATTCGGCGTATTGTGGTGATAAAGTTGCCGTTTAAAAAGTCAGAATTTGAAACTGGTATTAGCGGTACAAAAACTTGCAAACACTTGCAAAGAACTGTCAGTAAAGTGAGAATGACGTATCACTCTCTCGAAACGTCAAAAGTAAAAAGTTTTCGCCGAATAGGAGTCAGTAAAAACTTGCAAGCAAAACAGCTGTTGCTTTTTTGATTAGCTTATAGTTCAAATTTTAAAATTTTTGTTGTTGTTCCGCTATGTCACGATCAGCTGTTTTTCACCTACAAGTTTTACTGTGTGAAATTTCTCCAGCACTCCATCGCTCTCTCCCTGCAAATGTTTTGTGTCACGGAACACTTTCCAGTAAAAATTTTATAAAATTTTTAAAAATAGTATCCTCACAGAACACAGCTATTGCCTCAGGAAAGTTCCAATAAATAAACTTTTGCGCAGCCGGCGAACCTATTGTTTGACACACAACTTTTAGTTCGCTCAACTGTCAGCTTTTCAAGGGCTTCCCTTATTTCTTGGGGAATAGTGCCGATTTACACCATTCAAATTGTGAATTTAGGTCTGTAGCGACATAGGCGAAGGGGTTGAGAGTAAGAGTACAGGTACCTAGGTACCCTAAAGGCGATTAAAGTTAAGGTGTGTTCAACAAGGAAATTTTTCTTTGAGTAAAATGTTTTCAATTGATACACATCCTATAGAGAGAATTGCTTAAAACTCTCTCGAAACTGCAAAAATTAAAAAGTTTCCGCTTAACAGGAGTTTGTAAAAAGTTGTAAAAGAGGAGAACGTTAATGTTTCTATTTTTGGATAACTTAGGCCCGGTTTTTCAGTCCTTGATTAAGCTCAGTTTAAACTAAGTTTGCTTAAACTCGGCATAAATTTAAACTCCAGTTAAACTGCAGAGCGGTTTTTCAGTGTGAGTTTAAGGCCGCTTTTAATATTTGCTTTTTATACGGCAACATTGGTTTTTTCTTTATCTAGATACGGCAACAGATAATATTTGTATACATATTCAACGCCATTGCTTCTCCTCAGTATTGCAATAGTTAGCATTTCGCCAATTTCTGCATCACTATAATCACTTTCGTCAGATGATATATTCAGTATTTAATTAAATATAAAAATATCGTCCTTTCTTAATTGCGTTCAGCTTGTTGTTTCACAACCAAAAGCATAAAATATGCAAAACAGCTGACAGGTTAACTAGAGTTTAACCCTGCCGAATTGACCGGTTAAACTACGTTTAAACTTCGTTTAAAGTTGACTGAAAAACTGCGTAACAAGTTTAAGCTTAGTTTAACTGACAAATTGAGTTAAACTTGTACTGAAAAACCGGGCCTTAAAGTTTTAAGTTTTTGTTGGTTTTTTTGCAAAATTACTATCACTCTCACTTGGAAGTGAAATTTCCCCAGCAGAATGTAACATATTCTTTCTTTGGGTAAGGTATTTGCAAACGAGAAACTGAGCCTAACTAACCATCTTCTATAACCTGTCAATCAGTGCTGTGTAATATTTGTAAATTATTCTTGTCATTGGCTTTTGCATTTATTTTTGTTACATTTATATTTTTACTTTATTGTTACTTGTTTTTGATACTGTATTTAATCGTAATATATACATTCATAAGTTTTAAAGTTTGGAACCATTGTTGTACTATAAAAGATATACAGGGTGGCGCGAAAGTAATCCTCCTATCAGAAAATGCTATAAATTTTGCGATTGGCCCCTAAAGTCACTTCTGTTTTGACATTTGTGTAGTAAACACATGCGAAATACACGTTAATAAACAATGTTACGCTACACTGCTCCAGAACGCGGAATATTGCTGACTATTTATTTGACCAATAATCGGTCGGTGAAAAACCGTTACTGCGCAAAAGTTATCCTCCTATCATAAAATGCTATAAATTTTGCGATTGGCCCCTAAAGTCACTTCTGTTTTGACATTTGTGTAGTAAACACATGCGAAATACACGTTAATAAACAATGTTACGCTACACTGCTCCAGAACGCGGAATACTGCTAATCGGTCGGGGCCAAACGGTTACTGTGAATGGTGAGCGCTACAGAGCAATGATCAACGAGTTCTTTTTGCCGCAACTTGATGAATTGGGATTGGAAAACATGTGGTTCCAACAAGACGGTGCAACAGCACACACTGCACGTGCCACAACCGTTATGCTGAACATCGGAAGCTTACTTTTGCGCCACCTTGTATATATATATTGTCAATAAATAAAATTAAATGAAACTTGCAACGCCCGCTCCCAAAGAAATGTCAAATTGTGCTCACTCCCTCTCTTTTGTGTCGCCGAACACTATTCAGTAAACATTTTTAAATACATTATGCTCGCCGAACAGACCTAAATTCTGCAATCGGCGCAGAACAGCAATCCTGTCAACATATGTTTTCGACTCGTTCACAATCGGTGATGTCAAAATCTGGATAATATGTAAACAAACAATTCATAAATTTAATCGGTATTCGGCATATTAATTGGAAGAGGGGATTTTTAGCTACAAAAGCAATAAACTACATTTGATTGAACCAAAATCTTTATCAGACAAGTATTAGTCATATTCGATTGGTGAGTGAACAATGCTATAGCTTGTGAATAGAACGAAATACCAGATAAACAAAGACTAATAAAAATCTTTCCTAGACATTAACAAAAATTATTTTCTTTGTTTGTTGTTATTTAATACCAAGATTCCGATCGAGAGATTTCATTGATGGACGGACGGATTGAAAGGTTGCTTTATATTATTTCAAAATCACTTATTTATGTGAATCATTCATTAATTCCGTTGTTTTATTTTTTAGAGATGTCTACCTCTACCTAGAACACGATACAACAACTTAAATTTATTGCAGTTTGCTATTAAATTTGGAAACAACAAACTCAAACATGGATGTAGTTGTTTATTGGAATTGGACAGAGTTCTGCTCGACTGGCTTGAAACCATTCACCGGCAATTCGAATGATTTGCTACCATGCTTTCAAGAGATTGTATTACAATTACCGATCTATACAATATTTGCCGCTATCTCTGCTTACAATTTTGGTTCATATACGCGCAGTGTGTTGCGTGATGTATTGCAATTACGACTTTTATATTTGCGTGTAGGTGTGACAATTGTCTTGGCACAGCTGCCCATTTGGAAGATATTTGAATTTCATCACACAGGTGTTAAATTATATCCAGTCGATGTTTTAGTCGTTGCAGCCGAATGCGTAATGTGGAGTGTGCATGTAGGTGCGTATTAGCATAATTTTGACATATAGTTATTATGCTTGGGTAATTTAACATACTTATTTTTCCGTACAGGCTACTTATTATCTACACGGCGGTTTGGTAGCCTCAGCCATCGCGGCTCGCTATGCATGAATGTAACATGGTTGGCTGTTTTTGTTTTGGATGTGGTTTGGTTACGTTCTAGCATTAATTATAAATGGTGGCCCTGGAGTTTGGTAACCGTTATTTTTGATATATTTTACGCCTTAACGCTAATACCAACTGGAAATGCAGTTTTTGCCGCACAGCGATATTCTACTGATAGAGTAAGTATATGGTTTGAATGATGAAAAATTATAAGATTTTGTTCCACAATATATATAAACCCCAGTGCTTTGCAATCATTTATCTATTATTAGCTACACACTAAAATTAAGAAATTTTATTCAGCTATCTTTTTGTTTTAACTCTAGGAAGATGAATCACTGCTTGGCAATCGCTACACATATTTCCATTTTGATCTCAATGAAACACATCTTGGTCATGCACAAGATGAAGCCAGCTACTCATCAGGTTTCATTTTTGGCTGGGTTGATCCTTTAATAGCCAAAGGTGTTGCTGGTGGTCTTAAGAAAATCGAAGATCTATTTGATCTTCCCGATGCATTGAATATTTCACTGTTAAGTGAACGTTTACAAATTTGTATATCACAATCAACCACTATTTTTTGGGCTTTGCACCGTGGCTTTGGGCGTGAATTTTATTTGATTGGTATTCTACGTTTCGTTGCCGATACTGCTGGTTTTGCCGGACCCTTGCTGTTGGGTGGATTATTGCAGCAACAAACCGGTAGCGAAAATGTTGACAATAACATAAACTGGACGCCATATTTTTACGCGTTAGGACTCTGTGCGACAACATGTCTTTGTAAGAGTGAAACGAAAATTATTTGAAAAAATTAACTTAAAATATCTTCTTTTCAGCTGCCATATGTGGCACACATTTCAATTGGCGCATTTCAATGATTGGCATGAAAATGCGAATAGGTCTGGTTAGTGCAATCTATCGTAAATCATTGGAAGCACGCGGTCTTAAAAATTCACGTCCAGAAATACTAAATCTTATGTCAACAGATACAGAGCGTATAGTAAATTCGTGTATAAGTTTCCATTCATTCTGGAGCATACCATTTCAAGTAACGTATTGATTTATTTCGCATTGCTATTGCGTGTTATTAATTAGATTTTTTTTCCAGCTTTTCACTACACTTTATTTGCTCTACACACAATTGGGAGCAGCATTTTTGGCTGGACTTATGTTTGGCATTATTCTTATTCCAATTAATCGTTGGATTGCACAACGTATTGGTCAATATTCACGTGGTCTCATGTCGGCAAAGGATTTGCGTTTGGCTGCTACAAGCGAAACTATAAGTGGGGCAAAGCAAATCAAATTGCATGCTTGGGAAGATGTATTCATTGAGAAAATTCGTGCTTTTCGCAAGGAGGAAGTGAGTTTTCTGCAGAAGCGTAAATACTTGGATGCGCTCTGTGTTTACTTTTGGGCAACGACACCTGTGCTGATGTCCTTTTTCACATTTGGTGTATCTGTGTTAATGGGTAATCCTTTGGTAGCGGCATCTACCTATACAAGTGTAGCGCTTTTGAATATGCTAATTGGTCCACTCAACACATTTCCTTGGGTACTTAATGGTTTGATAGAGGCATGGGTTTCACTAAAGCGTGTACAAGAGTTGATTGATGTAAGCACACTATAAGCAAAACTGAATGCTAGTTTTACTAATAATTTTTTTCTATTTCAGCTACCTAATTTAGACTTCTCGTCGTACTATAACCCAATTATCAAATCTGTGAGTCATGGTAGGTCTAAGTTAAATGAAAAACTAGTTGTATTGGAGTTCAAATCGGCGAGTTTTGAACATGAAAATGGTGTAAAAAATGGTAATGAAGAAAACCAGCAGCAAGTCTTTCGATTAGCGAACGTTAATTTAACCGTCAGGAAGGTATGTACGGGTTGGCTGATGTTGCTACCCCTTTTTTGGGACGTATTTGTGATACCACAAGGGGGTACAAAGCTGTTTAATTTTCATTAATGTAAAAACACCAGGAAGAAATTTCTGGTGAACAAGTGATTCATTACGTATATTTTAAATAAACTTAAGTTATCGTTTTCTAGGGCGATTTGATATGCCTGGAAGGACCTGTAGGTGGTGGCAAAAGTGCTATAATCGAAGCTATAGTGGCAGGCGTCAATTGTACATCCGGCACAGTATGTGTGCATGAACTAACTACAGGTATTTAATATAGAATTGTGTAGTTTGGGAATGAACTAGTTCAATTGAAATAACCAGGAGGAACGAACGACTTCGTTCAAATGTTTTCAGCCTTGTTCAGATGACTTGTCAACTCCTGGTCTTCTGGGCCATCGCTGCTCTTCCCGTCTGTACCCGCGATGCTCTGCAGTATTTGATTGGCTACTGGGGTTCGCGGGTTCTAGTGGCGGGTATTTGCTCTTATGATTTTGATGTAATTTTTCCTAACCGAGCGACGAATTCCTACCATCAAATGTGTCCACGCTTTTTCTTTTGTTTCCTAACTTCCTTACCCACGAATTAATAGCATGCGATGTTTTGCATTGTTCTTATTATTCGATGCCCGATGCATTCAACGGTCGAACGACTGAACTAGTTCTCTTTTGAAAAAAGAACTAGTTCCTCCGATCATTCAATTGAAGGACTTCCGGTAGAAGAGCCTGAGGACAATTTAGAGTGATCGTGCCCTTTAGGCAGTGCGAAGCACTGTTAACAACAACAACATAATTCAATTGAACGAAATCGCCCAACTCTAATTTAACATAAACTTTGATTGCTTGGGTAATTTATATAATTTTTCTGGATTTAGGTTTCGGTTATGTGCCACAAACCCCATGGCTGCAACGCGGCACAATACGCGACAACATCATTTGGGGTAATGTCTTTGATGAACAAAAATACAAAGCGACTTTATTGGCGTGTGCGCTGACTGAAGACATAGAATTGCTAGGTGGCGATTTAATGGGCATTGGCGAGAATGGACGCACACTATCTGGTGGACAGAGGGCGCGTATAGCATTGGCGCGTGCTGTCTATCAGGATAAGAAAAGTATGGCAATAAGAAAAGTTAAACAGTTTATAGAAATGCATTTAATTTCATCTTATTGAATACATTTGCTTGTCGCAGTCTATTTACTAGATGATATACTGGCCTCATTGGATGCCCACGTAGCACGTCATATCATCAAATATTGCATACTTGGATTGCTGAAAGAAAAAACACGCATTGTGGTAACGCGTAGTCTATCGCTATTCTATCATGCACATCAGGTAGAGTTTAAGCAGATCTTTCCTTCGGGTGCTTATTTATTGAAACTTTTTCTTTTTCTTAGATACTTCATGTGGAGGATGGTAAGGTGACGCAAAGTCAATACATGTCGGACAGTGTTGATGATTTAGATTTGAATGATGAAGCTACTGACGATGTCTTTGACTTCACTCGTAGATCCTCTATTGAATTGGATGATCAAAATTCTGTTGATAAAAAAAGCGTTGACAGTATTATGTTGGAAGTAATATTTTATACACTTTCACATATAAGACTTGAATAAAAAGTATTTATTTGATGTTCACAGGAATCACGCGAATATGGCAAAATATCATTGAGTGTACTTTCCTGCTATTGGCGTGCCATAGGCACTCCTTTAGCCAGTGTCACATTAGCTTTTGTAATACTTATGCAATTAACACGCAATCTATCGGATGCATGGCTGGCACATTGGGTAACAGATACAACGTTGGATCCACAAAACAATGAAACGGCCTTAGAGCATGTCGTCAGTGTGCCACAAGAGTTAAGCAATCACACGGTACCAGCACATAGCACTGGCTACTATTTAGGAATTTTTTCAATACTGGCTGCGCTTAATTCACTGGCCACAATTGTGCGGTCTTTCCTTTTTGCCTTTGCTGGTATAAAAGCAGCCATTTATGTGCACGATCGTTTGCTGCAAAAAGTTTTATTTGTAAGTGTGTAATTTTTTTTTAAGTTTATCCAAATGGCAATTTCACGTCTTATCATTATTTAACGTTTGAAATAAAGGAGTCAGAAGCTATGCCCGAGGTAGGCATACCGGTCCTAAGAGGCGACTAATATGCACAAAGGTAATGGCGTGCAACTCGATGGTTGATCGCCGGATATGCTGCCTCTCACCTCTCATTACCCATTTTATCCTTCATTACGGAAGGAGGGTTGAAATGACCTAGAAGGTTGCACTGGTCATACCAAATCGTTACCGCAACAGTCGGGCAGTACCGGAGAGTGCCGGTTTCATATCCCGAAAAGGACTGTCACTTTCGACAACACTTCCCAAAACCTTCGGGGAGTGTTTTTGTCGTTACAAGCAACAACAACCTTTTGCGGCGCCACTCAGTCTTTATCCTTTTTCTAGTGTTTATTTTTTACCTTAGATATGAATACTAATTACTTTATATTATACGTAACAACACTTTTACTTTTAGGCAAAGTTCAATTTTTTCGACATCACTTCAGTTGGTCGTATTTTAAATCGTTTTTCTTCGGACACTTATACAGTTGACGATTCATTACCCTTCATAATGAATATTCTCCTGGCACAATTGTTGGGCCTGGCAGGTTAGCATGCTTACTTATAGAAACCAATAACTAATGCGCTTTAGTAAAATAATTAATGGTTCTTTATTTTTACAGGCGCCCTCTGCATTAGTTTATATGCAATGCCTTGGTTGGGCATACTCATCATACCGATGATTCCCATTTATCTTAATCTGCAATACCGTTATCGTTATGCGTCGCGCGACATCAAACGCCTCTGTAGCAATGCACTTTCACCACTGTACACTCATTTCACAGAAACTCTACAAGGACTTGTCACAATTCGTACAATGCGTGCGAGTGCCCGTTTTCAACGTGACTTCCATGCAAAGCTTGAGGAGAGCATCAAAGCACAATTAACCTCAGCTGCTGCACAGCAATGGCTTGGCTTACGCTTGCAATTGCTAGGTGTTTTTCTAGTCGGAGGTGCAGGTTTTCTTGCAGCCATTACTTCAGCGCATGTCACAAATCCTGGTCTAGTTGGTTTAGCCATTTCGTATGCGCTCTCCATTACTGGATTGCTTGGTGGATTACTGAATGCTGTTGCTGAGACAGAACAGGAATTTGTTGCAGTCGAACGAGTAAATGAATACTTACAATTAGAAGGTGAGGAGAATGCCAAGGGCACATGTGATCCACCTTTCGGTTGGCCCAGTCAAGGCGCGTTGAAATTCCAAAACGTTGAATTGCGATATCGTGATAATTTGGCTGTAGCGCTGCATAACATTAATTTACATACAGAAGCTTTTGAGCGTGTTGGTATTGTGGGACGTACCGGAGCCGGCAAGACAACTTTAGTGGCAGCATTAATGCGCGTAGCACCACTGAGTCGGGGTGATATTACATTGGATTGCGTGAATTTGAAAACGTTGGCGTTAAAAGTGTTGCGCGAACGTCTGGGTATTATACCGCAGGACCCCTTCCTATTTGAAGGTTAGTCAAACTTTCTAAAATTAATATAATCTATATTGTAGAAAATTTGGTTTGCTTTATTTAAAACAGGTACCGTACGTGAAAATCTCGATCCCCGGCGCACACATTATGATTCGGAAATTTGGCACGCACTTGCAAGTTGTCATGCAGCCACACAGCTTGTACAGTCACTTGGCGGTTTAGATGGACGCATTGAGAAGGGCGGCATTAACCTATCTGCCGGTCAACGGCAACTCATGTGTTTGGCGCGTGGATTGCTCAAAAACGCCAAAGTAGTTTGTATTGATGAAGGCACTTCCAATTTGGATGATGAATCAGCTATTGCTATGCAACAAGCTTTACGTAACTCTTTTAAGAGTTCAACCGTGCTTTTTATAGCCCATAGATTGCGCGGTTTACAATTGATGGATCGCATATTAGTAATCGAGCAAGGTGAAATTAAGGAGGAGGGCAAACCATGTGATTTGGCACATAATACGCAATCACTATTCCATAGTATGTTACTAGCGCAGGGCATAAGTGTTGAGGAATTTTGTGCAAATTAGTGAATATGTTCAAGTGATACATGACAGTTATAATCACAAAATATTTTTAAATATTTAACATTGTTTATACGCTAGCAATATATGTATAGTACCTACTTAATTTTTACAATAATTTGATTATACTAAGATATTTTTATAGACTATCTCTCAAATTCATAACTTCAGAATAGGTTTATAATGGTTTGTAAAATGCCATTTTCATATAAAATTTAAAATAGAGAATATTTATAAACCTAATTTAGTTTTTATGAATTGCGGGGAGTGTGTATAGGTTTTCAAATTAATCTTTGTTCCTGAAGTATAAAAAGGGAAAAAATTATATGAATAACAAATATATTAAAAGACTTTGATAAATATAGAATGATAGATAATAAAAATCGAAAACAAAAATATTAAGAAAGCATACACAAAAGTTTTAAATAAAGAAACCACAAATAAGCCTGTGAAATAACCGTTTTTTATAACTGAAGGTTGTAGTAGATGACAGATTGTGCTTTACAGCTGTTTGGTGAAATATGAAGTCCTGCGGTTGGTCAATGAAAACTTACCTACATAGACATTAGGCATGGATGTACTGCATTATATAAGATACACATACGAAGTAAGTAAAAAATTTTATTTTATTTTGTATTTAAAATACTGAATACTAGCATTATCACAAATGTTACAACAAGTCTCATTAAGCATTGTGGTAATATACAAATATAAAATCTATCAGTAAGCTTCAATTCATGACATTTCAATCCATTTTCATAAACTAAAATTATTTTAATCATATAAATCCCGAATTACTATGTTATTTATAAATATATTATTCACATGGATCGCTTGTGGCTGTTTCGCAAATGCGCGCAATTAACTTTCACTACGATTTTAAATATACGGTTTTTATAAAACTACTAATATGATTTTGCAGTCATTGCTTTATGCTGTGTACTATTCAAAAAACTTAACATATAAGTATTTAAAATCAAAAAACAAAACAGCTTTTCTCGTGCATATTTTTTTTTTAGCGTAACAACTAAGATTTAGACATATAACTACATACATATGATGATTAGTTTTGTTTTAAATTTAGAATACTTTGTTAATAAAATTTTACTGAGATCAACTTAAAATTAATAAAAGAAATAATCAGCAGCAGAAGAAACATTTCATGCTGTTTTAGCTTTTGCAAACTTTTCAATTCAATTTTTGCAATTTAAGTACTTAAAATATATATGTATATGTTGTGTATATGCATACAATAAATCGCTATTACTATACTTCTTTATAATTTTATACACACAAAAGTAATCTTAATTTATATTACAAAAAAAAGGGCATATGCATATGTAAGCGCACACACGTAATTATGTATGTACATTGATATCACTTGCATGCATACATGGACAATTATACAAATTCGAATTGGACAAAACAAAAAAATTCAAAACAATTATCAAAAGAACATGCTTTTTACATGCGACTTTTAACGACAAATCACCAATTCTAAGCATTCTAGAGTTCCATTGTATGTGCTGTTCATCAGGTAATATTTGTAAATTCAATTTAATAGGTGATTTGGGGCTATTTACGTATATCCATGGTAGTATTACATACGAAATGGATAGCTCTAAATCTATTAAAATTCACTTCAAATAAATCTTAACAAACCGTAAATATATAAACTAGATACACAACATCGGCAAGAACTTAAGCTAATATGTAAATATTTTTTTATATGCAAACTAAATTAAAATTTAGTAAGTTTCAAAAATTTCCGTATGCTGTAAATATGCGAAATTGATACTCTATTTATTGCGACAGTTGTAGAGCACCTCTTTTGGCTCGCCGGTGATATGTTCAAAATGGTAATTTTCGAAAGGTGGTTCACTTAGCAATTTATTAAATTCACTTTCAAAGGCACTTATTGATTTTTGCAATTTATTGTCCGCGTTGAACTGAAAAAATAAGTTAATATGTAATAATTTCTTATTTGAAAAAGAAAATTTTGAGTTTACACACCTTTAAATACTCTTTGCCGGTGTGTACAATCTTTTTCACATCATGCACAACTTCGATAATATGCTGATAACCGCCAACTTGGCATTTAAGTATAATGGAGCGTACATCCATGAAATCATATTTATGTTTAGAGATAAATTCTGGAAACTGGAAATTAAGAAAAAGTATAAAATTTAATTGAAAAGTACTCATTTCAGAATTTGGCTTGAAATTTCGTATCGTAACATAAATTTTGTATATTTTCCTGCAACATAAATTTTATATGGGGCTGTTTTGAAACAAATTCTAAAATAGTGTTGTATATTGAAGGTGTTTTTAACTCATTTAATGATATATGCCGATGCTATACTCGGTTATTGTTAAGTTCAAAAAGCCCTTTGAAACTTACATAATTTTTAGTAAATTGGGATTTAAAGAATAAATCTGCATGCTTCATTGCCATCAAACGTTCTATCATAACATTCAATTTATCAATAAGATCTTTGCCCAAAGGACGTGGCGGTGCAGTGGGATCATAATCATGTGAAAACTCTGACAAATTTTGTTCCAAAACGCGTATATCGTAGCTTAACCAATTTGGTGGTATTTTTTCTTTAATCTTCAAATACTCAGCAGCAGCAACAGCTGATGTATCCACCTCTGCGGCTGTCGTTGGTGGCCACAAATCTGAAATTCGCTCTTCAAAATATGGTTCCAAAGGGCTGTTTGTGGCAAGTAACTGTTGTGCTGTTGCTGCTGTACTAGTTGCAGGTGTAGTTGTGATGCCACTGGTTGTGTTATTTGTTTTTTCAACAAGTAGGGCATCTTTTTTAATAGGATTATATGTGCCCGTCTTGAAATAGGTACCATTAACAGTAGCCTGACGTTGGCTACCCTCAGAATCTTCAACCATTGTGTAAAGATAATTTTTATTAAGTGCACTTTGTTGTGATTTTTCAATGGATGCATTAAGGAAATCAAAAGAATCATCGAGCAGAGAATTTACTGGTTGCAACAATTTAATGGGTGCAGTACCAGGTGCACGCGTACAATTACTTTCCGATTTCTGATAAACATTCTTTTGTGATTGCACCAAATTATCTAAATTAACAAACGACTTAATAAGATTCTCAACAAAATCCATTGTGGTATCTTGCCATGCTGCAAAACTAGCTGCAAAATCTGGGCTTAAAGCAGCTTTCACCTTATTTAGTCCATCTGGTGTATTATATACGTAACCCTTAATTATAATCCACGCATTAATAACACGTGTAAAAACGAAGATGAAGTCCTTCACAGCCCAAGCAATACCCTGTGAATTGATATTTGGTAACACGCCATCTGGACGTATGAGATCCTGTTTCATGCGCGCACAAAGGCTGTCGATCTTTTTGAAGCATGGCCTATTACGGTGAGTGTAGGCTAGTTTTTCGGCGATTTCGCTGCCACGCAATGCTAGACGGGTCAGCTCATTGAATTTAGCTTGAGATAGTGTAACGGTACAGCTGCCATTGCTACCCGGTGAATTTGAAGCATTTGTGGCATCTCCACCAGCGCCGCTACCTAGAGCGTTGCTGGGGCAGACCCCGGGGGTGCTGTTGAGATCGCTGTAAGAAGAAAAATCCAAAAAAATTTTAAATAACTTGTTTTTTTTTAGTATGCAGGTAAATCATTTAAGCATTGGTACTCTCACTGTAACCGATTGATGTCGCAATCGGTTTTGAAACCATAAAATATATCGGTAAGAGTTTCTGATATTCTTTGTAGTAATTTCAAGTTGTCACTCTTTAAGAATCTTCTTTGAATACAGTGAAGAATCTTGCAGAGTCCATATCAAAATAACTCCACAATAGTCTCTTATATCCACCAAACCAAATCAAAAAAATACTACCGAAAGTTGTACAAAAACCTCTTTATGAAATAATTTGAAAATGGTCCAAATATGGTCCCTAATTTATTTCGAGTATCTCAGGAAATTATCCGAAAATATTCTTATTGGTTTCGCAATGGCTTTTGAAACCACTTTGTGTAGAAAAGTTTTTTAACCATGTTCCTAGAACAAGCCTTGAATTTATCCTAAAAATAATGTCTAAAAGATCTGTAAGTATTCCAAAATATTTCAGAAACAGTTGTAAAACTATCCTCATAAAAGATCCTTAAAGTCGTAAATATTTCTTAGGATCTTGATATAAACTGCCAAAGTAAATTCTAAAAATAATGATTAAATCTGCTTATGTCGCTAAAACAACAGCAACAACCAATGTTTATTAACCGCAATATGCTCTGAGAATTTGATCTCTTACAATTATATTTTGAGCTAGATTCTACATTAGGGTGGTCCAAAAAAAGGATATCGGATTTCTGGTGAAGATGCTGGGTGAACGGAAATTGAATTCGATTTGCTACTTTAGATATTAACTGTTAAAAAAAGCGGTAACAAGTTTTCAGGTGAAGTTCAATGAATATTCGAAAATCAGTGACTCAAAAAATATTCCGAAACTTGCTTTTATTTAAAAATAACTACATTATCAATAACGTACATTGAAATTCCGACTTTACCTTTTACGTTCGAATTTTTGGACCACCCAACAGACAGTTATGAAGTTAAAATTCTTTTCAAAATGTCAAATAAACTCACTCTGAACTCAATAATATTGGCGAGCTGCGCAATGAAGACGGTTCTAATATGCAATAGAAAAAAGGAAGATATATCACAATTATTAATATATATTGCACCGCTTTCACTAACCTTTATTCTCCTTTTCCGGTGGGCCGCCACAAAAATTAAGCAAATTCACTTTTGCCAAAGATGCATTAATTTCATTCATTGAATTGAAATTGAGCGGCGAATTTTGACTGACACACTGCAAACCAATCTGTATATTAATCTTATTTGAATCATTTGTTTGTGAACGCAATGTTGGTGCGCCACTTGACGAATTCGCGCTGCTCGTTGAAGAAGAGGATGCACCAGAACCCGGTTGTGCATTAGGTGTTTGGGTTACTGGTGATATATTGTTACATGATTGTTGTTGCTGTGCATTTGGTATATTCTGTTGCATACCAGCGGCTGCAGCAGCTGCCGCTGCCGGATATATGGGTACAGCGGCATATGGCAAAGTACCAGCAAGTGCATAAGGTAAAGCCATATTTGGAGCTGGTAGCATAGGCGACAGAAATGTTGCAGTACCGTAAGGCCATAATGCATGCATCTCTAAGGTAAAACAGAAACATACTTATATGTATCTACATACATGTACTAAACGACTAGCTTGCTTTACCTTGATTCATCATATTAGCTAAGCGTAAACGCTCCATTTGTTGTTGCTGTGTAGTGTTTAATGAAATTGGAGTTGGAAGTGTGGATACAGCTACTGGTATGCCGGCAGAAATTGTATTTTCGTTGAACGTTTGCGGTTGTTGTTGCTGCAGTGAATCAACGAGGTGCTCCGACAATTGTGTTAAATGTGAACCTCCGGTGCTTGTTGTTGTCAATAAGATATTTGTGCCGGTAAAATCACTCGAAAGGGTATTTGTTTCGATTGAATTGACGCCCAAAATTTTACGCGCTGCTTAGTGTTAAAATTATTGCAATTAATTAATATGCGTCAACTTAAATGTTATGTGTATGTATTTTCCTCTTATTGGTGCTTTTTTCTTATATTTATTTTAATTTTCCTTTTCTATGAAAATTAACTGAAATAAAATTTCTTGCCTACTACGTGTTATGAATTTCGTTAAATAATTCAATAAATGCAAAGTGCCAAAAGCTAAATAGATCGAAATAAATCTACAATAATCAGTTGCCTCCACTTCCGAGCGGTAGTGAATATTTCCGGCGGATGTATATATACTTACATTATTTTCTCCAAGAACAGGAAATTAATTGAAAAAACTATTCTTCAATTTATGTGCGCGAATTAAAAATGTTTGTAAGTTAGTCTTGCAACTTTCGCGTTTAACATGAATCTGAATTTCAATGCTTGCGAAAATAAGAAATTACTTACGTTGCCTTTTAACTACTCGTATTTGTTGTTGGTCGTTCATATTTTCAAAATGGTTGCATCCGATGTTGACCGTTGCCCGATTGTCGCTTCCTCTTTCGTTTTTTTATACCGAGAAAAGGAAAAGGAAGCCCTTGCGCAGCTGTTTTATTAATTCGTTACTTTTAAGTTCGTTTTGTTTTAGGAATTTTAAGCTACACTTTAACTAAATTTCTTGTATGCTCCTTTTTATATAACCAATTTTCATTTATACACCAACACCTTGATAACATTTATAAAATATATGAGTGTTTTTATATAATTATATCTACACCAAATTCAAAAAAAATTAAATTAAAATCGAAGTAACAAAAATACAACGAATTGAAAGAGAAATTTGGCGAAACTGATGTTTTAATCAGTGTTGCATAGTGTGAAAATTAGTTATGATAATTTTTGAACTTTCAAGGAATGAAGTGTTGGAAATTTGTAAATACGGGTTTGGAGAGTGAAAACGTGTATATTTTTTTAAAGGATATCAAAAATCACATTTCTACTATGCTAAAATACATTAAATTCAATTTAGAAAAGGGTGTTAGGCTGGAAATTGATAGTGATATACATATATTATGGTTCTGATAATTGTGAAAGTCGGTCAAAAATTGTGACAAGGAAGTCACGAATGGAAGATTTGGTAAAGCTGCTTCGTATTTATATTCACTTTATTAAAGCTTCTAAATAAAAATGAAGGCAAAGAAATTAAATAGTCGAACTGTGTTTGTAACAGGTTGCCACAGCTGTTTACTATTGTGAATGTTTCCGCCACACATGCGGCACTTGTTTTGGCCTTTTTTCAAACATTCACCACTTGTAGCAATTTACAGTATCGTACAGAAAATGTGTGGCTTTCGTTAATATAACTAAGACTTATTTAGGCACGCCTTAATAAAGGCTGGTTAAGCTATTTGTAATCGCTGATTGAGAAAAATTTGATATGATAATGGTAGGGCGTGTTCGTAAATGCAGTATCGCAAGCATTGTTTACCCCTACTAGTTTGGCATCTT
The DNA here is from genome assembly GCA_949987695.1 of Merzomyia westermanni. Lineage (NCBI taxonomy): Eukaryota > Metazoa > Arthropoda > Insecta > Diptera > Tephritidae > Merzomyia > Merzomyia westermanni. The sequence goes on from OX465289.1 coordinate 10,042,418, forward strand.
CCTTTGCGAATCGGAGTGGAAGGCAGTGGATGAATGTACTCCGAGAGAGTGGAATGTAGGAAATGGCTTTCAGAGTTGTTTTAAAGTAAAAACTGCAACCAAAAACTTTAATATAAACTGAAACATACATTCTATAGCAACTGATAACGTGTTATAACTGCTTTATCTTCAGTGATTCGGGAGTTTCAAGTCTTCATGTTCAATATTGCAGTATTTAAATTTGATTGTTTTATTACTGCATACAACGCACCCTGTGTGGTTTGTGTGTGTGTGCAGATTCGGAGTAAGTTGCGCTACTTGTAGACATATACTATGATCGCAAGTACAGCATGAAAAATGTGTGGTTTATGCTCTTCATCTGCCTTTTTGAATGTATTCACAATGATTGTGTGCTGACTAGAACAATTTATACGCTGATCCCAAAAACAAATAGTTATTATTGATGCATACCTTTTTGTTTGAAATTAAATTTTTTGAGGACAGCGCTGAACCACGCCCAGTTAAGCCACGCCTCCACTGCCACCGATCTTGATCATGCACACGACACGGACTTTAGGGCGTCCTATAATTTCCTTTAATTTGGAGTCTTAAAGAGAATACTTTAGGTTATTTATAATTCCTGCTTTGGGGCATTGGGCACAGGACTCACTCGCCTCATATTCACATTTTATATCTTATAAATTATACAGGGTTATTAGTAATTGCAAAAAGCGCTATATTCTTTGAATAGTTTTATGATTTTAATTTTGTTAACACATCTACATATTTATTAATGATTATACATATTTTTAATTAATAAGCCCAACTTATAGTCGGAACAATTTCGAATTTCAAGTTTATTAAAATTATGTTTACAGATATTTTATTGCAATCTAGAGTCGATATCGTCGTATATATATATTAATGTATATAATTGTGTAGAAACTAATCAAACAATCATTTAACAGCTGTCGATATACCGTGAACCTTACAGAGAGTCTCGGTCCGCTCTTAGGTCAAGAATCGGCAATCATCATAAATAATAATAATGCTTGTTTTATTGCTTACTTAAAATAAATAAAAAATGTTTCGAAATTTTTTAAATATCCCGCTTAACACACAAGTATATTTAGTTTTTTTCTTTTCAAAAGCTTTACTTTAAAAATTCTAAAATTCGTTGTTTAACAAAAAACTCCTAAAAAAGAAATTTTCTTGTAATATCTTTCTAGATTTTCGAATAGTTTAGATTCTAGTTTATGTGCATGTATTGTAATAATTGATATGATTATTTGCTTAACAATATAATATCCTTGGCGTTGACTGTCATATGTCCACGCCATTGCGATTTAAAGTACCGCCCTTATATGGTGGTGGTTTGGGACGCAGGTAAGTGTTGGAGGCGCTGTCAGTTTGATAATAACTGTTGTTGGGGCTGCACATAATAACAAAAACATAGTTAATACATTTTTCAGAGTATTTGTTCAATATGTATCAATCACTAACCTGTGTGAATGCATGCTAGCATTATCCAGCAAGCAATTGGGATCTTTTAAGCTCTTCAAGGTTGTTACGGGCTGATCAGTTTTGTTGTCGGAACATTGCACCATTTGTACGGTTGATGTGGCGGGATGATATGCTGATGCCATTTCACTAAATTTTTGCAAATAAAAGTACTCACATTAATATACATTAATTTTTATATGTACTTATAACACTTAAGAAAGTAGCAACAAAGTTTTAATAAGCATTAATAGGACAACCTTACTTAATAATTTATGCATAGCGTATTTCTTATTTGTTAGTTTTTGTTATTTAGAATTTAGTGATAGCTTCTTCTTTTGTATTTAATATTATTTAATAAATATAATTATATCACCTCTCTGCTTCTGAAGAGACATTCTCGTTTTCTATTTCATGTGTATCCTCGCATAAATGAAAAATGTTATCAAAGAAAAACTCTGAGCTAGGATCACGTCTACAAAACATAAAAATAAACAAAATAATAATGTACATAATTATGTAGGTCCAAATATAATACAACACTGAAATAATAAGAGTATGAAGATTTCTAAGTCAAGAGTATTTTAGTCAAATTAATATTAACATATATGTATCAAAAATTACCTGAAGGAAGTGACCTTAGCTTACATTTGCACAAATAAGTCCGCAAAAGTTTAACTATACACTCAGACATTCCCGTACTACTCTCACTAACCCCAGTAAAACTTATAGAAACATAAAATTCGATCAAATTGTAAAGTAAGGGTTCGATTTCTGTTAGTAAATATGTCTGTTCGAGTAAAAGACCTGCAAAAATTATCCAGCAAGAAAATTTCCTAGAATTTTTAATTATCAATGATTTCATTTCTTGCTGTACAAAATTTATAAATCCCAATTTGAAACTTGTCTGTGAGTATTAAAGGACATATTCTCAATTTCCTCTAGATTGCAAGTTTTTCTGACATCACTAGGACGGTTTAGATGTAATGACAATTGTTAAAAAAATTTAACAATTCCCCTTCCTCTGCTACCGAAATTCGGTGCCGGTGTTAAAACTAACGTAACTTTTGAGTATTCTCAGGAGCCAGAGGACCGATTACATGGTGGATTTCCAGTACTCTCTAACTATTTTCAAAAAGTTCTAGAATGTAAGGGAAACTCTGGAATTTAGTGATTTATTTTGTTGTGTTGAAAATGGCAGAACGCCGAAACCGGTTTGTCACAAAACCAAACTTGACAAGGGATGACGGAAAATCGTTCCAACAAAAATCAGCTTACTACCCTGAATTTAGTCATATTTACTAATTAGTTGAGGGACAATTTTTTATCTGTTAGTTCTTTTATTATTTAAGTACGAAACTTTGATCTAACTTCTATTGAAACCTAGAAATTTTGCCTACCAAGTTGCAAGAAAGTATCTCAATAAAACTACGATTAATCGCCTTTAATTATACATCTAACTAGCTAACACTTAAACCTGCTTATTTTACAAATACTTAAATATTACCATCTAAACTAGGATACTTACAATTTTTCATGTTGAAAACAAAGAGCTACCGACAATATGCCAAAGAGAACAGCGAAAATCATACCAGGAATGGCAAAAGCGAATGCAAATTCATCGATATAATTTCGATCTGGCACATCTTCACGTGACATGCCCAACCAACGATCGTTGCGTCTAAAATTATCATGATGACTTTTATGACCATAATTATGGAAGAGTATTTCCGGAGATATATCAGCTCCAACTGTTTTAAAAGTACACCAATCCAATTTGAATCCAGCATTTTCGAATACCTTTTGCACGGATGTGCGTTTGTAGGTGCAAGTACTTAGTTTATACAATGGGCGTACTTCCTCTTGTAACTCCTTGAGCCGTGCTGAAAATTGTGCTGAACTACCAAGGTGTACAACAACCCTAAAAGTAAGAGTATATAAAAAAAAGTACATTTCAACAACTTAAGATGTCTACAAAACAATTTCTACCCAGCTGTAAGTTTTAACAATATCTTGGCTTTTCTTTGGCTCGATTCAAGGAAATAATAATAACATTAGGGAAGATTGTCATCCTTACGAAAAGGCTACCCACCATCATCAACATGCCAGTTGGGCGTGGATGTTGATGAACCGATGAGGCTAGATGGGGAGACACATTTTTACAGAAAATGTGCTCACAGGAAAATTTAGAAATTCGCTGCATGCTGCAACTTTTATCAGATTTCTTCTTTAACTGAACGTTTTTGAAAATTCGAATTCAAATATAGAATGCGAATTTTTGAATTGTGATTCATTATCTCGTTGGTGGTCAAAACAACACACATATTGTTTGGAGCTTTGGGTAAAGCTTGACTCCAAGGCGAATCTATACAAGGTGAACGCAAGGCGAAATATACAGGGTGGCTGATGAAAGCCGCTACCAAAAAAAAATTAAATAACTTTTTTCTATTTAATGAATCTGGTTTATTTGTTTTTTATTTTGCAGATTGACTTTTACATTTAACAAAAATGGATAACTGGGACACTGAAACAAAAATTTGGATTGTCCGCCGCTATCACGCACTGGAGTCCGTAGTTTCGGTTCAAAGAGAGTATAGGCGCAAGTTTGGCGGCAATCCTCCGAGCAGATGGACCATAATAAGACTTGTAAACAATTTTGCCGAACATGGGACAGTCAACAAAAGACCTTACCATCGAAACCCTTCAGTTCGAACGGAGGAAACAATCGCTGCTGTAGCTGCTGCCATACAAAACAATCCACGTGTTTCGACAAGAAGCTTATCTGCTCAAATGGGTGTAAGCAGACAGTCATTACAGTCAATTATGCACAAAGATTTGGACTTATTCCCATATAAAATTCAAATGGCCAACAAACTGAACGCTGCAGACTTGCCGATTCGCTTGGAATTTTGCCAGAAGATGCTTCAAATGGTGGAAGAGGATGGAAACATGTTGAACTGTCTTTTCATGTCTGACGAGGCCCATTTGGATTTAAACGGCAATATAAACAAACAAAATTGTCGAATATGGAGTGCTTCCGACCCACAGATACTCCATGAGACGGAATTGCATCCACTTCGTGTCACAGTGTGGTGTGCAGTTTCATCACGCTGCATTGTCGGGCCCTACTTCTTCGAAGAAAACGGTCACACCGTTACGGTTACTGGAGACCGTTACTTGAGCATGTTGAGAGAGTTTTTCTATCCAGAATTACGCCGAATGAGAATTTCTTTCAACTCTGTGTGGTTTCAGCAAGATGGTGCAGCTCCTCATATAGCCCAACCTGTTATGACAGAATTGCGACGAAAATTTCCCAATAAGCTGATATCCAGAAACTCCACATTCCGTTGGCCACCCAGGTCGCCTGACCTTACTGCACCTGACTTTTTCTTGTGGGGTTATTGCAAACAGGAAGTCTTCAAAGCAAAACCAACAAATTTGAATGAACTAAGGCAATCCATTCGAGAAACAATTGCGGCTATTCCTGTCTCAACTCTCCAAGCAGTAATGAACAACTTTTTGGTAAGATGCCGCACATGCATCGACGAGCAGGGGGGGGCATTTAAATTCCATTATTTTTAAAACTAATTAAGCTATATTTAATAAAATTTAATGGGCTTTAACATGAATAAAAGAAAAATGAATTCCATACACTGAAAAAAAAATTATTTGAGTTTCTTAATGTAGCAAAATTCATCAGCCACCCTGTACACAAAGATACATCAATTTTCAATGCATTTTGTTTTTGTAATTCGTAAGCTTAATGTCAAAATCATACTGATGCAACATATTTTATTAAGCTTTGGTTAATTCGGTTGCAATTCGCCAAGCTCTAAGAGTGATCAAACTATTATTCGGTTCTGCCTTAAAAATCTATACCTACTAGTTTCCTTTTTTATACCGTTGCAAACGATTGTTAGCTGAAGTAAGCCAACAAGTACAGTTGGGTATAAAATAATAACAAATGTTCATCAAATTACCCTTCACGTTGCTGCGGTCTCAGTGGTAAACGTCCACCCATATTCACTGCCGATTCCATAAAAACCAAGCTTAAATCATTTTCACTCTCTGGCCATAGATCTTTACGAAAAATATTACGTAAGTTCTCAACACGTCCAGGATCCATAAGATGTACCCAATTTAAATTATCAATTTTCATTTGTATTATATTTAGAGATGGTAATTTTTGTGCAACAAATATCGATAACTTTTCTGTACGTGTCTCATAGTTATGCTTATTTAGCGCTACAATATCCAAATGCACCGTTTTATCTGCCAAACGTTCAGTGGGTGTGCCATATAAGAAACCAGCATGATATTCATGACTATATTTGTAGCGTAACCATGAGGGTAAATCGGCGTAACCCTCTAATGAGACGCGATAACGAAATTGTTCGCTAATCACTTGATGGGTCCAATTGAAGAGCAAAGGTTCGATTTTATAGGAAAATAATTCACCCACCGCTGCTTGTTCCATACCGAAGGTAGTGCCGCAGTACGCCAAGAGGAGCGCTAGCGCTATCAAAAATAAATTGTTTGTGCCCATAGCGTGATAGAGTCTGTGAGTTGCCGTCGTTGTGTGAAATATTGATTTTTTCCTCGAAGTGCAACTCAAGTACATATTTTGAAATTTACTTTTTTTGGCGTCGAAAAGTTATTGTACCGCAATATTTTGAGAAAATATAATATTTTAAATGCCCAACTTCAATGTACAAAACAAATTTCGTTTCTCAAACATATTTTCATACCACACAATTTTCCACTAAAAATACACTAACGGAAAGACTTTGTTGCAGCTATCAATCTTACACTGAAAATGTTGAAAATTCCATCAGTTGTGTATATGGGAAAATTTTAAGAAATATATATACATCCATATGTAGTCATATGTACATAGCATAGGATTTTCAGAAGTTCGAAGGGGGTGGCATAAACAATGTCACACATATATAAATGCACGCATATGACTGCCTGAGAGCAAATCCGAACTGAATTTATAGTCGGTGTTTTGGAGCCATTTTCAAATCAGGCATGTATCGAGAATATCTCTGTTCCTCTCTGTTTATTAGCATTTGTTTTGGGATATTTTTTGGCACACTTTGGGTGGTTTTTCCCAACCTGTTGAATATATATTCCCACTTCGCATTTCCTAGCTGATAAAATAAGTTATTATTTGAAATTTGAATAAAAAAAATTCAATATATAAACTTCTTTCAAAACAAGTTTTTTTTTTAACTTGCAATATATAAATAACATAAGAACTGATTTTCCAAAATTTTAAATTTCCACTGAAAATCAAATGTAAACTTGTAGCTTGCGTTTTAGCATCGAAAGTTATAAGCACTTATAAGTTTTTCTGTTGCCTTAAATTTTATTATTTTCAATAAAAAATTTTTTTTTTGGCATAATAATATATTTAATTTAGCATCGAAATAACGAATAAAAACTATTAATAAAATCTCAAGTGTAAAAGGAAAAAATATTGTGGCACTATAATAATGCAGTTAACGAACCAGTCTCTAAAAAAAAAGTGTTGAAGTTAAAAGTCACTGAAATATAGGATGTCGGTAATCCTTGATCCACAGCAGATTTTTTGTTTGTTTTCTTGAAAAATTTTCCTCTTGAATTTTCGAAGAAAAAAATTTATCGTTGCTGAATACGAAAAAATTCCCGAGTGTTTTAAATCCTTCAAAAGATCATAAAATAAAAGCAACTGTTCTCAGCTTTTCGACTTATCATTACGCCAGTTGATTACTGCCTCAATTGTCTGAAATTCGCGTTATCAAGCTAATGTAGATAAGCTAGAATTTATTGAAAAACAATTCCTACTTTTTGCTTTGAGAAATCTACAAAGTCGTAGGGAAATGCTAGATGCAATATTTATGGTCAAACTATTAAACGGATATATTTCAAGTCCATTCCTAGTAAACGAAGTTAACTTTAATATTCTCTCCCGATCTTCAAGACATTTCTAACCTATTATTCTGAAGCAATGCAGGACCGATTTTCGATTACACGAACCTTTTGAATGTTTGTGTGAAAACTTTAACTCTTATTGAGTTAAGTTTGATGTTTCGGACTCGCTTTTTATAATAAAAAACTAGTTTCTTCTCTCTTAACAAATGATGGATATGTGTATATGTATTTAAATCTTTTATATATGCGCCCCTCGTGTCGGTTGGGCGGGATGGTGGGTAATCCGTTGGGCTTATTATTATTATTATTATAAAGCAAGTAAGGAAAGCGCTGTCTTCGTCTGTGTCGAAGGCTTAACACCCTTCATGAATACGCATCATGGTTTTAAGTGTCCGATCATTACATACAGTAAGTACAAACTCTGCAAAATTTGACGGTCTTACCCTGTTTATTTAAAGATACATAGCACAAACCCCGTTTATCGGTGCAATCGATTGTATGGGAGCCATGCGTTGTATTCGTCCGATCTTGTTGAGTCAGACAAATGATTAATATATTACAAAGCGGTGGCCCTATACCAAATTTCAGCGAGATATATTAAAAAATGAGGGACTAGTTTGCGTTCAAGCAAACGGAAGGACAGACATACGACCAGCCGAACTCAGCTAATCGCTGATAATTTCGATATTCTTATTAACAATGTTCCACAGACTTTTTCCGCCATTAATTGTACTTATAAATCTTTTTGGAAATGTTTGTATATGTTCACCGACCAAACATTAAAATGAGTTGGTGAATATCAATATCAAGTTTTTAACTTTTGGGTAGTCCACACAAAGTGGCGAAGCTTCCAGTTATTAAAAGTCCATTATTTTATTTACCTCAAGCTTCAAGTTGAAAAAGCGCTATTTCGGTCAGTTAGGTTGAAAACAGCTTTGTTGTGGTCATAGCCCAGAGATCTAAAAGGGTATTGTAGTTCCTACTTTTGACAACAATTAGGTACTCTACAAAAATCCCAAAGAAAGTTGTCAACATTACCGAATATTGGAAATATGACAAGGCTGGTTATAATGTTTACGAAAAATTAAACTACAAAATTGCTGTATATTGGAACGATTTTTCGTCATCCCTTGTCAAATTTGGTTTTGAGACAAACCGGTTTCGGCGTTGTGCCATCATCATCAGAACGAAAATCGACACTCTCAAAACCAAATTTGACAAGGGATGACGAAAAATCGTTCCAATATACATCAATCATTCACCCTGTCGGAAAAACAACAAAACAAAATAAAACAAAATTGCCCATAAAAGCCAAATTTTCTTGAGTGAAACTACCTGTATTCTTGTGTCATAGTAAAAGGCATTAACTATGTTCGGCGAGTATAAAATTTCTTAGATTTTTTACAAATAAGTGTAAGTAAAGCGACGCAATAAACTTTTAAGGAAAGAGCGAATTTTGACATTTAATTTGGAGAGAAAGTTGCAAGCTTCTGCTAGGAAAATTTCAATGAGTAAGATTTGCAAGTGAAAACAACCTGCTCGTGACATAGCAAAACAACAACACTTCAACTTAAACTTTGAGTTATCAACTAACGAAAAAGGTGACAGCTGTTTTGCTTGCAAGATTGAAAAAATTTCTCTGGGGTGGAAGCTTTTCAAATTTAAGATTTATAGAGAGTTTTATCCAAATCTCTTTGTTGTTCGTAAGTTTTCTCGCCGCACACACCTATTGCTCAGGTATTAAGCTAGAACAAGTACTGTCTTTATATGGCTCCAGATTACATGTGAGGTAATCCAAAGTTCTGGAAAGAGGCTCATGACACTCGAAGTTATAGAATACTCTATTATATAAAAGTGACGGGCTTGGTTGCGTTTGAATCTTTTTCATACAAGGTAGCGCAAAAGTAAGCTTCCGATGTTTTTTGACTGTAATTAAAAAAAAAATGAAAAACTTTGATTCTTCTTGTGGATTATTTTTATTTGGTCTTTTAATTTTTTTTACATCAAGTCGAGAATATGATGTCATGTAAATGGCCGCCGCCACAGTTGATTGTCATTTGAGCCCTTTTTATGGCATTTTCCATCACTTTGGCCAAAACTTCCGGCGATAGGTCCTCACATTCTTGACGGATATTGTCTTTAAGAGATGCAAGAGTCTGAGGCTTGTTGACATAAACCCGCGACTTCAAAAAGCCCCACAAAAAGCGGTCAAATCAGGCGATCTTGATGGCCAGTGCAAATCGCCAAAACGGGAGATTAGGCGCCCGGGAAATGCATCCTTCAGCATATCGGTTGTGGAACGTGCAGTGTGTGCTGTTGCACCGTCTTGTTGGAACCACATGTTTTCCAATCCCAATTCATCAAGTTGCGGCAAAAAGAACTCGTTGATCATTGCTCTGTAGCGCTCGCCATTCACAGTAACCGTTTGGCCCGCGACGTCTTCGAAGAAAAAAGGTCCGATGACTCCTCCAGCGAAAACAGCACACCATACAGTGACTTTGAGCGGGTGTAATGGCTCTTCGTGGGTTACACGCGGGTTTTCAGTGCCCCAGAAGCGCAAATTTTGCTTATTTACGTACCCGCTAAGATGGAAATGGGCCTCATCACTCATGATTATTTTTGATGAAAAATCATCTTCCTCTTGGTGGTGATTAAGGATGGCTTAAGCGTATGTTAGACGCGATTGGCGGTCAGCAGCTAACAGCTGATGCACCGTCTGGACTTTGTACGGAAACCACTTCAAATCTTGTACCAAAATTCGCTGTAAAGACCGTCGACTGATACCCATTTGCGTGGCACGTCGTCTGGTCGATGTCGACGGCGCTTCCATGACATCCTCGGCTACAGCAGCAATATTCTCTGCAGAACGGCTACTCCGGCGTCTGCCACGCCTGGCAGAATCTCGTGTTGTGCCAGTCTCTTCGAGGCGAGCGGCTAAACGTCGCAGTGTTTCACCAGTAGGCGTTCGACGGCCAGGAAATCTGCGACGAAAGTCACGTTGTGCCAAAGTCACCGACCGATTATTGGTCAAATAAATAGTCAGCAATATTCCGCGTTCTGGAGCAGTGTAGCATAACATTGTTTATTAACGTGTATTTCGCATGTGTTTACTACACAAATGTCAAAACAGAACTGACTTTAAGGGCCAATCGCAAAATTTATAGCATTTTCTGATAGGAGGATTACTTTTGCGCCACCTTGTACTTACACCCCATTCCGGCCTTCGAAAAAGAACAAACACATTTTTTTTTAAACGGCCTAATGCACATATTCTTATAAGAAACCATTTCGAGAAAAGTTGAAATTGTTTTTTTATTAGTTTTTTTTATCATTAGTTTGTAATTTTTTTTTTTCATGTTCAAGAGGTTATGCAGTGGTGATGCATCTTACGTCACGTATGGTCGATGTGACATAGCTGTAGATAACTTCGTGCGTCTTTTTAACAACGAACTTTTCTTGTAATTCATTCATCATTCGTCTTTTCTCATTATATAATTTTATTGAATCCTTTTTCTCACGGGGTATGTACGCAATAATTGAATTTAGATCGATTTTGCATGCGTCAAAAATTAACAACAGTGTATATGACACTGCCAACCATCAGCTGTCGCAGTCTTAAAAACCAGTAAGTAAACATCTCCATTTTTGCTTTTACGGGTTTCCGAAATGAATACAAACAAAATCAAACAATCCACTCAAACAGACGTTAAATTGAATACGCGTCAGTCAAGTAAATTTAAATACTTTTGCTGAGCTGAATAAGAATTCTCAAATTAGTTTGCGCCTAGTGATCATTTCAATCAGAACAATAAAATGTGCTCAAGTTTTGAAAGCATTTAATTTATTAAATCATTAAAATAAAAATATTCGCCAGTGTTTTTATTTCAAACAAAACACGAATAATCCTGATGTATGTAACGGGCACCAATTAAATAATATCGAATTGCTATTCAATTTTCCGTGATAATTCTAATATAAGTCATTATTCTAGCTGTTTTCAATTCACAATTTCTCCTCAAAACACTACTTGAACTATTAAATGAGATTGCCAAGTGAAAAATTAAATTTAATGAAATATTCAAATGAATGTTATTTTCAATGTTACAATTCTAGAATCAATGGCAGTGCATTCTTGATAGACTAATTGATGACGAAATTTTTTAGTGTCAATTAATATGCACCTCGAAATTTGAATAGGCGGCGGCCGCCGTGGTGTGAAGGTAGTGTTGCCGGCCTACCACACCGAAGGTCCATGGTTCGAGCCCTGGTACAGGTAACATCAAAAGCGATTTGAAAAAAGTTTTTCAAAACGGGGTCGCCCCTCGGCAGTGGTTTGGCAAACTCTCCGAGTGTATTTCTGCCATGACAGGCTTCTCAGCAAAAATTCGTCCCCTTTGTAGATGCCGTTCGGAGTCGGCAAAAAACTGTAAGTCCCACCAATTTGTAGGGAGAATTCAAATCGGCACACCACAAATTGGAAGAGAAGCTTGGCGCAAAAATCTCTTAGGAGGTTTATGATGATATACCTGTTGTATATCGCGCCATAGAGAGAGAGTTAGTAAATACATACAAACATATTTACATATGAATATGTAAGGGTATGCATACGCATATGTAAATGATTGAATGTGACGTAATGTTTTCATTTTGACTTTTTTAATACCGAAAGACAAGAGGTGCTCAAAGAAGGCTGGGTTCTGTTAACAAATATGTAGAGTTAATATACTTGTTTGTTTGTTTACATATTGCTTTGAATTCAGAAAAAGGGCTATCAGAGTATTGAAAAGTAGCAAAACAAATTCAAAACTTGTTTAACCGCATATTGCTGTACGAGTATGCCCAGTTAATGATGTGTAACAATTTTTGGCTTGTTTATTTAACACGTTTCGGCAATAAAGACAATTTTATGTTTACTACATACAAACCGAAATACCTAAATAGGTATAAAGATATCATCGAAAAAATTCGATATTCTTTCAATGCAATTTATAGTATGAAAAAAACTGGAGAGAGTCGGAATTCCTTAGAAAATCCATATAAAAGTGTTTATATAACACCGACACTTTGCAATGGGCAATAAATTATCGAATTGCCCGTGTTTGAAACATTTTCAACACGGCAGTTGGAGTCCCGTACAACGCAGCAAAGAAACTCCATCAACAGTGCGTATGATGAACGTAAATGTCGACGCGGGTGCTGTCACAAACTTGGATAATACTGGTGAGTTAAAACATAAGTTAAAACCGAACCTAACCAAAGAACGGTAAGCATAAAGAAGGTTCAACGCGACGAATAGTGGGAAGCAGTAAACCATCAATTTGCGGGTAGGTAATTCACCACCAATTTTCTTTTAATTCCCGATTTTTAATGCTGTAACACACTTCTTTTTGTGCAATATTCACTATTAAACGATTCTGCAACTTCTCTGTTGGACCTCTTATTATTCTACGTTCTTTGACCCAACGCTTGATATCATCAAATACTATAGTGTAGCAAATTTTCAGCCACTATCTTCTTATTTAAAGTAATAAGCATCAATTATACAAGTAAAGGGTGTTTTTTTTTAGGGGTATAGAACTTCGAATTGAAATAAAACACAAGAAAATCGTTTTAAGGTCCATCAATTTGGCTTTATTGGAAGGATAATTTTATGCCATTAATGTTTAAATATGATTTCGGGCATGTGGCCGCCGCGGCTGGCTCGAATAAAGCCAATTCTACAGGTCCAATTTTCAACCACTTTTTCGAGCATATGGGGCCGTATGTCGGCAATAACGCCACGAATGTTGGCTTCCAATTCCCCTAACGTTTCTGGTTTGTTGGTGTAGACGAGCGACTTCACATATCCCCAAAGAAAATAATCCAATGGTGTCAAATCACACGACCTTGGTGGCCAATTGACAGGTCCATTCCGCGAAATTATGCGCTCATCGAATGTTTCCTTCAATAAATCGATTGTGACGTGCGCTGTGTGGCATGTAGCGCCGTCTTGTTGGAACCACAACTCATCCACATTCATGCCATCCAATTCGGGAACAAAATAGTCGGTTATCATGGCTCTATACCGGTCTCCATTAACGGTAGCTGCCTCTCCAGCATTATTGCGGAAGAAGTATGTCCCAATGACTCCACCAGCCCATAGAGCACACCAAACAGTCAGTTTTTGTGGATGTAATGGCGTTTCAAGGGTCTCATGTGGATTCTCTTCACTCCAAATGCGGCAATTTTGCTTGTTGACGTAGCCATTCAACCAAAAATGAGCCTCATCACTGAACAAAATTTTGCGATGAAAATCAGCATCGAAATCAATCTCATTCTCGGCCCATACACCAAAATCACGACGCATTGCATGGTCTCGCGGCTTTAATTCTTGCACAAGCTGGATCTTGTAAGGTCGCGAGTCAAGATCTTTGCGCAAAGTCTTCCATAAAGTTGATGGACAAAGCTCCAATTGCTGTGCACGGTGGCGAATCGATTCATTCGGGTCCTCTTCAACACTTTGCTCTACAGCGGCAATTGTTTCTTCGGTGCGCACTGTTCGACGTCTCTGCGGATGCGTATTATCACATAGAGTAAACGTAGTGCGAAAACGATCCATGGTTAACCGAATTAATTGCTCTGATGGACGATTATGTCGACCATAAAATGGACGGAGCTCACGGTAAACTTCGCGAACTGAACCATTATTTTCGAAATAAATTTGCACAATTTGCAAGCGTTGTTCTTTTGTCAACCTGTTCATGATGAAATGGCAAACCAAACTGAACATAAATGACATTAGAGTTGCCAGATTTGACCACAAAATGCCAGTTTTATCTCTATTCGAAAAACAAACCTGTAAAAAAAACACCCTGTACAAATACAAAGTAAAATATGTAAACAAATTTTAAATGAGCCATTCAGTGGCGTGCTGCCGTAATAACTACGCATAAGTCACATTTTTCTAAAATAATTGCTGGCAAACCAAATATTTTTATTTATATTTGTCTTACTCAAAGTATTGGCCGCCATGGTGTGGCGGTAGTGTTGGGGCCTATCACACCGATGGTCCAAGGTTCGAGCCCTGGAACAGATTAAATCAAAAGTGGTTTGAAAAAGTTGTTTCGAAACGGGGTCGCCTCTCGGCAGTGCTTTGGCAAACTCTCCGAGTGTATTTCTGCCATGTAAGGCTTCTCAGCAAAAATTGATTTGCTTTACAGATGCCGTTCGGAATCGCCAAAAAAATGTAGTCCCGTCAATTTGTAGGAAAAACTAGAAGCAGCACACCACTAATTGGTAGCGAAGCTCGGCCTTAATCTTCTTGGAGGTATGTATCGTGTCAATTATTATTTTTTTTTATTAGGTAATGGAAAATGTTCTGTTGGAATAATCCAAAATATTAAAAGAAAAGATTGGGGCATAATCTTAGATATGACTTAGTGCACACTTCTTTCGAAAGTCCAGAAGAGTACGGGTAATTTTTACACCCAACTGCAATAGTAAACCTTGCCCACACAAAACTTGGCGAAATCAGATGATAGTAGCTACATCCATTTTTATGTAACGAAATATTTTGAAAAAGACAAAATAGGTGGTTATTCATTATATAATACACCTATAGGACCAAATTTGGGGAGTGCACAAAGTATCGTAGGCAAATATAAAATTCAATATAAAAAGTGAAAAATTCCTCTAAAATTATTCTGTTACACTTCCAAAGCATCCGTGTACAAAGAAATGCGAAAAATTCAAAATTTTCGAAAGTGGGCCCCTTTTATAGTGGATTATTCTACAAAACTTTTTATGTCTTTGCTCGAACAAAAATTTATTTCTCGATTTGTTTATTGTAAAAATGGCCGAAATCGTAGAAACAACCTGCGTAAAGTGAGATGTCATAATAGGTAACTACTGGGTATATAATGTTCGGTGTCACCCGAACTTAGTTTTACACATTTTTTTCAGCTTTGTATACAACTTCGCAGAAACTGCTGTGACAACCCATTATAAGTTCATATGTATATACATTAGACTGGGGCGATTTATTAACCGATATCGATAGGTTTTGGGCTGAGGAAAAAAAGTTCCACTACGCATACCCAAAAAATAAATTTCCAGCCTGCGAAATTTCATTTTTTTGACTTTGATTTTTAAGGTTTTTTCATGACCTACTAAAAAAATTTCCCTTGATTTTAAAATTTTCATGTCGGACAGGGTATAGTCCGACCCAACAATGTCCGCTAAAAACGTTGCCGATAACAGTTTTTTGAAAAAAAAAAATATTTTTTTGGGCTTTGGGGAGTGTTTGGTCAAAAAATTGACCCTTTCGCCATTTTTTTAAGGGTTTTTTCAGCATACATGCAAAAATGTTTTCGATGAAAACGAATTTGTCTCATATTTCCTGTCCTACTTAAAATTATGCACTAAAAACGTTGGCGATAACGGTTTCTTGGGAAACAATTTTATTTTCGGGTTTTGGGACTTGTTTTGGTCAAAAAATCAACTTTTCCAAAATTCGAAAATAAAATTTTTTTTCAAAAAACTGTTATCGCCAACGTTTTAAGCGCATAATTTTAAGTGGGACAGGAAATATGAGACAAATTCGTTTTCATCGAAAATATTTTTGCATGTCTGCTGAAAAACCCCTTAAAAAAAAATGGCGAAAGGGTCAATTTTTTGACCAAAACACTCCCCAAAACCCAAAAAATATTTTTTTCTTCAAAAAACTGTTATCGCCAACGTTTTAAGCGGACATTTTTGGATCGGACAGGGTATACATGAAAATTTTAAAATCAAATGAAAATTTTTTTAGTAGGTCATGAAAAAAAACTTAAGAATCAATGTCGAAAAAAGTCAAAAAAATTAAATTTCGCAGGCTTGAAAATTATTTTTTGGGTCTGCGTTGTGGACCTTTTTTTCCTGAGCTCAAAACCTATCGAAAAATCGATGGCGCGATATCGGTTAACTTTCGTACATACAAATCGACCCACCCTAATATACATACATATAGTACAACTGTATGTTAGTACTAATATAATTTTCTAACACCTAATAAATTTGAGACAACATCTGTTTAAATTTTTAATAATTTGGCTTCCTTGCCTCTAGTGGATTTCAGCGAACTTTTGATGAGTAAACTTCTAATAAAAAATTCGAGTTTTTGCTGTCATGAAATATAGATGTGTCGTTGCACGTTTCGCCTCGGGATATCCCAATAGACATCAACGTCTGTATGATTAAAAATTTGATATCCCTTAAAAATTTGAATAGTTTCAATTTATTGTGACAAATTATTCAGTTTCTAAACTTAATTGTTGAGTCAATTTCTACATTTTTCTGATACAAAAAGCTTGCATTGAATTACATCAGGGCCATAATTTTGTGGAGGAGTTTTAGCTTAGATTGATCGTAACGTTTTATTTGCATATTTATTTGGCGACAAAGTAATTTTTTTTATGTACGAGTATGTAATTATTACATTTGATTTCATAAGTAGGTTATAATGAAAAAGGTCTTAATTGATTTCGTATGAGTAAAAAGTTTGAAATATTGTTATCAGGTAGGATCTCTTTAAAGTGACATGAAATGCAACTGATTTCTAATGGTCCAGTTATACTTGCATAGCTGTGCATCGCATCTTAGAAATAAGTACGCCAATTGGAGAAACTAAATACCGACAAGTCGTTCTCCACCTGTTTTTTAATAGAAATATCTTCTTCTGAGCCGAAGCGTCTTTAGTGATGGACTATGAATCTTTGTGTACACTACAAGAGGGACACTTGTTGGATATCTAGCTGACATTAATTTTGCTGTTAAGGCTGCTCACCAAAAGACGAAGTCCCATATAGATTCAAATGTGTATCTGCCTCTCATTCTTTCTTTGATGGCAAGAAGTACTACCTCTTGGACCTGTTCACCACAAACAGACCCTTTATCCATGCCTGTGAAGGTAGAACGTACGGCAAGTAAAAATTCTCCGATACGCTTGGAAGATAGTACCTTTAGGAACTACAACGCCTGTTACAATATTTACCAGGGGTCTAGAAATGAATCTTCATCGACGGGTTGTGAGGTTCCAACTCTTTTTTTATTTCTAAGAGCAAAATATCTCAGTATGCCAAGGTTAGGTAGTCATATTTGTATGGCCTTACACTAAGTTAAAGAAAATGAATAGACACAACATATTTCATTCAGATGTGCTCCTAACACGGTATCTTTTAAATAGCGCTCTCTGGTACTCGGCTGTCGGAGCATTACTGGGAATGTGAGAACAGTTTTCAATAGGGTTATCTTTTAACCTCTTCGGGTATAATGTCCACATATGTGGACGAAAGTTTTCATAGTAAACAAATTGGTAATGTTTCATTGTTTCTCTCAAACAATATAACAATTTATGAAGAACATATTTCGTCGCTTTTCTACATTTTTAGTTTCTCTCTTTACTTCAACTGTCGTGATCATTTTATATACGATTTTCAAACGCGCTGAAATATGCAAGCTAAGATCATATTTTGTCACAAGTAAGTCAATATTTTTTTCGTGTAGACATAAACACTTTTACTTTTTTTAATTTTTTTGTTGTTGGTTTATGGTCTGTTCATTTTTACATATTTTTGTAATTTCAACGAGCTCAAGACCAGTTGATAATAATTCATGGTTAACTATTATTACTTTTGATTAGAGGAAAAATTTAAAGCAACAAATATATACAGGCTGTAGTTATTCTTAATTTAATTTTTAGTTAATTTATTTTTTAATAAAAAACTATGAATTACCTTTTTCTTTGATTTATATAGGCCTATTTTATTTTATTTTTGAATTATATTAAAAAGTAAACATTTCAAAAAGCTGTTTTTTTTCGTATTAAAAAAATACAAAAAATATTGTGTATTTGGAGTCCAAAAAACTTTTTTTCGATCATATTTTCGGTGCGGGATAAAAGAGGTTAAGGGATATGTTACTTCGGTCCAGAAAAAACTTTAATTTTTACTAAGAGACGAGTTATTTTGTTTCTACATTTTTGGGCAGCCGATATCTTTGGAGTGATATTTAGAAAATTTTTTTCTACTTGAGGTGCGATCGATCCAGCAAGGAAGACAAAAGGTTTAAATCAACATAACATAGATCCAAAATTCGGCATCAAAAAACCTCAAAAATAAAGTGCCGGGATTAGCTCCAGTAAAAAAAAAAACATGATCATAAAACTGAGACATAAACCGGTTGATATATACAAAAAAAAAACAAAAAATACAATTCATTTCAAACAAACAAAGCATGTTTCCCAAACAAAATAATTTGTTTACCCCGACAAAAAAAATGACCTGAGTCTCATTAGGAAGAAAGTACACTATTTGTTTTTGTTTTTTTTTTTTTTCAAGAGAAGAATGAACTTATGCATACATTCTCTTTAAGGGACCGGTGCGAATGAAAGAGAATATATACAAGTGGACGCAGGGGGACATACATATATATATCTACCCATACATATATTTTTTTATGTATTTGGTTTTTGTCAAAGTTGCAAGCAGCTTAGCTAGTGCTTCCACCTAATGTAATTCTGCCATGGTGAGAACTTTCCACGGTGAACATAACCGAAGCTGTGTTCGCATCCAGACATTCGCAAACTACCTACAACACAAATACTGACCTCTCTACAGATTGTTCATTATCGTTGCAATTGAAAAAATAAATATGCATAAAAAAAGTTAAGTGGTATTCCCAGATTCTTACTCATGCATAACATTACTTTTTTGCAGCAAACATTTCAACATCATTACATCATTACGGATGGTATACCATGTATATACTCGTATACATACATACATAAACAAAAAAAAAACATTTTAAATTCTAATTTCATTTATATGACGAATCGTATTTATGATTTAGGCGTCATCGCCTTACATTTCCAATAAAAACAAAATCATAACAATACAAATCTTACACATAAATTCTTTACATACTCGCAAAGCACTTTAACTCTCTAGAGGCTCTCAATGTTCCACCCTATGTGAAATTAACGCTGCACGCCTTCACAAGTAGTTCTAACGCCAGCCCACAAGATTTTATGCCACACTCTCGCCTTCAAATCACAACAAAAATAAAATCATCAATAATGCGGTAACGTCTGTATTGTCTAAGTTAAACGCTGCGGTCGCAAGATTCGTACAGCTTTGCTGATCAATGAGCAGCGTAGCGTTTCGCACCGGTATCCATGGCTCGCAAAAATTATTGTTTTTAGTTTATTAATGCTTGCCAACGGGTTAAGAAGCTTATTTTGAACGTGTTAGAACGGTCGAGCGGTCATAAATTTGTATGCATACAAACGCTAATTTACGGTTCCGGTTTTGGTTTATAATGGAATAAAGAGTGAAATATTAAAACGAAAATAAAATTTGTTTTATTGAAACTTCTTAATGGCAAAAAGTTCAAAATAAAACAAAAAGAAAACTATTAAAAAAAAATTTTATTGTTAATTAAAATTTTGCTGTGCAGTTCTGTGTTAATAAAAAATAATTTTCTTAATGACCAATTGGTATACGGGTTATGTGCCTGTTTGGGTAAATCGTTGGATAGGCCCAACGCGTCCAATGAATCCTTATCGCAGCACAAGACCAGCTAATGAAAGTAAATAATTTTAAATAAAAACTTAATTCAATTATAATTATGCAAATTTTTTTAAACTAAGATAAATTAAGTGAACTTTTTTATCAAAACTTTTAACAATAGCACTGTGCAACAAAATTGAGCAGTAAATGTTATCTTAATTTTTGTCAGTGTACTGAACTAGTCCAATTTGGTTTTAAATTGACTTAAATGATTGAAATCTTTGGTACAAAACTACATCTTTTTAAATTTTGTGAGGCGCGGCAGTTAAAATTTCGAATTAATATAGACCATTTTAAGTCGATATTTTTTCCAGAGTATGCCATTTTGACAATTGTTTGAAAATAAAAATATATATTTTTGGTGTTGATTAACCCTCAAATGTTTAACCCTAAATGTTTTAGAGCTAAAATGTTTGACCCAAAATATATATTTTTCCAAATATGTATAAAGTGCTTATGTGTGACATAGTTCAACCATAAACTTAAGAATTACATTCGCATGTTTTTGTCAAATATTTTAAACCAATATCCTACAAGTTAGTACACTGTAAGAATTGCTAGATACTATCCAGTTACCAAAAAGGTAATTTTAGTACGTAGAACCGCGGGCGATAACGCATTCTACATTGTGTTTTTTTTTAACTAGACGCCCATGGTTGTGTAAGGCTTCGCCACGCATCCTCAAAAAGAGTATATACAGCAGCAATGACAAAATATTTGCTATATTTTGGTAAAAAACCTAAAGCAATACATCAGTAAAAACCATTAAATTCGATGTAGCAGTTATTTAGTGATGTGCGCACAAATTTAAAACAGATAGACAAGCTAAAAACCAAACAGTTTTTTAGAAGACGTCTGTTTCTCGGATAACCCTTCGTATGCATTTATACGGAACATGTAGATAAATCGACTCCTTACAATTTCACTATATCTAAAAAAGAGGTGAGCCTACTTACATTGCCACTACTGTATATCCGCGCTGTAAAATGGTTAATAAACTTTAAGTTAGACATCTAACAATACTTCGGTGAAAGTTGCATTCAATTAAATATAAACATTTTCAAGATATGTGCCAACAAAGATTCAGACATACCAACAAAAAATTCTAAAAACCGTGGTTTCCATTCTTAATGCTATTATAAAAATTCATCGTAAGCATTTTTTAATGTCTATATAGTCAGGCCTATACTGGCCAGTTATAATTTTATTATACGTGAAAAATCAATAAGTTATCGTTTTTATTTGTCCCACTTTGTTGCACAGTGTAATTTAGTAGTTCGAAAATGTTGATGACTTCATAAGATCTCGCTTTGATATTTTGCTTTGATTGACCAGATTTAATTGTTTAAGGTTTTTGTCTCTATTTTTTGCTTCCGTACCAACTAAAGGGTGTTTTTTTAGGGGTATAGAACTTCGAATTGAAATAAAACACAAGAAAATCGTTTTAAGGTCCATAAATTTGGCTTTATTGGAAGGATAATTTTATGCCATTAATGTTTAAATATGATTTCGGGCATCTGGCCGCCGCGGCTGGCTCGAATAAAGCCAATTCTACAGGTCCAATTTTCAACCACTTTTTCAAGCATATGGGGCCGTATGTCGGCAATAACGCCACGAATGTTGGCTTCCAATTCCCCTAACGTTTCTGGTTTGTTGGTGTAGAAGAGCGACTTCACATATCCCCAAAGAAAATAATCCAATGGTGTCAAATCACACGACCTTGGTGGCCAATTGACAGGTCCATTCCGCGAAATTATGCGCTCATCGAATGTTTCCTTCAATAAATCGATTGTGACGTGCGCTGTGTGGCATGTAGCGCCGTCTTGTTGGAACCACAACTCATCCACATTCATGCCATCCAATTCGGGAACAAAATAGTCGGTTATCATGGCTCTATACCGGTCTCCATTAACGGTAGCTGCCTCTCCAGCATTATTGCGGAAGAAGTATGGCCCAATGACTCCACCAGCCCATAGAGCACACCAAACAGTCAGTTTTTGTGGATGTAATGGCGTTTCAAGGGTCTCATGTGGATTCTCTTCACTCCAAATGCGGCAATTTTGCTTGTTGACGTAGCCATTCAACCAAAAATGAGCCTCATCACTGAACAAAATTTTGCGATGAAAATCAGCATCGAAATCAATCTCATTTTCGGCCCATACACCAAAATCACGACGCATTGCATGGTCTCGCGGCTTTAATTCTTGCACAAGCTGGATCTTGTAAGGTCGCAAGCCAAGATCTTTGCGCAAAATCTTCCATAAAGTTGATGGACAAAGCTCCAATTGCTGTGCACGGTGGCGAATCGATTCATTCGGGTCCTCTTCAACACTTTGCTCTACAGCGGCAATTGTTTCTTCGGTGCGCACTGTTCGACGTCTCTGCGGATGCGTATTATCACATGAGTAAACGTAGTGCGAAAACGATCCATGGTTAACCGAATTAATTGCTCTGATGGACGATTATGTCGACCATAAAATGGACGGAGCTCACGGTAAACTTCGCGAACTGAACCATTATTTTCGAAATAAATTTGCACGATTTGCAAGCGTTGTTCTTTTGTCAACCTGTTCATGATGAAATGGCAAACCAAACTGAACATAAATGACATTAGAGTTGCCAGATTTGACCACAAAATGCCAGTTTTATCTCTATTCGAAAAACGAACCTGTAAAAAAAACACCCTTTATTTATTGCAAATGTGTTTCAGTGATATTCTGTTTGTTCTTTTTTGTTTTGTTTTTTTTTTTGGTATTGCTAATACATTCCTTTTTTTTGTTTTTATCTAGTTAAACATTTTTAGGTGTTTGCCTTTAGGGACATGAAAACAAGTTGCGTACCGCAATATTTTTTTTATTAGTAATATTTTTGTTTATCTTGTTGTAGTTGTCGTAATGGCCATTACTCATCAGTGTCTGGCGCTTAACCGCCTAAGCGATTTCAGGCCATTGCTAGTCATCACCCAGCTAACCAAAAGTAGGAAAAAATACACCAAAATGACTCCAAATGCGATGAATTTGGAGCGCTTAGTCAGTCTTTTTAAATGAACTTCGGAGTCTTTCTGAACTCTTTTTGGAGCCTTTTATTGATGCTTTTCTGAAGCTTTTTAGAATCTTTTTCGACTCTTTTGAGGCACATTTTTCCTCCATTTTGATGGGACCTTTTTGAACTCTTTTTGAAGTTATTTACTGATGCTTTTCTGAAGCTTTTTCGGAATCTTTTTGAAGTATTTACTGCTGTTATCGCCTCTTTTATTAAGTATCCTACAAGTTTTCTAAATTCATACCTGTGTCTTACTTATCAAAAGAAAGTACTCAATTTAATTTTTTATGTATAGTTTTATTGATATATTGTGAAATGCTATTAATACTTTTTTAAAGCAAATTTTATGTAAAAATAATGGTATACATCTAAAAGTAAACATTTTTCATTTGAGACTTATCAAAACACTTTATACAATAAAAAACATATCGAGCCCTAACAGCCATTTTGACGTAACCAACAAAAATAAAATTTTACAGAAGAAAGTTTTTTAGTTTACAAATATCAAAAATTCTTTTCTTTATTTTTGTAATGGTACATACATGATCTAATAATACAGGTCATGTTATTACTTTTTTCTCGAATTTTGACAGTACACTCATTTCTCAGCGCGATTTTGACATTAAACTCACAAATTACAAGAACAAAATACATGCAAGAATTATATATGGATGTATGTATGTACATATGTCGCAATGCCTCCACCTTACTAGTTTCGCCATGGGTACATATTACAGTTGTGATGCTTTGTGAGATGGTTTTAAATAAGAACAAGTAAGGAAGTCTAAGTTCGGGCGGAACCGAACATTATATACCTAGTAGTGATCTATTATGGCATACTAATTTACGCAGACCTATTTTAATACTTTTCAGTTCGTATTATAAAGCCAGCTGATTGTTTTCAATAAAAACACTTCTGTTATGAGTTTTGAGTGGTAAATTAATTCAAAAAAAATATAAATGTATGGCGCGATATATAACAGATACATCATCACAAACCTCCTAAGAGATTTTTGCGCCGAGCTCCCCTTCCAATTTGTGGTGTGCCGTTTTGAATTTTTTCCTAGAAATTGGCGTGACCTACAGATTTTTGCCGAATTTGAACGGCATCTACAAAGGAGATGCATTTTTGCTGAGAAGGCTTCCATGGCAAAAAAACACTCGGAAAGTTTGCCAAACCACTGCCGAGGGGCGACCCCGTTTTGAAAAACTTTTTCAAACCACTTTTTATGTTACCAGTCCCAGGACTCGAACCTTGGACCTTCGGTGGGGTAGGCCGGCAACACTACCGCCACACCACGGCGGCCGCCATTAACTTATTTGTATATAAATAGCTTCCCTACCAACAACTGCTAACCACATTTTTTCAAAATACCAATACATGCACGTTTTATGTTTGAAAAAATTTGCGTTCAAGGAGACAGACGGACAGACAGACAGACGGACGGGGAGACGTCAATGGCTAAATCGACTCAGCTTATCGTCCTTAATATTTCAGTATACTTATTGATGGGCCCATCTCTTTTTCTTCTCATACATACAAACATTTCATGTTCATTAAAGGTATGAAAATCAAAAAAGGTATAGAACTTCCCATTGCGGTGGGGTATTAACAACTTGACCGGATATTTTACTTGTGCGTTATCCGATTTGCTTATATTTTATTATTATTTTTGGCAGGGGTATACTACATACTATTGAGAAGCAGCTGACCAATTTTGATTGAAATATCAAAATCGAATTATAAGCAATCGCCTTTGAAAATAGCGAAATTTTTATGATGAAAAGTGGGCGGCGCCAAGCCTACTTCCCAAAAATTCACAACACTTTTTTGCGGTTGAGTTTTTCTTAAAAAGCTTATTATATTTGCGAGATGTTATTGATATAGCTTGCATGGTTATACAAATATCGCGTTTTACATTTTACAAACAAAAAAAAATGTGTACGCAAAGTTATTGCCTATTAAATATATCTATGATCCTTTTCAAAACCTTTCGTATAAAAGTTGACGTGGTTCTTAACCGATTTCGCCCGTTTTTTTTTCCGAAACATACTTTGTATTAATATAAATGTGTGTGCTAAATTTCATTTAGATATCTTGAACGGTTTTTGATTTATGATTAATATTATTTCTAATTTTGACTTAATCAAAAGTGGGCGGTGTCGTGCCCATTTGCAAAAATTTCTTGAAAAATTTATTTTCTGCGTTAATGTTAATGTATACACCAAATTTAACCCCTATAAGTGTATTATGTACTGAGTAATCACTTTTTTTGTGCTTTCGAAAATATTATATATATAAAAAGTGGGCGTGGCTATCATCCGATTTCGCCCACAATAAAAAAAATTTTATATACTTTTACAGCGACCTAGTAGAGATTGTTCATCTGGCCGAATAATACACGAAACCATGTTCAAAAAATTTCTAACACCCCCAAAATCTCGTTTAAAATCAAAAACTCGTTTATTTAGTTTTTTCGTGTTAAAAAAATTAATTAAAAACAAAATTTCAATCAATTTAAAAATTCTCAACGGTTTTGAATAGCTGAATGTTGACACCTTCGAAATATATATAGTGTTTTGTTCAATTAAAAAAGAGTAAGTATGCGATAAGTAAAATTTTTTGGAAATTTTCCCGTTTTTCCGATTTTGACACTAATTGGGAATGAATGATAATTTTTTGATATATATCATCGACAGGCTGTTACTACTTAAAGATACCAATTCCTTTTTTTTTTTGGAAAGGACTTTAAGTTTTCAAGTCGAAAAATATTTTTTTTTCAAAAAACTGTTATCGCCAACGTTTTTAACGGACAGTTTTGGGTCGAACAGGGTATACATGAAAATTTTAAAGTTTTAATTTTTTTTTGTAATAGGTCCTGAAAAAACCCTTAAAAATCAAAGTCGAAAAAGTCAAAAAAATTAAAGTTCTCAGTAATAAATCGACCCAGTCTAATGTATAGTCATAGAGGCTCTGAAACATACATGAATTCAATAAAAATACATATGAAAGTGTTTGGTATTGCCGAACTAATTGTTAACAGGCATGACTTATCCCAAGTAAAAACTAATTCCAACTTCGTTTCGAAAGCTCACAACTGTTTATATAATTTGCAGTTGTATCCGAACTTAGACTACCTTACTTGTTTCCTAATCGCGTTTGTAACTGTAATTAATCTTCTTCACCTAATTTTAAAATAGTGGGTTCTATTGTGATAACGCCTACCAAAATGTCAAGTTAATTGGACATCATACCTAAAAAAGTGGCCACGCATCTCTAGAATTTTCTAGAACATCTTTTTTTGTTTTGTTTATATGTATTTGGTCTTTTTTTATTTTTTCCAAATCTAATTAATCTTTTCACATTTTTACTCATTTATATTCAGCAACAACGCCATTAAGGTATATGCGTTGTTCATGGTCTGTAAACAGAAGAAAAATAAAATTTTCAAGAAACTATTCATCTTAATCCCTTTATACAATAGGCCTTACGAATAATGAAACGAGAGCACGTACTACAGGTTGCTCATACAACTGTATACTGTCGAATTCTAGGTGCTAAAACTAAGTTTTTGTACGTAGTTTTTGCGAAGATGTCACCGAAAGTGTTCAATTTCGAAGCCTTATTTATAGAGTTTAAAAGCTCAGTTAATAGTGGCATAGATTCGTTAAAGCTCATGGAAATTAATATAATCGATTAATGGTGCCATACCATAACGCCAACCAATTGAATTTTGGTCTTCCGCTATATCCAAGTCCAAGCGGTTTTTAGTTGGCGAATTAATTATCACTACCCGAAAACTTAAAAAAAATCCATATCCTCGACATTTGATACATCATTTCTATGTAGAATTTTTTGCTGATTCCAAATATGTAGTCAGATTGTTTAAAAGTAGAACAGTTTTTAAGATATTTTGAAATCTAATTTTTTGAGCTAAACCTACTTTCTAGTAGGATTACTAATTTCTCAATATCTCCGCTATTATGGTCTCTATTTTTATGTTATGAGGTTAAATATTTCCTTAAAAAACTGCAAAGTAAAAAGATGAATCTCAAAAAAAAACTGAAAATTTGCATAACAAAAATTTGTTTTCGCCATAACTCCGTCACTTTAACGTCATTTTCATTTATTTTTTTTTTTTGTGAAAATGGTATTTCATCCTCATAAAATGAGATGAGAGAGATATTGATAGATAAGTAGTCCTTCACTGTGAGTAATCCTTTTTTTTCTTAGCTCAAAAACTGTCATTCCAAACTATCTGATTACATATTTGGAATCAGCAGAAAATTCTACATAGGAATCATGTATCAAATGTCGAGGATACTTTTTTTGTCGGGTAGTGTAATCGATGACAATGACACCACGATTGAAAATACATATATACATATGTACCAACATCTGATATGTGCGCAACTCAAGGGCAATACCGATGATTATAAATTTTACATCAATTCTGACCACATGCCTTCCGTAATCCTGCACTAGGACTCGAACATTCTCTAGAAGGTACTAAATGATAACTCATGTCAAGCACAGTAGCGTAAGTGAAGCCCTTTGACATCCTCTAGCACATGCTAAGGTTCTTATTCATACGACCCAATAACTAATATGTACCTACCTTTACAAATACCGGTAAACCAATTTCAAAAAAGCCTCCTGCACGTATCTTCACCGGCATCTGCAACATTTCCATATAAATGACGAGATATTTCCGCATTTTTGGTGAACACTGTAACCATTCAGACTTGTAGATGGCGCTGTTTAACGCTCCAGAATTTATTATGATTTCGTTGCCGAAATAGCAGGGTAGAAAGATTTGGAAGGCCATAACAAGCACAGCCAACATTAGAACGCTAAATTGTGTGGGATCCTCGAGAATTCTGACCTGTGAAGAGTTACACATTAGTTTTTTTTTTTTTAGAATTGTGTTGTGAAGTAAAACTGGTAACTTCTGACTGAAAGAGGATCGTTTTTGTTTTTTTTTTTTGTGGCTCTCAGTAGTCAGTGGACCGAGTATGAGATGGATTTCCAATACGGAAGCACAAATTGTTCTTTTGCCCGCACAAATGTGTCCGGTACAAACAGCGTTTTAGAAACATGGTAAAACACAAACTGGGCAGTCGTAAGCCAGCTAAATAAAACTTAGCTAGTTATAGAACCCATCAAAGGCCTGCAATTCTAACAAGACCTCATAGCTGTTTCGTATTAGAAGAATTTTATTTTCCTATAGTTTACTTGACCTCTGTTTTAAGATTCTCATTGAGCTTAAGATCAAGGGGCAGATTCCATTTCATTTGAAGCCCACAAATGCTTTGCCAACTTGCTGGTATTCTTGTTGATATACCCATTTCAGCGGCATCATCCATATAGTGTGTGGTAGGAGCGACTCGAATATTTCAAAGTACAATTTGGCATCCATGTTCTCTTTTATCCTATACTAGTAAACCCGGTCCGCTTCGCTGCTTCACAGAACTAATAATAGACGGAGTCCAATTTTAATCATTATATCCCATACCAGATAAGATATGGAACTTAATTACATTGCTTATTCCAGCAGTCATTGCCACCTTTCGTTTGGTACCTATATTGTACTAAAACAGTTTGGATCACCTTCGTCCACATATCGGTCGATACTATCTTAAATTTCAAGTTAAACGTCTAGTAATGCAATGGTAAAAGTTCCATTTAATTCCATTCAGCAGTTTTTAATGATGCGGGACCAAACATACAGACAGACAGACAGACAAAAATTCTAAAAACTGTTGACTTGGATTCTCAAATATCTGCAATGTACAGATATCGACCTTTTACAATTTTATTATATGTAGAGATAATGGATCTGTACCATAGTAAAAAGAGCACCCCCTCACCACATGTTTTGTCGACCGGAAAACATATGTGGGTTAAAATTATGCATTTGTTGATCTTTGAACATACTCTCAGCGGACCATAAAATATTCTGCCGTTTATCGGTTCGCTGGTGCGATTTTGTTCTGGCTTGCCCATGTTGAGGTTGGAGAAACTTTTTCGGGCTTATACTAAAAGGCATAAGTTTCAACTCATCTTTATCTTTTTTGATGTATAAGAAGGCTTTTATCGATGCACGACTTTGCATAACTCTGCCTGCGATAAAGCTGCCTTTCGTCACAAGCCTTGTTTCGGTATTTGGTGGCCACTTCTCTGCCCGTGTGTGCAAATGATTACTTGAGCAAATATTAAGATTTTTGAATGAACGACAGTACTTTTTATAATTGCAAATAGGCAAATTTTACAATTTCGATTGTTAATAACCTCAGAACCATGTTAATAGACACGCCACCTGGTGAAAACGAAATCGCCTGTGAACCACGCCCACTCGCACCTTGCTAGGTATTTAATGTTCATTTCCACCCGAAATTAGGCAGTACCGACGTTTCACTGTTGCAAATTTCATATTTTTTAAAAAACAAAAATCCATCATGAGCAATGAGGACAATGGTAAAATGAATAGAAAGTGGAGTTTGGTTGACAAAACAAAACAAAGATCTGATAGCCTAATGGTTTACAAAACGTGCCAAAACTTTTCTGATGAAAAAATAAAATAAGAAGAGTAATTAATTTAAAAAAATATTAAAAAAATAAAAACAATATAAATTATTATTTTTGGCCTTGACCTCATTTATAGCCATGAAAAAACAAAAAATAGCTCAATATTGTCCAACTCTGTCAAAACTATATCAGGTGGAAGCACTAGACAAGCTGATTGCTACATTTTTCTAGAATTTCGACAGAACGATAGTTTCTCACTGTGATTTAGGCATTAAGCCCACGAATTACAAAAACCAAATCTTTCGAAATTGTCTGTATGTATGTATGTATGTCGCCCTGTGTGCACCTGGCATTGATCCAACTGAAGTTAAATAAAATCAGTTTGCATATTCACCTTCTGCAGTCGATAGGCGCTGAAGCAGAGCACAAATGATGAAAAAATTATTTGTATAAGAAACGAGATCGAAACAAAAGTTTCACAATCTTTGGAAAGCCTTAAAGTAAAAATATGCTGAAACTAATTAAAATTTACTGTTTTTGCTAAATCTCCAACAAGCCACACATACCGCTTCGTTTGCTCATTTAATTTTACCACGCTCACAAACTCTTTAAAAAGTCTTTCCTCACAAAATTGATCAAATAGTGAAATGCTTTCTTTAGCCTTTCCCATTTCCTCCAATCGTCCCGCAATCATTTTATAACACAGAGATAAATGCAAAAGCATATAACATTGCATCATATCAATTCCACAATTCGATAGACAAGTCACTGGCATTGCGAACAATTCATAACCATATGCATACCAATAGCCACGTTCAGTATGCCAATCAAATGGTGGCGCATAAGGAAATGGTAATTCATATTCTTCGCTGAAAAGTGCACCTACAAAAGTAATCGCCAAAACCATAAGACTCATACTAAAATAGATTATAGCCCAACGACGAAAACTGCGATGAGCATTTGACCAAAGCTTGCGTTCCACATTCGAGTGCAATTGAAATATTTCATCGTTGGCCAGGATATTGAAGAAGTTGTGTAGTAATTTGTAATTGAGCCAAACATTTATGATTTTAGCCAACAAACATAGTTCCGTTAATGACATATACATGACAGTTGAAAATTTCTCCAAATTGGAAACCTGCACCACATCCACCCACATCATTATCGTATATGGAAAAGAGCAAGTCAAATGTATGAGATATGAATAGGCGCCATATAAGGATTGTGTTCGACCATTCGTATGCCAAAGGCCAACATATCTTAAGACTTTGATAACTTGGCGTGCACCGTAGATATTATCAAATTCCATTTGGAGATGCGTTAAATGTAAACGTGATTAACTGTTAGAACAATTTGCTGCACTAATGGATTCACTCTTGGACTGCTCAACCCCTTACATGGCTTTTATAATCGATTTTTTCGGGAGAAAGTGTTAATAAGGAAGGCTACGTTTTTTTTTAATTATAGCTAAAAGTAGTTTAAAATTCAGTTACTAATGCTTCTACTGTGAAGTACAAGTACAGTTTGATAAGTTCAGCTTTGTAGATTTTGTCCATGGATTTTCCAAATTCTCTTTATAACCCTTTTATATGCAAATCGTCGGTGACACTGCAAAACCGCGCAACGCACAAATGCAAAACCGCGTAAGTGACATTTATGCCATAAACTTTTATAAGCCCCTGCCAGCGAGATCTATTCATTTATTCTCAAGAAAACTGCATGTTGGTTTGGAAAATAATTAAAAGAATCGATCTTGATGGAAACTTTTTCCATAAAGGCAATATTCTTCTAAAAAATAAGGAATTTGTACTGGCAAAACAGCCAAACTGAGATATCACTTACGCGGTTTTGCAGTGTCACCGACAATATGTACATGTAACCCCGAAAAATACCGCCAATGCTTTGTTTTCGTTTTTTGAGGTTATGATCCTGAGGTTCGGTTCGAGAAATGCTAATGGTCAGTACCGTCTTTATCATTAGGGCACACCGGGCCAGTGCCCAGGGCCCGCATCCTCAGGGGGCCCCGAAGAACCTACAAATTCCCTCACATTTATTCTCAAAACATTTTTGTCAGGCACATTACACAAAAAAAAGTGCAGCTGATAATTAATCACTCGAAGTTATTTCTAAGGTTATGTACTTTTTATGTGTACGGTGGAAAAGTTAGCGTTGTTAGGTTCTTTTGAGATCCGAACAACAACCCAAAACATAAAAAACTATAACTTTATTCTTTGAATTTAATTCCTTTGGCGTCGCTAACACGAGCACTGTTGCTACAGCTACGATTTGAGTGTACGTATGCCTAACAAAAAAAAAGGAATATCTTGAGACTGTTCTATGGACTGATCTTTTGGGAATTATGAATAAAACAAGTCAAAGTTTACTATGTAGCACTTTTGCTATGGACGTTGTTAGCATAACTTTATAAATTTCTAATAAGTTATGTCAATAACGCACGAATTAATTTTGATCAGTACGAAACGGCTGCTAAAGAAAAACCACCAGATGCTGACTACAAAGATAAATTTGAAAGAAAAAGAGTTCGCAGCACCCGCAACTCGTTGAGAGGCAAGAAAAAGTTTCGTGTAAATACTTTCATTCCCATAATTGCTACATTAAATACACATTTAAAAAAACGTTAGGCAGAATCTTATATATAAATAGACAAGATGAATGCAATGTAGAACCGTTTTCTGCTAAACTATAATTCTAAGGTATACAAATTATATATGTATAGATAGGAAATTTTCAGGTGTACTTTTATCCGTAAATAAAAAAAATTTAAAAAATCATTTTATTATACAAAATGTAACATAAAAGTTACACCACTACACATTTACTTATTCACACTATAGACACGCTGTGTGTGTGTACTTGCTTTTTGTGTACTATGCTGAATCGTGAGCATGGCCGAGGAGCTGCTTTGTAGGAAAAAATTAAGAGCCGTAGTAGTGTGAGTAGACTTGCCATGCATGTATTTGTGTTATTCGTGTGGTCGGCTCTCACTGTGACCGCGAAGAGTTGGTAGTGGACCAATGAAAAATAAGTATTCGCACTATAGATACTCTGTTGTGTCATGCATTTTTGCTTTAGTTGTTGTTATTGTATTGATTACTGGCTACGATGCCCAGTGTCAGCTGCTCTCCTGAGAGCACGAAAAGTTGCTTTGTTGGATATATTAAGCAAGCAATGTAAAATATGAGCAAATATTTAAAATTCATTGCTGATACCTACAAACGGGGTTTACAAAAATAAAATAAATGATTACTCATAAAGAGTATTAAACACCGAAGAAAATTAAAGGAAAATTGAGGAAAGGAAAAGAATTGAAAGGAAGGAAAATTAAAGGAAAGAAAGGAAAGAAAAGGAAAAGGAAAGGGAAGGGAATGGAGAGGATAGGAAAGGAAGGAAAATTAAAGGAAAAGGAAAGGAATGGTAAGGAAATGAAAGGAAGGGAAGGGAAAGGGAATTAAAGGAAAAGTAAGAAAACGAAGGGGAAAGAAAGAAAATAAAAGGAAGGGAAGGGAAAGGAAAAGAAGTTTGAGGAAAGTAAAAAATAAAATAAGAGAGTAAAAAAAGAAATCAAGGAAAATAAAAATATGTTAGAGGAAAGGAACGACATAGAAAGGAAGAAAAAAAGGCGGATAAAACATACCTACAGCAAAAAAATATATTTAAAAAAAAATAAAGTTTATTGGTTGAATTTCAACCACTGGGCGAACTCTAGTACCAATAAATTGATAATCGATTTAGTTTTCTTTGTCAGTTAACAACAATCGAATGTAGCGAGTTGAAGAAGAAATTTTATTTTTATACCCTTCATGAACATGAAATGGTATTATAACTTTGGTCCGATGTTTGCAAATATAATAAGAAGAAGAGATATACCCACCAATAAGTATACTGATATGATCAGGGAGATAAGCTGTCTGTTTGAACGCAAACGAGTCCCTCAGTTTTAGAGTTATCTGGCTGAAATTGGGTATGGAACCGCCATTTTGTAATATATTAATCATTTGTTGGAACCAACAAGATCGGACCAATACAATATATAGAAAATAAGCCAAATCGAACCAACATAACATATAATCGATAATTCCGTAAAATGGATTTTGGGATATAACTTTTGCAATTAAAAAGCTAGGAACGTACAATTTTGCAGATTTGGTACATATTAAATACGTAAAGTGGCAAATGAAAATCAGTCAGCTCGGACCAACATATCATATAGCTCCCATACACGGGGTTTGGGCTGTGTTTATTTCAGTTAACGGCATAAGACCGTCAAATTTTGCACAGTGTGTACTTTTTTTTAATAACGATGAGATACTGAAAACCGTGATGCGTTTACATGAAAGGTATAAAGCTTTCGGCACAGCCTAAGGCATCGCTTTCCTTACTTGTTTCTACTGCAGTAGTAAATAACTTTTGAAATTAAATTTATAAAAAAAATTTTTAGACTATGCAATTCCCTTCAAGAATTTAATTTACCTTCTTTATACAATGATTTTTGCGATCTTGAAAAATTTAAAAACATTGACAAAAACATCCCTTTTTCGTGTTTTCTGATACGGCAACGGAAAGCCGAATTCCTAGTTACCTATGGAGTATACCCACCAAATATGAGTTTTTAATATTATTGGGAAGGACATCTCATAGTATTTTTTTTATTTTCGCACAAAGCTTATATGAAAATGACTAGCTGGGCCCGTGCGCTCCTTGCGCAAAAAAAAAAACAAAAATGGTTTGAAACCTTTTATTAGTCCAGGTCCAGGATTTTTCAAACCTTTTTCTCAAATTATAAAAAAAGATTTTCAGCTACACTTGTTGTGAGACCCTAAAAAATTATACAAATATAGGCAAACAGCTATTTGAAATTCCACCACTCATATTACATTCACATTGAGCCATAAACTTGACTTGATTGACAACATCAATATGAATTAACTCAAAAAATGTCCCTTTAACTCAAGTTTATGACCCAGTGTGGACGCAGTCTTATACACTTATTTTAGCAATGTTCAAGTGTAGATGGCGCACTGTTCAGTCTTAGCATTCAAATGTAGATGTCGCGAGGCATGTGCATGTCAGTCACAATGGCGTTGCAGTACAAATCGATTTTTTTGTGCATTCACAATCGTTTATTTTAAAGAATTCATTTTTATAAAATGCGCTTAAACAAAAGCACTCCGCTAATTAAAACATGGTTTTGCATGTAGAGCTAGCCCCCACCTTTAAAACGATACCTTATTAATTAATATTGGTTCCAAATGAGCCCAGAAAATTAGGAAATAACACAAAAAGACCTTACAGAAATAATATATACATATGATTATATGCATACTAAACGATAGTTCAACCTTCATGCCTCTATGTTCTAGGAAATTTAACGCTCTACAAAAGAGACGAAACATTTTTTATTAATCTGACCAATACAAAGTTATTAAGGGCCAAAAGATGAGCAATTCCTCAAACACAGTTTTGTTAAATTTAATAATTTATATAGATAAATTAACGAATCGAACATACCTTTCTTAATTTACTAACTATTAAAAATATATTCACGGTCGAAGTTGCAAAATCTAGTAACGCCGTTGCAAGAAATGGTTGCCAAGCGTGTATTAGAAATAAAAGGAACCCGTCAAAGTTAACATTTTATTTTTTGCTTGCAAACCGTTTGAGACCAAAAATATTTGTCTAGCGTTTTTTACTGAAGCTGTTATTTTAACTATAAATAAAAATGGAGGATAAAGGCGAATTCATCTGCATATATTTCCAAAATATTTTAATTGAGCTTTTAAAGCATATTATATTTTATATATCCATTGGTCAATGCGCAACTTTTCTTTTTTGTGGGCACCCTAATGTACATAGGTTTATGCACAACAATCAGCAAAAATTTGTAAATTGTCACTTGCATACTTATACAGCCGCCCTCGTATACAACAAAGACTTGTTGCATTTGGAATGGGAAAATATAATTACTTCAACAGTTATTGAGCAGGTTGTCATCAAAAACTTTGCCTCAAATTTGTTTAACTTAATTTGCGGTTAAACTTTAACGCAACGCCTTTATGTAAAATTTGATTACATGCATTAATGATAACTGTCATGGCATTATAAGCTGCATGAGTAATCGATTAGAAACTAAACTCAAACCAAAGCGTTCAATCGCGTGTTGTTGTAATTATCAATCAGTTAAAATGTACAGCTTGACAATAAGTTGAGAGATGCATATATACAAGGTGGCGCAAAAGTAAGCTTCCGATGTTCAGCATATCGGTTGTGGCACGTGCAGTGTGTGCTGTTGCACCGTCTTGTTGGAACCACATGTTTTCCAATCCCAATTCATCAAGTTGCGGCAAAAAGAACTCGTTGATCATTGATCTGTAGCGCTCACCATTCATAGTAACCGTTTGGCCCCGACCGATTATTGGTCAAATAAATAGTCAGCAATATTCCGCGTTCTGGAGCAGTGTAGCGTAACATTGTTTATTAACGTGTATTTCGCATGTGTTTACTACACAAATGTCAAAACAGAACTGACTTTAGGGGCCAATCGCAAAATTTATAGCATTTTCTGATAGGAGGATTACTTTTGCGTCACGTTGTACATACTAATATATGTATGTCAGTAATGTCAATAGGTATCAATCATTTACATACATATATTTCTTATTTGATGTGTTGGAGCGAGGCTAATTGTTAGGGGCTATGTAATACATACATATTCGAATACATATGATCTCATTAAAGATATATTAATCAATATTGATATTCAAGCTATCAAAGCCCATTATGCATTCTGGAGGCAAAATCGATTGCTCAATAAAAATTCTTCTGAATTCAAAGTAAAAAAATGTTTCAAAGTAATTTCAATAGTTCCAAGTAAAATGTATCGCTGGGAACAATCGAATAAGGAAGCTCAATCAAACTTCGAAATTTTATATTTTTCTGCACTTTAATAAAGTACACAAATTATATTAAAACTGAACACTTTCAAGCTCAATTACTTACTCACTCAAAGTTACAATAAGGATAAAGCACTCAATGTAAATTTTATTTGTTTTATCTTAAACGTTACTAGATTTTTCTGTTTGCTTTATTTTGTTTCAATTTTAATCATTTCCAAGAAAACATCTGATTTTGAAAGGGATATCGATCAATCGTAAAGGATACCCACTTTCGATTGAAGCGTAACGTAGAGCGGAGACGTAATCGAAATGCAGAATCGAGGTGATTATGTATTTGTATACTAGTAGACCCCGGATATGTTGCCCGGTCCGAAAACTGACTTGCCTTCATTTGGCACATTTTACTCTCTCTCCTCCTCATCTCCTGCTTTCTTATTCCTATTCTCCTACTTTTAGTCTGTTATATCCCTCCTATCTTCTTCCTCCTTTTCACCCTACTTTTCGGACAGATTTTATACCTCTTCGCGTTCCTCTTTTTCTTAAACAACATCTTCCTTGAATTAAGCCTTTACTACTTGTCTTGTTTCCCCACTTTTTCGAAACTGTATACAGGGTGACCGTTAATTGATGAATGCTTTCGAGTTTTTCCGAAATTTGTGTTTTTTTTTTTCAAAATATAATCTGAGTGCACCTAAATTTTTGCTGAAAGATCTTTTAGGCACTTGGGATGTAGTTTCACTTTCACGATGAATTCCGCAAATGAGATATTAATTACAGGTGTAAATTCTTAAAAAATTGTTTGTAATATTTTGATTTAAACTATCAAAATAAACTATAATTATAGCAAAATATTTTGTATAAAAACAAATTCTGTTCATTATTAATATTTTCATAGTTTATTTTCTGATAAAAAAGATGATCTCATTAATCAATTACTTAACATGTGCAAACGTAGGCGCTCTGTTTGGAAAAATATTTAGATGTTTACTTAACTTTAGACATACTTACATATGTACCTACATACTTGTATACTTAAGCATGTGCAAGTGCAAATATGGTTTTTTTGTTTTATTAATTGCATGTTGAACACACAGCTGATTTTGACCGATGAATTAGCTTATATTTTTATGGTTGGCTGTGAAATGTAGTCTTAATGAAATCATGGATTAACTTATGAATTAATTATTTATGTTTAAAACAAATCTTAATAAGATTCAAGCTATAAAAACATTAAAGCTTCATTGATTTAAATTCAATAAAATACAAGTTTCTTACTGAACGAGTCATAAAAACAATTTCAAAATTGCTGCTCTTTTGACAGAGAAAATAAAAACTTGTCCTGAAACAATCACTAACTAAATCCATAGTATACTAGCTCGTACACCAAAGTTGACTTAACGCCTTATTCCAGCCGTAACCGGTAATATAAAATGGCAGATTACATTGCCGAACATTGTAACAACTTTCTGGCCCGATTCCGGTGCACATGGTAACACAGTCAAAAACTAAAAATGAGTAATAGTTAATAAAGAGATAGTGTGAATGAAATTTTGTGTACAAATGTGTTAAAATTTTTTGTGAAGTCATCTAAACCAGTATGAGATCAAAATATGCACTATTTTCTTTCCACAAAAATATTTAAGAAACCACACATAATTTGACGAGATTATAAGACCTTTCCATCATTATAACATGTGTGTAAAAAAGTTAACAGGTTGATGAGGTAATAAAAATATTGCTAGGGTAAATAGAAAACTGTAACCACACTAGTATGCGACATAATTATTTATTCAGAGTACAACAATAGTGTGCAAACAATTCGTCTCAAGAATTTATCTATCTAAATTAGAGGTAATAAAAATATGTTTAATTTCAATAACAGTTCATAGTGACATCAAGGCAATCATAGACTTATCATTGATATTGCTTTTTTTTTGATTTTGTTTAATGACTTTTGATGGAATACATGACTGGTAGGGACGCCTTCAATTATCTTCTAATATGCCTGTAAATGGTTGTTAGATAAAGTCAAAATAATTTAATTCTAAGCGTTTTTTTTTTCGTAAGCACTTGGCAACTTATGAATAAAATAACAATATGAATTTTTTTTATTTAAAATTGTTTTTGAAAATCAAATGTGAACTTGTCGCTTGCGTGATAGCAACCAAATTTGTAATTGCTTCTAATTTTTTCTGCTTGTTTTTTTTTTGTTGCTTTAAATTAAAAAAATGTAAAAAAAGCGAAAAAACATGTATCCAACAACGAAATGACGAATAAAAATCGGCCTTTGTGGATAACTAAGTTTATCGCTCTCTATCACACAAAATATCACTCATACGCCATGCGTGCAGAAATCATTACTTTTGAACTTTAGACCCCAATTATGTAAGGACACTAAGTTATAGTTGCCCTACTCTACTTAGTAGTAGTTATGGCCAATGTAAGTGTCGATACATCCGTTCTTTTTATGTATCGAATCATCCCGTAGAGGCCAAATAATTTTCCACTTGTTTTATTTTTCAACTAAATGCGGGCATTCCCCTTTCTCTGCTGGTATAATCTACAAGAAACCTTTCTGGACTGGACTGTATTAGTGCATTCGAATGACATTTTGAACTTTTCTTTCGAAATCTTCAAGGAATATCCCATTTTCATTCGGCACCGTCCATTATTCCTATAAATATGCGAGATTTATATAGGGTGTCCATTATTCGCGATTTTATACGAGGAATGTAACAAAGAGGAGCGCTGTAAACGGCCGTCGATCTTGAATCCAGAGCCTCGCTTTATAGATGGGAAGCGAACTCCACAATTTCGTATCCCGCCTTGTGCGCTGGGCCTAGGACGCACCATGTAGAAAACCCCTTAAGTAAAAAAAGTACAAGGCAGTGGATGGAAACCTTAAGTAAATGCGAGAGGCGTGGCAACGCCTGAAGCTTATAGCTCTTTGGGACATTTACTCGGTGGCCAAGAGTTATGAGTGTTGTGGTGTAAAGGCGACTTCATCGTGCTGTTATTTACGCCTGTGGAGAGTCGGACCTTTAACCTATGGCAATCCTTCGTAAAACAACCCCTGCGATTGACTGAAGGCAGAGTGCCGGCATACTAGAAATAGAAATTCTTCGTGGCTTCTATTTCGAGATGATTACCTTATCTTGTAGCTGCCAATATCCTTGAACTTGTCTGTGCAATAAAGAAAGTCAGCGCAGTACAGGGTGTACTTAAGTTACGTATGGAACGCTTCTTCTTATTTCTAAATTGCCGAAGAGATGACGAACCCGATACACCAATCCCTGATATTGGAGGCAATGTCCCACCACCCTATTATGATGAAGTGATAAATATCATATGCGTTAAGGAGAGTATAATCGAGCCAAAGTTGCTAATTCAAGTTAAGTAGGATTAGGTGATCCAATCACCTAATGACATCGCTATGTAAATTGGACCACCTTTTTTATATGAATGAGGATAAGTGTTGGAGTACTCTGATGCTCCAACGTTTTTCACAGGGTAGCGCAACTTACTCCGAATCTGCACACACACACAAACCACACAGGGTGCGTTGTATACAATAATAACACAATCAAATTTAAATACTGCAGTATTGAACGTGAAGACTTAAAACACCCAAATTATTGAATATAAAGCAGTTTTGACACCTTATCAGTTCCTGCAGAATGTAAATTTCAGTTCAAATTAAAGTTTTTAGTTGAAGTTTTAGTTTAAAACAACTCTGAACGCGATTTCCTTCATTCCACTCTCTCGGAGTACCTTCATCCACTACCTTTCACTCCGATTCGCAAAAGATGCCAAACTAGTAGTGGTAAACAATGTGTTTGGTACACTTGTCCAACTGTCATTGTTATCTCTCTGCTTCGTAAAATATGTAAGCTTTCCAGCGTATATATTTTCTTCTCACTTTTCTCTTTATCTATTATTCTCGCGTTTTGTGTCATGTGTATGGCCATGTGTAAGTATGTGTTGTGAAAATCCTGTACTATTTTTGTTTCTCCTTATATCCAATTCATGCTCTGCTAAATGAACTCCTAATGGTCTTTTCGTCGTGCCTATGTATATTTTATTGCAGTTTGTGTTCTCTCCTCCCTTGCATTTTATTTCGTATATTGCATTGTTTTGTTGGTGGGGTTCTATAGAGCTTTTTGTTTGCGAGAATGATTTAGCAAAATCATTTCCATTAAGCACAAATTATCATTTTCCATAGTTCAATTTTTAAAACCTTCAATAAGTACTTACTAATGCACTGAAATTACGTAATACGTTAAAATTCAAAATCTTGTAAATCACCGCGAAATTCGATCAGCTGTTTCGACATATGACAAGGCAGCTAATTGCCATACGTTTTAAAATAACTGAGTTCAATGTTCTCTTTCGAAGTTGCCACACTTTTCTGAGCGAACTATTTCAATTAAAAAGACTGAGACTGCACAAGCCTAACAATTGTGATGATCTGTGCAAGTAAAACCCGTTAAGTTTAATTTCTCTCTTTTATTTTATTATTTTTTATCTTTGATTCAATCTATTCCTCAAATATTTCCATACAAATTTCAGATGCCGTTGATGCTGATGACATACTCACTGTCGTGAACGTCGATCTTTGTCTGACAGAAAACAACGATGAACACAAAACCGATCATTTTTATGCCGCCAAAGAAGCTTTAATTGCACGTCGTGGTGATCCATTTCGATTACGTATACATTTCAATCGCTCATTTAATCCCACACGCGATGCGATCAGTTTTATATTTACAGTTGCTGATGAACTTAAGCCCAGTCCTGGGCATGGTACATTGATAGGATTGGTGCCACGTGATGGCATTGATTACTTGGGCGATCCACTTGAATGGGCTGCCGGCATTGAATCGCATGAAGACAAAGTGCTCACTGTACTAATCAAGCCCGCTGTAGCATGCCCAGTTACCGAATGGAAATTGGATATTGATACGAAATTGTACAAGGATGGCTCAAAGACATTCTCGATACCCATACCTATATACATACTATTCAATCCTTGGTGTCCGGATGATCAGGTCTTTTTGGCTGATTATGATAAACGTAAGGAATATGTTATGCATGATACGACACTCATTTGGCGTGGCTCATACAATCGTATGCGTCCGTCAGTATGGAAGTTAGGCCAATTTGAACGTAATGTGCTCGAATGCTGTATAAAACTACTCGGCACTGTTGGACGTATACCCGCCGCATATCGTGGTGATCCAGTGCGTGTAGCGCGTGCGCTATCAGCTGCTGTTAATTCTGTGGACGATGATGGTGTTATACTTGGTAATTGGAGTGAGGATTTTACGGGTGGTACGGCGCCAACGAAATGGATTGGTTCCACTGAGATTTTACAACAATTCTATAAAACACAAAAACCAGTAAAATTCGGACAATGCTGGAATTTTTCGGGTGTGCTTACAACAATAGCGCGCACTTTGGGTATACCGTCGCGTATTGTTACCTGTTACTCAGCGGCGCACGATACACAAGGTTCGCTCACTCTAGATATATTCATCGATGAGAACAACAAAAAATTAGATGCTGAAACCACGGATTCGATATGGAATTATCATGTTTGGAATGAAGTGTGGATGCAACGTCCTGACTTGGGCATCGGCCCGTATGGCGCATATGACGGTTGGCAAGTAGTCGATGCTACACCACAAGAGCCTTCCGATAGCATGTATCGTGTGGGACCGGCGTCTGTAATTGCTGTTAAGAATGGTGAAATATTGCGCTCATTCGATTGTGGTTTCGTTTATTCTGAAGTGAATGCCGATAAAGTATATTGGCGGTACAATGGACCATATCAACCCATCAAGCTTTTGCGTAAAGACACATTAGCCATTGGGCATTTAATTAGCACAAAAGCGGTATTGAAATGGGATCGCGAAGATATCACCGCCTCATACAAATACGAAGAAAAGACTGATGAGGAGCGTAACACCATGTTGAAAGCTTTGAAACAATCACATCACGCCTTTAGCCGGTATTATTTGAATGACAGCTTCAATGAGGTGGAGTTTGATATGTTAGTAAAGGATGACATTAAAATCGGCGAGAGCTTTACAGTAATCGTTAAAATCACAAATAAATCAAAGGATAAAGTGCATGTGGCGAGTGGGCAATTGAATTGTGATGCAGTCTTATATACGGGCATTAATGGTGAGGAAGTTAAAGTGATGCCGTTCGAGGTAGAGCTGAAGCCAGAAATGTCTGAGTTTGTGCGGATGGAAGTACAATTTGAAGATTACTTCAAGAAGCTTACATCGCAGGTGGGTTTGTGTCAGAAATTGTTAATACTCTTACTCAAGGTTTCAAGAAAGTGAAACGTGTAGAGGTCGATTAGACAGTCTAAGGGGTTACATAGAAATAACAGCTCTTGGTCGGGTAAACCCGAGTCATTCCGGTACAATAGAACCGGCTGTTGTGGGAATGTTAAAAAGTAGATTACATACAGACAGCTCCTTTTGGAACAGCAGAATGCTGCTTCAATTTTGGAGTATCTGAATCCGCTCTGATAAACTCCAATAAGTTGATGCATGCTTTTCAACAACTTTTCTGGGATATTGTCATCTTCAGTCCAACGAAGTCGGATAATGGTCCTTTTTTCGATAGCCTCGGGTTGTCCCTCAATAACGTAACGCAGCTAATTACGTCGGTTACCAGGTCGCCATTATTGAAACCTTCCGCTATTCAGCCGGATCTTTCGGTAGGGTTTTCGGGCGTTATTCCTGATACCTAGCATCTCAAGCTCCTCCCACAAACGCCTTGCCATCGCACTTTTCTTTTTTCTAGCTTCCTTTTTAGCCTCACGATGGCGATCAACATGACCCTATAGGCGG
The DNA here is from genome assembly GCA_949987695.1 of Merzomyia westermanni. NCBI lineage: Eukaryota > Metazoa > Arthropoda > Insecta > Diptera > Tephritidae > Merzomyia > Merzomyia westermanni. Next base: position 10,085,748 of record OX465289.1, read on the forward strand.
CGTCCCTCTCTTCCTAGGGGAAACGACATTCAGCATTATACCCGTTGTTCTTCTGAGCTCGCTAGAATGCTATAAGCGAGAAATATGCTCCTAACGTTCGATAACATTTTTAGGTCAAAGCTATCTCTTACAGATCAGATACCCCGTTTTGATAGAACAACTCAGGATTCAACCAAACAAAAATACCAGACTTGGGTGTAAACCTCGTCCATATTAAATAACTTCTAAATATAAGAATTGTATAAAATTTTTAAAGTATACTCTTAACTTGGTTTTTATATTATCTTTCAGGCTGCTTTTAATATTTCCTGTGCTGCTAAGGTCAAGGGTACCGAATATGATTATTACGCACAGGATGATTTTCGAGTACGCAAACCGGATATCAAATTCACCTTCCAAGGCAAAATAATATCACAAGAACCCGTAGATGTAATCCTGCGACTAACAAATCCGTTGCCTATACCACTTAAAAAAGGCATGTTCTATATTGAAGGTCCAGGAATTGAGAAGGCGCTAAGATTTAAGGTGAGTCATAAGGACTATGAATGGTTTGGGGTGAGGAGGGTACTGTAAGCTGGACTTACAACTAAACTAACTCGAAATCAAACATTTTGCCTAGTGTGTCATCTCGATATGAAATTCCGCTTTCGGTTGCTACTTACACTTAAGCTTTAATTGTACAAAACATAGTCCTAACCATACCATAAAAAATAGTCATATCTATTTTTATCTATTTTTTAAATAATTGCTTAACTTATGGTTATCACTTTTACGTTGCGTAACACCATGGAATCGAACATATTCTTGCATTTTACGTTACTTTGTTCAGGTACTTTATACGGTTATGGTTATGTTATCGCTAAAAAGATATTTAAATATAATTTTTCTTGCCAATTTGATAACATTCTTCTTTCCTGTAGATCGCTGAAATTCCAGTGGGTGGAACAGCTGCCTCAACTTTCAAATATGTTCCACCATATGCCGGACATGGTACAATACTTGCAAAATTCAATTGTAAAGAGCTCGATGATGTAGATGGTTATATGCATTATGAGATTGAGCCAAGACCGGAAGATATCATCAACAATGAAATACGTCGATCGCATAATATTATACGACGTCGAACCGATGTTATAGCATGAAAAGCTAATATTATCCAAGAAACCCCCTTTTTTAGGACAAAGACGAAAGCCATACCTGCGGGAATTATTTCCAAAATTTTTCTTTATTTACATAAATTTAAACATTTTTTAGGACAAAGACGAAAGCCATACTTGCGGGAATTATTCCCAAGAGTTTTCTTTATTTACATAAGTATAAGTTGTATTAATGTATGTATTAAATATTTAATTTCATTATTTAAGGAACTTAATTGCATTTGAATAATAAAGGTTTAAGCGTGGTGACATACCATAACGCCATAGCCATAGCCCATTAAAACCTAACTAGTGTCAATTCCTACGGCTAAGTCGTTATGGTATGGTACACAAATAATCAGGTAACATGAACTTGTTTCGAACAGCTGTTTAATTTTGTTAGGGTTATGTCGCTGCAAATGTAGTTTTTAACATTCTTTTTGTAGTGTAATCGAGATAGTCACAGTCTTAACTGTTACCACTGAAACCAAATTCTGGTTTATGACCAAATTTATAAAAGGCATTATAACTCCAAAAAAGACTAACCTCGACCCTGGATAGGAATCGAGTAGACCAAGGCCGAGCTACCTCCGCCTAGTTCTGGCAAAAGCTGTACAACTATACATGAAGTGACTCGATGATTCCACCTCTTTATCATATCTGGGGCGCCTCTTGTACCTCGTTTCGTGTCTGCACAAAGGTAAACTACAGGTGGCCAGTGGACAATCAGTTCTGCGAAGACCGCTTTCGGAACTTTCTTTTAACAAATGAACAGTCCGGCCAAGAGATTCGCTCGACAGTTGTTCGGGGTATTTTTATGCGTGAGGCCCAGTTGATGCTTATTCTAAAGTAGTTCGAAAGGCACCTTTGTTAAGCTTACAACTTGAAGACCTATTTGGTTGTCAGTGCTAATCCAACCCGATATAGTTTACGAGACTGAGTTATTATCAGCACACCTTTCCGAGGAGGGTGTAGTTTTAAGAGCACCGGAAATACCCACCAAAGCAGATGCACAGATGTCCTTAGCAGTGCCAACAGTGTTCAGGATGTTCAACCGACAAGCAGTGTACTACCCTCGGCAAGAGGACATACTTTTGACGAAAGGTCCTCTGCTGCATCGAAAAACAACCAGGTCCATGCTAGCCTTATCTCCCACATAACGTGTATAAGACCACTTCCTAACAAGTATAATTCATAGGTTTATCAATATCCGGCAGCCGACGGTAGTCTGAAACTAAAAATCTTATCTATTCTCATTAAAAGAAGTTTCGTTTTGACAGCCAGTCCACAATTCTCTGCCCCTCTAGTCATCGTGGCCAGATAACCCTGCGCAGAGTGTTTACCTTACCTCCGAACAGAATTTCAAGTCATCGGTTTAGGTAGCCCTTGCCTTAAAGATCCACCAAAATTTTGTTTCATGACCACATCTCAGAGTGGTAGCAACAGAACTCCGCATTGTGGCTTAGCCCTGGACTCCTTAATAAGCCAGGACCCTTTCGATAGCGCCAATGTCTTGGAAAAGCCCAGATCGTGTTTCTTATGCTTTAGGGAGCCCTATATTGTTGTTTTACACTCCCCAATGGTTTTAAAGAGGGTTGCCGAAATGACAGGCGTTTGCCTGATATCAAATCGATCAGCTCAGGTACTATGCCGACTATTCTTGTAAACGATTTGATGTGCCCACGGAGATCCTTCTAATTGCGAAAGTATTGAAACTCATAAAAACAATTTATAAACCAAATAGGCATATATATTTATTCAAGTTTTTATAAACCATTTGGATAAATTCTTTTTTGTTTTGCTCCTTATATTCTCCACCTTTTTATCCGTCGAAACCAAGTGCGAAGTTTGGTTTATCTGCTGTTCTCACTGAGTATATGCCACGTGCACTTCTCACTACAGGATCACCCATCAAAATTCGTTCACCGGTACAATTCATTGCATTCGCTTCCACCAAGGAATTGCAGGAAGTGGCCAAGAATCCCTTCTCACTGTTGATTGATTCGGCAAAATATTCGCAAGAACGTCCATGACTACAGCCGGCTAAAATAAAAGAGAACAAAGAATGTGAAAATTAAAAAGTACACGTCTTTGTAAAAAATTCCAAACCGTTAAATAACCTATACCAATTTTGAATTTATTGCGAATTAGATTTAAAACTGAACTGAAAAAAAAGCTGAAAGCTTTTTCGAGTCATTGAATTTTTGTCATTGCAGCTTTGTGTGCGCCAGAGCTCAGTGGGTAAGGCAGACGACTCTGATGCGGGAGCGTTGGTTCGAGTCCTGCCAACTGATGTAAAACGTTTTTTATGTTTTTTAATTGTTAAGACATTTCTGGTTTAAAATTTTAACTCTTTTCTTCACGGTCATTTTCTCGAAAACTGACACAATTTGAATTGTAAACCAAATTTGGTTTGGACATATATGGAGCCCAAAAAGTTTAAAATTTAGGTTCAAATTTTCAACCGTGCAGACACCAGTGAAGAAAGAAGAAACTGAACCAAGTACTAGGCAAGTCTTCAATAGAGGAACAACATAGAATGTACAATACGCTTATATCATCCAGTGGAGTAGACGATTCTGCTAAATAAGTCACCAGCACCAGAATTTAAGATACTGGATTAGGTTCCCATTTTAGAAGAGGCTCAAGTATTGTAATAACCTGGACTAGGCGATTTTTCGCTACCAAACAAGTATCCAGTAAAAAACGACTTTAAAATGTAGGAATGTCAAGCCAGTCTCGAATACCAGGCTAGTCTGGGGTACCAAGGAAGCCCCTTGTACAGAAATCACCCGTACTGGACCCATATCAAATTGCGAGTTTTACTAATCGAGTCTCGAATACCAACCAAGTCTTGAATACCAACCGAGTCTACCAGACTAGTGGTGACGAATCAATCTATGTTGTTTTAATCTGAGACAGCAAAGTAGTCACCAAAAACGAGAAGACAAACTGGAGAAGACTTTTGCATTTAAAATAAAATGTGACAATAGAAATAGATCGATTGTAACCGACTCGTATTGCTCCGAGACCACGCAGTTTGTTCAGAGGGAGCTTTAGTATACGTCATCGCCGGCGTAATCAACAGAACAGTGATGGCAAATGGAACCCTATTCAGATCTTCCAAATTTTCTGCTCTGAGGAAGAAATTTTTGCACCGAGTTCAAAAAAGCCTAGAACGTTTCTGCGAATTGAGGAGGGCAAGGAATTAACTGCGCTGAAATTCCTAGAGAAAGGCTTGTTTTTGAAACGGTTACGAAGTGGTGAAATATAGTCTAGAGTATAGACGGTAATCATCAATCAAGAAGAAGCATAAAAACATTTTCCCACTAAACTTCCAAGGCTTAACCAATAGCTAAAAACTAAAATGGCTCTGCCTGGCTATGATTCAGTGAGCTGGGAACGAAACACTTGCTTATTTTGGTAAATTTTCGTATAGGGTACTTACTTAATATTTGTGCCGGTTGATTACAACCCGGCTGGAATGCCCCGCCACCATTTGGATAAAAATCCACAGCACCAATTGGTCGTTTAAATCCCAAAATACCAGCACAAGTATGTATGACATCAACAAAGTCAGCATCCGTCACATCAAGATGATTTTCAGGACCAGTGATACCTTCAAAAGCAGGACGTGCCGGATCCAAGCCTTAACGAGTACACAGTTTAAGAGAAATTAGGACCCTTTTTTTTTTAAAACCAACATCTTACCCGTAATACGTCCCACTCTATACTTGGTGTAGGACCCAGCATAACCCATAATATGTGCGCCCAAACTATGTCCGATCAAATGTATCGTCTTTGGATTGGCACCTTTCTCTTCTACCAACAAATCAATTAGTTTCGCCACTGCTCTACCCACTTGCACCGTATCACGCGCAGTCTCCAAGTAATATATATTACTCGCTTGATCACTCCAATTTATAGCGAATACATTAGCATTTCCACGATGGACGTATGCATTTCTTATGCCTTGTATAGAGTTACTCGTCGAACTCGACTTCCAGCCATGCACCATAATTTTAGTATTTATATCAGGTTTAAAGCGATCCGCAAGCTCTTCCCAGGTTTCACGTTTACGCCGGCGTCCTAATGTTTTGGAAGTTTCCAGCAGCGAAACGGCAGTGGATAACGGTTTATTGGAATTTGAGCTGTTGTTGAGAATAAGAGGAAGAGAGGGAGAGAGCAAGTTAAAAAGTTAGGGCAATATTAAAAGTTCGAAATCATGGCTGAATAAGAAAGCTGCCTCAGCTCTACAACCAGAAATTGTCAAAGTCACCATACAATCATTCTGGATACAATCAACAAGGAAGAAGAAGAGCGTACAAATTTGACACTATGAACGCACCGCACAAGAAAAGAAATCAAATCAGTTGATGAAAGAATACAACTTTATTATTGAGCCATGGTCGCAATTTGTAATGATCGAAACCTGTCGTAAAACTCAAATTGTATAAACTCCGAAACTTTACTACGATCGTGTTCTGGCGGTGGTTCCACGAGGTAAGCTACTTCCATTTCTCCATCACCATTGGGCATGTACATCCAAGTCTTATTATAGTCCTCATCTTTGAGCTCCACATGAGCTAAAGCTGCAACTAAAATGAAGGGAAATAATAAATGTACGGACTTCGAATATGTGACATTTACCAATTGCAAATAGACCTATAAGAGCTCTTAAGACCTTAGACATACTTTCCAACAAACAAAAGTAGGTTTTAACTGTTTTAAGTTTGTATTAAGCAAACCCTTAAATATGCTTTTGTTTTCATGCTTACATAGAAACTTACATGGGCGTGAAAGGGGGTATGCAGGTGGAGTCGCTGCCCCATTGCCGCTCATAAACAATATACGCCCTTCTTTACACCTCAAGGGTTTTCAATAATATTCTGCCTGAAGTGAACGGAAAATCTTTGCTAGGCTAATGAAAAAGAAAACAGTCTTAGCTAGTTTGCTGGCGGCTCTGGTATACTGCGGCACTGCGAATTAAAAACATAGTCCTCAGAACACTGACGGTGGAATGTCTCTTAAGCATTAGCATCACCTTTTGACCCTAAAGTCTACAACAAATGCATAGGTGTTGAACAATGTGTGGCAGTGTTGGGCGTTAATCAATTAAATTTTCAATTGATTTATTAATTGATTAAGAAAGAAATTGCAATTAAATCAATTGCAATTTAATAAATTGATTTAAAATGAATTGCAATTAAAATTTTAATTGATTGTTGCAATTGGTGGCATACCTAGAAAAGCACAAAGTTATTATACCAGAACAGTCTGGATTCAGAAAAAGACATTCTTGTGAAACAACACTAAACATGGTTATTGCAGAATGGAAAGAAGATATATCAGATAAAAAAGTTGTGGTGTCTGTCTTCTTAGACTTGAAACGGGCCTTTGAAACAGTTGATAGACGGGAATTGTTGAATGTCTTGTTCAAAACTAGTGTCAGAGGAAAGACTTCGGAGTGGTTCCGAAGTTATCTGAGTGACAGAAAGCATAGGACGGTAATTGGAAAAACAGTTTCATCAGTTGTGGATGTAGATATTGGATTGCCACAAGGTTCAGTACTTGCACCGATACTATTTACATTGTACATAAATGATATAAAAAAATGCTTCAAATATTGCAATATACGTCTATTTGCGGATGATCCACTGCTTATCACAAGTGAGAAATATGCCGACTCTGCAATGCAGAAAGCACAAGAAGATCTTGACTCTCTATACAACTGGTTGTGCCTTAAAAAATTTAAGCTAAATGTAGATAAGACTAAGTTCATGGTATTTTGTAAAAACCAGAACATCATACGTAATAACGATCTAAACAATATAACCCTGAAGATAAAAACAATTTAATTCAAAGAGTAAATAAAATGAAGTACTTAGGAGTTTTAATTGATGAAAACTTGAATTTTGGAGAACATATAAATTATCTTGAAAGAAAAATTGCGCAGAAAATAGGATTCATGTACAGAACATGCAAACATTAATACTTGTGTATCGTTCAATTATTGAACCGCACTTCATATACTGTCCTACAATTCTGTTGATAGCGAGTGATATGCAAATTAAAAGACTACAAATACAACAAAACAAGGCAATGCGATTTATATTAAAATGTCCCCCAAGAACATCAAAAACTATAATGCTGAATCGGTTAAACTGGCTTAGTATAAAACAGTCAATAAGTTACTTCACTTTGAAATTTATACATCATGTAAGATTAAGAATGCTACCGAGTTACCTGAGCCATAAATTACTATATAATCACGAGATACATAATTATTGAACTAGATACTGCAATAATATAAGACTGCCTATAGTAAGAACAGAGTTCGCAAAGAAGACTTTGGAATACACAGGGTACAAAATGTACAATGAACTACCGACTGCGATAAAAGATTGTGAAAATATTAATAAGTTTAAAGTAAAATTATTTTTATATTGTAAAACACTGAAACATGAAACAAATGTTAACCTAACATCAACTAGGTCTTAAAGACAGTAATAAATAATAAATAAAAATAAAATAAATTAAATTATTTAAAATTAAATTAATTACAATTGAAAAAATTCTAATTAAGTTTTTAATTGTATTATGGAGCAATTAATAATAGTTAACCATTTTTTACAATTACCCGGGTAATTCTTGATTGATTTCATTGAAATATTCAATACAATTTATCGACGGCACAGAATTTCACGAAAGTGACGTTTGAAAGAAATCAAGAAATTTTTTGCCACATGCTCTTGCAGTAGAAGTTTGTCGCAATAAAACACCACGGTACCCGGTTAATATTATACTAGATAGCGTCCGGGTAGCGTGTTTATGGTTAAATTCATAAAACAATTGTAATTAACAAATTCTTAATTATAGAGAACCACAGTGAATAATTAATTAATTGTTAATAGCGAGCATTGCAATTGATTAATTGTTAATTGTACATTTTTGCAATGACAATTAAAAATTGTTAATTGTAAAAGTTGCAAATAAACAGTTAATTAATTGTTCATTATTAATTGTTTTAACAATTATAATTTGCCCAACACTTATGTGTGGGCATACTCTTTAAATTCTTACTTATCTAGTGGTGACACGGACATACCAAATTATTAGGAATCATCTCACGATACCACACACGTCATCCCGAACTCACTAATCTTACTCCTCTAGGCTTACTGCCTCTTGTACGGTAAGAAGGTAAGGTACGGACGTCCACACAGCAGCAAAATTTCTCCCTCAACTTCGATGCTTCGACTGTTGAAGGTGGACAATAGATAGCCCTTAATAGATAGCCATATAAATTGCTGTCCCCACCTTTGTGCTAAGTTGAGCTACGGCCCTGTTACGGCTTTGTTTTGATTTTTATTTTTCAAACTAATTTTATCACTAAACAAGGCTTAGTTAGTAGGCTCGTTGGGTTTCGTACAAGCTGCATTTGTGTTCTTGACGACGGTAATTCAACATTTAAATACCGTGCCCCGATTGTAGATAGCAAACATCAATCAAATGCCAACAAAATGCGCTAAATATGCAAATATTAATTAATTCAAATGTCCAAATGTTGCATTAAGAAAGTGCACTAATCAAATAAAAGGGCAGGTGACAGTAAAAAAGTGCAATGCGAGGCCGGGGCGTAGTGTTGTGCTAATAGAGTTGCACAAAAATCCCGACCTTTTTTCATTGTTGCCAAAGCAAATAAGGCGCCAATGGACTCTAGAGCATTTGTTTAGAAACCCTGAAAAAAATGCAATTAGCGTAGGATGAATCCGTGATGAGTCGCAAAGGAGGATGCGCGCAATGCCAGTTTGGATCTCTTTATATGGGTTGAAGTGATCCCTTTTGTTTGAGCATGTCCTATGAAAAGACTAATTGTTCCTTTTATGCCTGAACAGGTAGTGTCGGACAGATCATCTTTGTTCCCCTGCGAGTACAGCGGGTCAAGTTTACTTTCAACACCTGTAAGTAGTTGTAGTTGTGATCAATTGTAGCCCACTGTAGACGAAAGGTACTGATCGCGGATCACTCTCCTTAGAGATCAGTGGCACAATTTTTTACAGGGAAGCCATGAAAATGATGAGAGCCCATTCTAGCTACAGCCTGGTCTACGTAACGGATTTCCACTGGTTTTATCCAGCCAAAAACTTTTATTTCAGTACCAAAACACCCGGCTACGATTCGCTGCATACCAACTCATTGCAGCACTAATTAGCACCGTTCGTTTGATAATATGGGTAACATATTTGGGGTCACTCTGGTCCACATATTGGTCGATAACTCTAAAACCGGTCGGGTTCTGGAAAGGTGGGATAACTAATAACTAATAAATAAGTTAAACGTCTGGAAGTGCAGTTGTGAAACTGCATTCAATTCTATTCATAACTTTTTAAGTGATACGCACGCAAACATACAGACAAACAGACAAACATTCTAAAAACTGTTGCTTCTGATTCTATTGGCCCAATAGTAATCCCTCCCATCAATTCTTCTTGAGTATCTGCAATGTACTAACATCGGTCCGTTACCTTTTTGTTATTGTGGCGATTATTCTCAAGCATGTACCATCCCTAAGTCAATAACATTCCCACCACTGGTTAAACACAACCGAGTTAACGATGGCTGCGCTTATGCATGCAAGTGTGTACCAAGGAAGAGGAAGAGAGATGGCGCGAATGTTTGCGAATACAAGGCAAAGAGGAGATGTCAATAAATAACACCGACCCTTCGAGAACACGAAGAGCGAACAACCAAGAAAGTTCTCGGTGCGTGGGCAAGCACCCTGCCGGACTATATAAGGCAGTGACCAAACAAGGCAGGTTGATCAGTTTATTTTCAAGTGTTGTTCAGTGAACTACTGCGAAGTTACCAAACTCTTACATTTATTTTTTTTTTTGTGGCTTTGAGTACTTCCACGTGACGTACTGATTAGGCGGGGATGTTCTCTTGTCCCTCAAAGTGCCGGTTATATCATACACTATAGTTTTTTGTCTTGTAAAATGTTTAGCTTGTTTGTAGTTCTTTCTTCTATGTATGCCAAGTTATGCTTAAGATCTTTAACTTGGCTTTAGCACACAATCAACGTGAACAATTTAATGGCATAGATTCTCCATCTGTATTAGCCAGGTCATATTCATTTTGCATCAGTTTTTGCTTGTCAAAAATCATTTCACAATATACGTCTATATAATCATAATCCAAATAACATTTTGCATATGCCAAGTTATGTTTGTAAAATATTTAAATTGTCTTTCGCACACAATCAACATGAAGAATTTAATGGCATAGATTCTCCATCTGTATTAGCCAGGTTATGTTCAATAATTGTATTAAGGTTTTGCATCTATATCATGTGATACAGTTAAAGGCATAGATTGTACATCTGTATTCTTTCTTCTTTAAATGGTCATCTAACCGCCTGGGCGATTTTGACCGTCCAACATAGCTCGCCAGTCGTTTCTTCGTTGCGCCAACTGGCGCCAATTGGAAACACCGCGGGATCGCAAATCGGTCTCCACTTGGTCCTTCCATCGGAGTGGTGGTCTCCCTCTTCCTCTGCTTCCACCGGCGGGTGCCGATAAGAATACCTTCTGGGCTGGAGCATCTTCGCTCATTCGCACTACGTGGCCTAGCCAGCGAAGCCGCTGTGTTTTAATTCGCTGAACTATGTCGGCGTCTGCGTAAAGTTCATACAGCTCATCATTAAATCTTCTTCGGTACTCGCCGTCGCCAACGCGTAGAGGTCCACAAATCTTTCGAAGAACCTTTCTCTCGAATACTCCCAGAGCCGCCTCATCAGATGTTGTTAGTGTCCACGCTTCTGCACCATATAGCAGGACGGGTGCGATGAGTGACTTGTAGAGTGTTATTTTCGTTCGTCGAGAGAGGACTTTACTTTTCAATTGCCTACTCAGTCCGAAGTAGCATTTGTTTGCAAGAGTGATTCTTCGTCGGATTTCTAGGCTAACATTATTGTTGGTATTAATGCTGGTTCCCAGGTAAACGAAGTCCTTTACTATTTCGAAATTATTGCTGCCAACAGTGGCTTGGTTGCCAAGGCGCGAATGCGCTGACTCTTTGCATGATGACAGAAGGTACTTCGTTTTGCCCTCGTTCACCACCAATCCCATTTTCTCCGCTTCTTTTCTAATTTGGAGTAAGCAGAAGTTATGGCGCGGTTGTTAAGGCCAATGATATCAATATCGTCAACATATGCCAACAGTTGGACGCTTTTATAAAATATTGTTCCAGCGCGGTTAAGTTCTGCAGCTTGTATTATTTTCTCCAGCATTAAATTAAAGAAATCGCACGATAGGGGGTCACCCTGTCTGAAACCTCGTTTAGTTTCGAACGGCTCCGAGAGGTACTTCCCAATTCTGACCGAGCTGGCGGTGTTGCTCAAGGTCATTTTGCATAGCCGTATAAGTTTTGCGGGGAAACCAAATTCAGACATAGCGGCATATAGGCAGCTCCTTTTCGTGCTATCGAAAGCGGCTTTAAAATCAACAAAGAGATGATGCGTGTCGATTCTTTTTTCACGGGTTTTTTCCAAGATTTGGCGTATTGTAAAAATCTGGTCGATGGTAGATTTACCAGGTCTGAAGCCACACTGATAAGGTCCAATCAGTCTGTTCACATCAGGTTTCAGTCTTTCGCACAATACGCTTGATAGGACCTTATATGCGATATTCAAAAGGCTGATTCCGCTATAGTTGGCGCAGTTTGCAGGATCGCCCTTCTTGTGGATTGGGCAGAGAACACTTAGATTCCAATCTTCAGGCATGCATTCATCCGACCAAATTCTGCATAGAAGCTGATGCATGTGCCCTACCAGCTCCTCGCCTCCGTGTTTGAATAGCTCAGCAGGCAAACCATCAGCGCCAGCTGCTTTATTGTTTTTCAATCGGGATATTGCTATTCGCACCTCATTGTAGTCGGGTTGTGGAACGTCAATTCCATCATCTTCGATTGTGGGCTCGGGTTCGGCATCTTCTCTGGTTTCTTGCTCAGTTTCTCCATTTAAAAGGGCAGAGAAGTGAAGTACATCTGTATTAGCCAGGTTATATTCGTTTCGTAGCACTTTTTAAAATGTATTTTTCAAAGTATTTTGAAAAATTCTTTATTTATGTTGAGACGTTATATAATTTTAAAACGGCACCAAAAAATATTTGGTTATATATATTCCACGCGGTTATGAAAGCGATCACCCCATATAATTTGTTCCGTTTGAAGATTCCCGTTTTTGCTGAGATCCGTTATCTCAGATATGCAGTTTTATCATGATTTTTATTTAAGTCGAAGTTTTTTCTTTTTTTTTTTTTAATATAGGATTAATTTCTTATGTTGAGTTATTTAACTTGAGTAGTATAACGAAAATACTTTTTTGGAGAAAGCAAAAAATATCCCTCAAGTCCAAAAATTACATCTCAACCAAAAGTACAGTCTGTTTTTTTTTTAATTTGGTTGAGATGCAGGGATATATTTGCCGACTCTACTCGACGACGTCTAAAAGCGAAGTGAAAACTCTTACATTTGTTTTGCGTTTATTACTAGTAAATAAACCTAGCTATTAGTTACAATATCAGTGCGTGTGTTTATTTGACTTTATAGTGATCGAACCCAGGATTGATAATCAAGGAATCATCGAATTCGTCACAATACCAAGGCACAAAACACGCGGTCCGGCAGCTCTTATTGAAAAAAACTTACATCCTTCTGAACACTCCTCACTAAATAATCTTTTAGCAACACTGAGCACTAATCCACGCTACACAGCAACACTATTTTGAAGCTTTATTGTTGTGCGTCATTCCTCGTTTGATTTGTGCATTTTGATTGTAATTCTTAGTTTTTCGCGGCATAATTTCGTCACCGATAAAAATAAACTCTATTCCATAGCATAAACATAAAAAGCTGAATCGAACGAAATGGCTGGAACTTCACAAAAATATAGAAACTTTGTGGCGGAACCCATGGGCAACAAATCAGTGACAGAGTTAGCTGGCATTGGTGAAACGCTAGGTGGACGCCTGATTGAGGCTGGTTTTGATAAGGTTGGTAGTTGTAAAATAAATATGTGGTGTTTTATTAGTTATGCTTGCCATGGTTATGCTAAATAAAAAGGAGCTAAGAATTTTCGCCACTAAAATAACAACAAACATGTGTTCCTCTTGCAGGCCTACACCGTGCTGGGACAATACTTGATATTGAAAAAGGATGAAGAGTTATTTAAGGACTGGATGAAGGAAGTTTGTAATGCGAGCTCAAAACAAGCATCCGATTGTTACAATTGTTTAAATGATTGGTGCGAGGAGTTCCTGTAAACATTCTATAACTGTGTACAAGTTTACTTTGGCACGCTGTTTTAATTAATTAATAAACACATACATCCTAATATACATATTTGCACGCAACGTTAACGTCAGACTCAATGGAGCGCATAAATAAATAAAATACAATTGTTTTGTAGTATGTGAAATTTTGTATAATTAATTTATCTTAATGTAATTTATAATACACAAGTAAATGTTTTAAAAGTAATAACATCTAAATGAACAAACTAGAATCTCAAATCGCACTCTCTTTTATCTGAATAGCTGCTACACACTGCATAATAATATCATTTGAATTCCAAATTAGTGCAATTAGCATTGCTTTAGTTCTAAAAGTAATAAATAATAAAATTTAAGTATTAACGCCATGGTGTTTTACCTACTTAAACAACTTATACCTGGGGGGTTTACTCTGTACCGCGATGCGAAAGCAAATGCGATTCGAAAACTAAAATTATATATTTTTTTCAAATGATAAAGAAATGTAATTCGCATCGCAATACAGTGTAAACACCCTGTATTGCGTCGATATCACTTCTCTTCCCTTTCCATAACCTTCTATCTTGCACCCGCTGATGACAGAAATTCATTTTGAGTAGGGACAAAATCTAACCTTTGCCGGTATGTACCAGCTATTAGCACCATGCGGAACTAGTCTAACTGTTGCGGGAACATTTTGGTATGACCAGTGCAACCTTCTAGGTCATGTCACCCCGCTTTCATAAGAAAGGAGAAAATAGGTGGTGTGAGGCATAATAACCGTATATCGACCATCAAGTTTCACGTCATTACCTCCGTGAACTTTGGTCGCCTATTACGACAAGCATGCCTACCTCTGGCATATTCTAGCCCGCATGGTTGACAGAAATTAATTGTTGTTGATCACTCAAAAAAGGGGAAGTTTTAGCTGTCCATAAGAACGGGAATATAGGCATTACTAAAAATGTTGCTTGTAATTTACAAGTACATGGTATAATAAATAGAAAATATCAAACAAATTGATCCTATACACCGGTTTCATTATTTAATACTGTACTATAGGGTAATTCTATCCCGAGGCCAATGCTGTTTAACTTGAAAACTATCTGGAGAATAATCTGGTAAATACGGAATAATTACCAGTATTGTGTTTCTGGGTACTATAAACAAAGATATCCATAACATCACTTAAAACGTACCGTTGGAGTCTACCAGTGAACGAAAAAATGCCAGTTCATAAAGACCCTTAAAAGAACCTTTTAAGTTATCTCCCCCTTCTTAGTACCTTGGATTCTCCTAAGTATATACACTGTTGACATTTTGATATATCGTTGGCTTAATATAGAAAAGGCGTATCTGCATTTTTTCGAAATCGCGTTTTTAATGTATTCTGGTAGACCACTGTCAAATACACCTCTTCTTAAAAAATTAGTGGGCTATGATCGCAAATAACGGATTTATAGTCATATAAAAAAAGCCCTAACTCATTCGAAGTTTTTTTTGAAAGAAAGGAGCCCTAAGTCATTTAAAGTTGAATATAAAATAGGCACACAATCAAACCCACAACAGAAATTGCCATACATTTTGTATGGTACTCCAAAATTCGCCAAGCTATTCGCCGAGCCAACACTAAAATTTTGTCAGAATATAATTGCTTCTACAGGGTGGCTGATGAATTTTGCTACATTAAGAAACTCAAATAATTTTCTTTTCAGTGTATGGAATTCATTTTTCTTTTATTCATGTTGAAGCTCATTAAATTTTATTAAATATAGTTTAATTAGTTTTAAAAATAATGGAATTTAAATGCCCCCCCTGCTCGTCGATGCATGTGCGGCATCTTACCAAAAAGTTGTTCATTACTGCTTGGAGAGTTGAGACAGGAATAGCCGCAATTGTTTCTCGAATGGATTGCCTTAGTTCATTCAAATTTGTTGGTTTTGCTTTGAAGACTTCCTGTTTGCAATAACCCCACAAGAAAAAGTCAGGTGCAGTAAGGTCAGGCGACCTGGGTGGCCAACGGAATGTGGAGTTTCTGGATATCAGCTTATTGGGAAATTTTCGTCGCAATTCTGTCATAACAGGTTGGGCTATATGAGGAGCTGCACCATCTTGCTGAAACCACACAGAGTTGATAGAAATTCTCATTCGGCGTAATTCTGGATAGAAAAACTCTCTCAACATGCTCAAGTAACGGTCTCCAGTAACCGTAACGGTGTGACCGTTTTCTTCGAAGAAGTAGGGCCCGACAATGCAGCGTGATGAAACTGCACACCACACTGTGACACGAAGTGGATGCAATTCCGTCTCATGGAGTATCTGTGGGTTGGAAGCACTCCATATTCGACAATTTTGTTTGTTTATGTTGCCGTTTAAATCGAAATGGGCCTCGTCAGACATGAAAAGACAGTTCAACATGTTTCCATCCTCTTCCACCATTTGAAGCATCTTCTGGCAAAATTCCAAGCGAATCGGCAAGTCTGCAGCGTTCAGTTTGTTGGCCATTTGAATTTTATACGGGAATAAGTCCAAATCTTTGTGCATAATTGACTGTAATGACTGTCTGCTTACACCCATTTGAGCAGATAAGCTTCTTGTCGAAACACGTGGATTGTTTTGTATGGCAGCAGCTACAGCAGCGATTGTTTCCTCCGTTCGAACTGAAGGGTTTCGATGGTAAGGTCTTCTGTTGACTGTCCCATGCTCGGCAAAATTGTTTACAAGTCTTATTATGGTCCATCTGCTCGGAGGATTGCCGCCAAACGTGCGCCTATACTCTCTTTGAACCGAAACTACGGACTCCAGTGCGTGATAGCGGCGGACAATCCAAATTCTTGTTTCAGTGTCCCAGTTATCCATTTTTGTTAAATGTAAAAGTCAATCTGCAAAATAAAAATAAAATTAACCAGATTCATTAAATAGAAAAAAAGTTATTTAATTTTTTTTTCGTAGCGGCTTTCATTAGCCACCCTGTAATATGGCGAAATTTAGGTTTTTGCTTGGCGAATTTTTTTGTTGCCTTGATTGTGTGTCTATTCTTATTGGTTTGCTTTTGTATTTACTTTAAAAGAAAAAGGGATTTCCCCGAGTTTGTCTAGCACAAGAATATTTTCTGTGCTAAGTTGCGTTCGTCGGTGCGTTTTTGTTTTTGGGGTCAGTTCAATTAACGTTTTTGTGTTGGAAACAGTTTTTTATTGAAAGTTTTATTAACATGAATTGTGCAAAAGAAAATTCTGATTCAGATGGTGTTCCAAAAAGGAAAAATACTGCTAACAAATCCGAATGGAAACAAAATGTAAATAAAAAAAAAAAGAATGGAAGACGTGGAATATTTGGGTATATCAAAAAAAGAACTTTGTCAAAACCCTTCTAGGCAATTAGGAGAGCCATGTTCATCACGATTTTGTGTAAAAAGTGCGGTGAGAAAGTGTTCGACGTTTAATGAGTCCACGCGAAAAGCAATTTTTGGTTTGTTTTGGGCGATGTCCTGGAAGCAAAAGAGGCTGTATGTTGCAGGTCTTACAAGCTTTTCTGAAACAAAAAGGAAAACCTCTGAAAATTCGAGACGGAATCAGTCCATATCATATTTCTTGAGTCATAATTCAAAGCGATTACAAGTGTGCCGTGAAATGTTTTATTCAACACTAGGAGTAAAGGAACAGATGGTTCTAAATTGGATTAGCAGTGGCGGTAAACACAGTACTCAATGCAGTCCCGGTAAAGCTTTAATTTTGCGCAAAAATGCTAAGCGATCATCAGTTATAGGTCAGCGCAACAAAAACCGACGTGACTTTCTAAAACAATGGCTAGAGGAGTTGCCAAAAATGGAGTCACATTATTGTCGAAAAGATAGCAAAAAGTTTTACTTCGAATCGGATTTTTCCTCATATCAGGAGATTTACAAGCTTTATGTCAACGAATGTGAATCCGACAAAGAAAATGAAAGCCTAAAATTGTGGTACCCAATATTTACGCAATTAATAAAAGAATTAAATTATTCTATTTTTAAGCCAAGAAAAGATCAGTGCAAGTTATGCGTATCACATAAAGCTAATAATGTTTCCGATGAGGAATACGAAAAACATAGAGAAGAAATCGAAAAAATGCGTGTAGAAAAGCAAAACGATATCAAAAATGCTGAATCCGGACTATGTGCAGTATTCTGTATGGATGTGCAGGCAGTTAAATTAGTGCCTCAACGCGAGTGCTGCATATTATAAAATGAAGCTTCAACTACTTTACTGTCTATAATATTGTAACGCATGAATCAGATAATTGTGTGTGGGACGAAACAGATGGAAATTTAGTCTCTTCCGTTTTTGCTACATGTATTATTAAGCACTTAAGGAATTTCCATGCTCGATCGCCTGACCCCCTCACATTATTATTTACTCGGATGGTTGCTGTTACAACTTTTTATACTCGTATATGCAGTCAGCCTAAAGAATGCGCAGTCACCTTATAATTACCTTTTATCAAATACATACGATATCGATAACTTCTTACCATACTAAACAAAACACTGAGAGAGATATCCATTATATTTGCTAGAGTTAAGTTTTGCTTCCTTCTTGAATAAATACAAGATTGAGTATAACAAGCGCGTGTATTATTATTATTCGACAGTATCACCAAAAAGCTATAAAAGTGGCGACGAGTAAAACAGTAAAATGGATGCCGGTCAGTTTGCACAGCTGCTAGATGCATTTAGCAAATCGCAACAAGAGTTATTACGACAAATAGGAGCAACTTCGAGTACGCAACAACAGCAACAAAATGCTCCGCCATTACAAATGCTTCTACCGCCATTTGAACATTTCGATGCTACTAAGGAAAATTTTAGGTTATATCGTCAAAGATTCGAAAATTATTTGACAATGAAGGGAGTTTTTGCAAATAAAACTCTTTGCCATCAAATGCTAATAAATTCTATTGGATCCGTACATTTCAAATTACTTGTTTCATTAGTTTCACCGAAATCAATCAACGAAGTCGAGTACGACGATATGCTAAAAAAATTAGAAGCACATTTATGTCCGAAAAAGAACGTTCTAGTAAGCCAGCATAGATTCTTGTCAACGTATCAAAATGAACAGCATACAATCGCTGAATACGTAGCGCTATTACGACGGGACATAAGTGAATGCGATTTTCTATCTACATGCAGTTGTAATGCTGATATTTCTAACATTTTCTTACGAGCACAGTTTATTCGCGGTATATACGACAATACAATCCGAGAGCAAATACTTCAATCTGAGGAAACTGACTTCGACAAAATTGTACAAAAAGCATTATCACTGGAAGCATCAAAAATAGATAGCCGTGAACTTAATTCGAAAATCCACAACACTAGCGACGTCAACAAGGTACAAGCCAGAATTACGAATCGACGACGAAGCCGCAGTAACAACCGTTCTACAAAAACACAGGTACGTTCCAAATCAAAAGTAGATTACAAGCAATTGGGAATTGACCATCTATGCATAAGGTGTGGTCGGAATAATCACACAACCCAACAGTGCCGTACTAACTCGCGTAATCTCAAATGTAAATCCTGCGGAAAAACGGGTCACGAACAGCAAGTCTGTATAACCACGCTAATGAAATCTTCAAAAACCCCTAACACAAAAAAGGAAGACACAGATGAATCCGTTCACCAAATATACGGTATTAATCGCATTGTCGATATCTATTCAAATCATACTATTAACAGCGATGTCGACAAATATTACGTCAATGTAGAATTAAATGGAAAAATACAAAAATTTGAGGTCGACTCAGGAGTCGCGTTTACTCTCATACCTAGAAACCAATTCAAGAAACTCAATATTAAAGAGCAACTACAACCGTCAAATGTTGCCTTCCGTTCATATACGAAAAACATCATAGTCCCTGATGGTAAAGTTAAGGTTAGAGCAAGGTACAATAATAAAACGTTCAACGAAGAAATGTATGTTGTTCCCGATGAGTATGATGCCCTGTTAGGTCGAGTGTGGATTCGTAAACTAAACATAAATCTCCAGCGAATAGATAGCCAGCGCGTAGACGTCATAAATAAAGTTCAGGCACAAAATTTTAATTCAATATCCGACATAATACATGAGTTTCCTGAAGTTTTTGAAGAAAAAGTAGGGTGTGTCCCCGAGTATGAAATTACATTGCAGCTTCGAAAAGGTTCTAAGCCAGTTTTTTACAAAGAACGCGAAATTCCGTACGCAATAAGGGACTCTGTCGAGAAAGAATTAGAAGAACTAGAAGCTTCCGGCATTATTTCGAAATGTGAAAGGAGTGACTGGGGATCTCCTTTAGTTGTTGTTCCAAAGCCAGACGGTAAAGTTCGACTATGTGTCGACTACAAACAAGGAGTTAACCCACAACTGGTAGCAGCAAATTACCCAATACGCAGAATCGATGAAATCTTGAATAATATGAAGGGGTCGAAATATTTTTGCCGGCTCGATCTATATAAAGCATATTTACATTTTAGGGTAAGTCCAGAATCCAGGGAAATTCAAACGATTTCTACACATAAAGGGACGTATAGGATGAATCGACTTTCATTCGGTATAAAAACTGCACCTTCGGAATTCAATCGTATAATAGAGCAAATTCTATCTGGGTTAGACAAAACCATGTCCTATTTCGACGACATTTTAGTACACGGATCTACAGAAGCCGAGTGTAAACAGAACCTTGTCGAGTGTCTCAAACGATTAAAGAAATACGATTTGCACTTGAACCAAAACAAATGTTCCTTTCTAAAAACTCAAGTAGAATATCTCGGACATGTCGTACAATTCAACAAAATTTCAAAGGCACCGTCTAAAGTCGAAGCAATTGTAAACATGTCTCGTCCAGTAACAGTCGATGATGTTAGAAGATTTCTAGGGATGGTAACGTATTATTCGAGATTCATTCCAAACCTATCATCCATAACTTATCCATTACGTCAACTACTCCAAAAAGAAAAACAATTCCATTGGTCTTCAAATTGTGAAGCTGCGTTCATAAAGCTTAAAAACGTAATTAGTAGCGATCAAGTCCTTACACCTTTTAATCCAGAACTTCCTGTCATCATTGCCTGTGATGCTAGTCCTACGGGCATAGCAGGAGTACTTTCCCATACAATCAATGGCATTGAGCACCCAGTTGCATTCGCTTCCAGATCACTAACCGCAGCAGAAAGAAACTATAGTCAGATTGATCGCGAGGCATTAGCCATAATATTCAGCATAAATCATTTCTTCATGTATGTCTACGGAAGAAAATTTCAACTTGTCACAGACAACCGCCCACTTACAAGAATTTTTCATCAACACAATAAGATGCCAGCTATAACATCTGCCAGACTGCTACGATACGCAGAATTCCTGTCGAGTTTTAATTACGAAGTAGTTTACAAAAAAGGTTCCGAACATGTTAACGCGGATTGCCTCTCCAGAGCAGTACAAAATCCAGGGAAGCCTTGCACTGATAAATTGATAAATGAAGAGGTAAATGAACTTTGTATGTTAGCCATCTTTGAAATTTCCAGCGAAAACGTAAATTATGAAATATTGGCGTCAGAAACTGCAAAAGATCCAGAACTTTCGAAAATCGTATCAAATTTAATTAATGGAAATGGAGAAGACGATACCTACATGCTCAATAAGGGAGTTATTTTCAAGGGGCAACGAGTTTTGATCCCAAAAAGCCTTCAGTCTAACATTCTGCAAGAATTGCATCGCACTCACCCAGGAGTCACCAAAATGAAACAGCTCGCCAGAAGGTATTGCTTATGGAAAGGTATCGACCGAGACATAGAACATACAGTACGATCATGTGAAGCTTGTATGCAGGTTCAAAACAAACCGACGAAAGCTCCTTTGCACCACTGGGAAGAACCAAAAGAAAACTGGGAAAGGATACACATAGACTACGCTGGACCATTCCAGGAACATAATTTTCTTGTGGTCGTTGATGCAAAGTCAAAATGGGCAGAGTTTCGAGTCGTGCGAGATGCTCCAACGACCAATCCACAATTAATATTCTGTCGGACATCTTCGCTACCCACGGGTTCCCTTCAATTATGGTATCTGACAACGCAACCATATTTACAAGCACGCATTTTAAATCTTTTTGTACCAAAAACGGAATTTTCCAGAAACTCATAGCACCAGGCCATCCAAGTACAAATGGTCTTGCTGAACGCAATGTTCAAACACTGAAAAGAAAATTGAAAGCCATGTCGGCCGAACCGGGACCAATTCACATAAAAGTCAATAAAATTCTACAAAGATATCGAGCAACTCCTCTCAGTAGTGGCTTAAGTCCAGCAGAGCTGTATCTCAACAGGCGTATTCGAATAAGACTAGATGCGCTAAAGCCAACCATAAATAACAAAGCAACTGATCATGTTCCAGGAGTCCGTCAAATCAGCGAGGGGGAGAGAGTCCAAGTACTGCATAGAAAAAATAATAAACCGTTTTGGAAAACAGGTACTGTTCTTCGTAAAGTAGGACAACTTCACTATATCATTAAATTAGATGATGGATATACACTAAAACGTCATATAGATCAACTAAAGGTCACAAAAGTTCAACAGCGAAAAGTCAGATTCGCCTCAGATCCGCCTGAAATAGTAGATACCCAGGAAAATAATTCAAACACTCCGAATACCTCATTAAACGAACAAGCTCTTACATATAGCCAGTACAATTTTCAACCAGCCAGAAGTGAGTATCGACCAGATCCAGAAAGGGACAATGCAGAATCACAAGTATGCTCAGAAATAATACCACAAACTCCAGCGCAGCAAGAAGAGTCAACTCCAGAGCAAGTTGAAACGAGGCCGGCACAGTCCATTCGAAAATCCGCTCGCATACGAAATAAACCAGCACATCTCCACGAGTATGACTTAACATAACTTGTCATTAAGCGGGGGAAAACTGTTACAACTTTTTATACTCGTATATGCAGTCAGCCTAAAGAATGCGCAGTCACCTTATAATTACCTTTTATCAAATACATACGATATCGATAACTTCTTACCATACTAAACAAAACACTGAGAGAGATATCCATTATATTTGCTAGAGTTAAGTTTTGCTTCCTTCTTGAATAAATACAAGATTGAGTATAACAAGCGCGTGTATTATTATTATTCGACAGTATCACCAAAAAGCTATAAAAGTTGCTTTCACCAAAATCGTAATACTGTTTTGTCTAACGCCTTGTTGAATTTTTCAAAGGAAACCGAAATAACAATTGAACAGAAGTTTTCAATAAGAGGTCATACGCAAATGGAATGTGATGCAACGCATGCCCTTATAGAGAGAAAAATAAATAAAAAAACAAATAAACTTGCCGCCTTAATTTGTGCAACTCACTAAGGAAGCTAGAAAAGTTCCAGCACCTCTACAAGCGCACCATTTGCGTTATGATTATTTTTTAAATTTCGAAAATATTTCGAAGATATGGTATAGGTATGACTCATCAGGATCAATTTATTTTAAAACAAATGTAACAGATGAATATCAGTTACTCCCACAGAGATCGAAGTTTCCGATTGAAAATGTGTCCCCCGATTGTCTTTATAAAGAGAAAATAGCCATATCTAAAAACAAAAGTGGGACCATTTGCAAGATCTAAAAAAATTTCTTCCAGCAGATTGCCACCATTTTTATGATAATTTACCTTATAAAACCTAATTTGTTTTCAGTATAATAACATCTGCCTTGAAATATGTATTTTAGTTTTAATTATTTATTTATTTTACTTCAAACATGAATTATTATATTAGTTTGTCCTAATTTTAACTTACAACAAAAAGCCCTAACTTAAATTTATTTTCAAGAAAAATAATAACAAAAAGCCCTACCTCATATAACTTCAAAGAAATTAAAAATAATAACAAAATTATACCAGAATTGAATTTGTTACCTGTTTTGAATAAAAATTGCAATAGAAATGTTTTTGCATCTTAAGTTTTTAAGGTTTAGTTTTTTCCTTCTCCTGAAAAGTAACTAAAAGTGTAGATACGTCTTTTCTATATTAAGCCATCGATATGCCCTATTTTTGCGGTTCGCAATTGAAGTGAATTAGATTTAAAGAAACCCAGCTGACGTTTCCAATGGCCTATTTTGAATACGAGTTGCCTAGCCATTCACAATTCATATTGTGACAAATTCGTAGATTCCTTGATTATTAATCCAGGGTTCGATCACTATAAAGTCAAATAAACACACGCACATTTACTGTTACTAATAGCTAATTTTATTTACTAGTAATAAACGCAATAAAATTTTACTTACTGGTAACTTCACAGTAGTTCACTGAACAACACTTGAAAATAAACCATTGTTTACCCCTACTAGTTTGGCATGCTCTTTTGCGAATCGGAGTGGAAGGTAGTGAATGAAGGTACTCCGAGAGAGTGGAATGAAGGAAATCGCGTTCAGAGTTGTTTTAAAGTAAAAACTACAACTAAAACCTTCAATTTAAACTGAAATTTGTATTCTATAGTAACTGATAAGGCTTTATATTCAATAATTTTGGTGTTTTATGTCTTCACGTTCAATATTACAGTATTTAAATTTGATTGTTTTGTTATTGCATACAACGCACCCTGTGTGGTTTGTGTGTTTGTGCAGATTCGGAGTAATTTGCGCTACTAGTAGACATATACTATGAAATAAACTGATCAACCTGCCTTGCTTGGGCACTGCCTTATATAGTCCGACAGGGTGCTATAAAAATTTTATAAAATGCTTCTGTGAAGTGTTCGGTGACACAAAACCATAGTATATGTCTACTAGTAGCGCAACTTACTCCGAATCTAGACACACACACAAACCACACAGGGTGCGTTGTATGCAATAATAAAACAATCAGATTCAAATGCTGCAATATTGATCGTGAGGACATAAAACTCCCAAATTTTTGAATATGAAGTAGTAATAACAACTTATCAGTTACTATACAATGTAAATTGCAGTTTAAATTAAAGCTTGTAGTTGTATTTTATACTTTGAAACAACTCTGAACGCGATTTCCTTCATTACACTCTCTTGGAGTACATTCATCCACTGCCTTCCACTCCGATTCGCAAAAGAAGATGCCAAACTAGTACGGGTAAACAATGCACAAAACACTTGCAACGAGAGGGCGCATTTTGACATTTTATTGAGAGAGAGGTGCAAGTTCCTGCTGGGGGAATTTCACTCAGTAAAACTTGTAAGTGGAAACAGCTGATCGTGACCTAGGAAAGTAGCAACAAAAATTTTAAAATTTTAACTATTCTTCTTCTTTATATGGTCATCTAACCGCCTGGGCGATTTTGACCGTCCAACATAGCTCGCCAGTCGTTTCTTCGTTGCGCCAACTCGCGCCAATTGGAAACACCGCGGGATCGCAAATCGGTCTCCACTTGGTCCTTCCATCGGAGTGGTGGTCTCCCTCTTCCTCTGCTTCCACCGGCGGGTGCCGATAAGAATACCTTCTGGGCTGGAGCATCTTCGCTCATTCGCACTACGTGGCCTAGTCAGTGAAGCCGCTGTGTTTTAATTCGCTGAACTATGTCGGCGTCTGCGTAAAGTTCATACAGCTCATCATTAAATCTTCTTCGGTACTCGCCGTCGCCAACGCGTAGAGGTCCACAAATCTTTCGAAGAACCTTTCTCTCGAATACTCCCAGAGCCGCCTCATCAGATGTTGTTAGTGTCCACGTTTCTGCACCATATAGCAGGACGGGTGCGATGAGTGCCTTGTAGAGTGTTATTTTCGTTCGTCGAGAGAGGACTTTACTTTTCAATTGCCTACTCAGTCCGAAGTAGCATTTGTTTGCAAGAGTAATTCTTCGTCGGATTTCTAGGCTAACATTATTGTTGGTGTTAATGCTGGTTCCCAGGTAAACGAGGTCCTTTACTATTTCGAAATTATTGCTGCCAACAGTCAGTCAGTCAGCCCTTTGCCGAATATGGATGCGGTACGTTCCGGTACAAGCACGTTCTTGTACTAGCCTGACTACCGCAAGAGCGATTTGTTTGACCCGGCGAACAATCAGGTTGTAGATTTCATTCGCCAGTAGTCAATGAAAGTTTATATCAGTTCCTAAGGTTGTAACTCTTATCTCTCGTTTACTGTTGCTCAGCTACTAACTTAAGCGATGAATGTGTGGCCTTATAAAATAAACTTTGTTTTGAAGATTAGTTCAAGGCTCAAAATGGGATCAGGGCGAATATATATGAATTCGCCATGACTGGGATATTATTTAATACAATATTTTGACCCGGCTGGCAACTCCGCCACTGTCAAGTTTACACAAAAAGGGCGAGAATAGAAAGTGCATAATTTTCTGCTCTCGGTAGTTTTCACTTAAAAACTAATTTATACAGTTACTAAACAAATATATATACATAAAATTTTAGTTTAATAACTAGGCAACATAAAGTGTCAGTTATTTTACTGCACCTAGTTCGCAGAATACATTTTGTAGAATAATAAAAAACTCTGCCTGAAAAAGTACACACAAACAGACAACGGGACAAAACGAACCAGCATTTTTTTCGTAGTGAAAAAGACGGATGAAGAAAGAATCTATTTCTCTTCCTCCTCACCACGAACATTTTCTAATAGAAACTAAGTTTTATATTTAATATATTTGTGATTGATAAAAAATTCGAAGTACATGTGTACATACATTTGTTAATAGAGTAATTAAAACAAGTTGGTGTTTGTGTGTGAAACTGCAAAATACGCTACTATTTGCCATCAAAGTTGAAAATTTTCTGTCATTTTCATGTGGTTGTTGTAATCACAGATTAGGGTGGATCGAAAAGTGCAAAAAGTGTGTTCTGTGCAGAAATACTGTGGACCGCGTAGCCGGTGTTGGACCGGCTAAGGGTTATTTTTTTGAAGCGCGGCCGAAGGCCGCCTACGCAGAAAGGTGTTCTGCACATAGATACCTTGGATCAAGCCCCCTATTTGGGATCGGACCCGGGTCATTTTCGGGTTTTTTGCGAATAACTTTTCACTGAAACAAAAAATTGAAAATCCGCTTTCGGATTGTTGATACTGAAGTCAAAACGCGTTGTTTGATACCTCTCCCGACATTTTTGGACGTGTTTTAGCAGTTGTCTCCTAAAGGAAACAATTACCAAAGATTGAACGTAAAGCGTCAAAGGAATCTCGATGTATAAACCGTATAATTTGTGTTTAAAGTTTATAATACATATTTTTCGTAAAAAATATGAATGAAACAAATAGTGTATGGATAATTCGAAAAAAAACATGTCGGCGGATAATGAATGCACTAATTTGTATTATAATTAAATAGTCTCAAAAAGTTCATTGCCTTCCATTGTTGACCTGCCAAAAGCGTAAAAGTATCAATGAATGACCGAGGGTGAAGCGTGAATCGTCAACGATATAAAATTGATTTATTTTAGGCGTTGAAACAATCAACAAAACATTGTACACCACCAACCCATTTTGGATATATGTGTAGTGCTTAAGCGTTTGGTAACGGCATCCAGTTCGGCCATCATCGTATTTGTCGTTGAACGCGTATCTTTGTTGTTATTCCTTTGTCTACAATATTTTTTTCTCTGTGTTTTTACTATGACTGGCAACACCCTTCGTTAAGTTCTGTCATTCATGGAATTGATAAATGCAATGAGCGAAAAAGCTATATGGTTACTTCAGTATTCGAAAGTAGTTGGTGGGCGTTAAAAAGAGATGGCACGTGTGATGTGTTCAATGGGACAATAATTCTAGGTTGCTTGGGGAAATGCTGCCAGATATTTTTAATATATTTGAAAAGGAGCCGAATGGATTGCCCAGTAGAAAGTGCCTGCGTACGGTATATTTTTAATAAACAGCCGGGTGTTGTAACGACAAAAACACTCGAAAGTTTTGGGGAGAGCTGTCGAATTACCACTCCTTGGCCGGATTTGAACCCGGTACACACCGAAGCTCGCTTGCGGTACTGCCCGACTGTCGTGGTAGCGATTTATGACCAGTGAAATCTTCTAGGTCATGTCTTTCGTAAGGAAGGATAAAATGGGTAATAAGAGGTGAGAGGCATCATATCCGTAGATCATCCATCGAGTTGCACGTCATTACCTTTTTGCATATTAGTCGCCTCTTACGACCGGTATGCCTACCTCGGGCATATTCTAAACCCCTAACCCGCAGGGGTATTATCAGCTGGTCGAGTCCCTAAGCTCATTTACTGCGGACGGCCCGTCGTCCTATACCACCTCCTTCAGTTAGCTTATTTTTATATTTCAAAAACTTGGGTGGAGATATCCCGTGCCTTTTCTAGGCAGCATAATTGGGTAGGGTATAAGTGCATTAAGGGACCCATTGATCAACGAAATCGGAAATCCGAGGGTGAATCAGGCAATCGATTGCCAATATCAGTATGACCCTGTTTCGTCATTCGTCTCATGCCGTAAACGCACAGCGTGAATTTTCTGTTAAAAATAAAAAAAAAACTCTAAAATTTGTGTGCGCGACAGTTTTTTGAGGTTATGTTGTTTTTCCTCATTGTTTATAATTTTGTATTACAAATATCGAGCGATTGACATTAAACCCCGTGTTAAAAACGACATTATTACATTATCTTCACTTCTGGCTTCTGGGTAAACAGGGTTATACTAAATTGCCTCTTCAGTTTGTTCTTTGTTTAACGCAGGTTCTCCTCACGTATACAGACTAAACAAGGTTATACTAAAATCAGTTCCTTCACGCAATCATTCCACTATGTAGAATATAGGGGGAATGGGCATGTTATCTAAGTTTTTAGCCGTTGACACGTTAACGTTAATAATAACCAGCAAGTCGGGTAAATGTATCAAAATATGCATTTTGCCCTCGGTATCAATAATTCGAAAGCGGATTTTCGAGTTTTTGTTTCAGTGAAAAGTTTTTTGTGCAAAAACCAAAAATTTATCCAGGTCCGACCCAAAATGGGGGGCGAGATCCTTGGTATTAATGTGCAGAAAACCTTTCTGCGTGGGCGGCCTTTGGCCGCGCTTCAAAGAAATAACCCTTGGCCGGTCAAACATCGGCTACGATAGCCCCAGTATTACGAAGTTTTTACAGCTCAACCATACATAAATGCCGTCAAATATTTCCTCATGTTCATATAACTTGTATAAGAGCAACCGATATGAAATTCCGTGCGTTAAAATTTAGCTCAGTTCGAACTTTGTTTTGCGTGACTTTTTTTATTGACGTCATTGTAATGAATTGTTGTTTGTTCATTTTTGTTTAAATAAATTGTTTTATACAAATAAGTGTACTAGTTATAAATTACAACTTCCACTTAATTAAAAACCATTAATTTTTGATGCTTGCGTGTAGGCTTCTGGGCGTCAGCAAACGCTGTGCTTTTGTATATGCACCAGTAAATGTGCTTTCATAAGATGTTAAACAAATGAGAATCTGGCATCACTAGTTTTGACATTTATTTATATTTTTTTGTATTTGGCAGGGACTTCTCGTTTTTCTTCGTTAATTTTTCGTGCGGCAATTTTTCGCTCTTTGTTCATTTAATTTTTTTCGTCTACTTTCACACTCTTTTGTGTAGGAGAGTATATTTTGCGTAAAGAATTTTCAACTGCCAAAGGAATAGAAAATATTGCAAAATCATTTTAAAATTAAATAATAATAATTAGTGCAAAAATATATTTAGTATAACTAAATGATGTGAAATTATATTTCAGAAAAGTAAACGTGTTTATAAGACGAGAAGTAATGCAGTGAAAGCAGGTTCAATTTCAATCTTCATGCACAGACATTTCGATTAGCGCACGATCATGTATATTTAATGGGAGTATGTTTGCGTCTGTGTAGGGGTTGGGCGAAATACGGCGGTGTCCCGTTTTATTTCCAACTCGACCAAGTGACTTGAATTCATACAAATAGTTTGTAAAGAAAAGTTTGGACATCTTCGTCTGGTAGGTGTGCTTGTTAACTCATTAAATGGACCAGTTATAGTTGATCAACCTTTTATGTTGTTGCTCAAGATGGGGCTATGAAAGGGATGATCAAAATTAAATCTTATTTACATACACATATATTATTTCAAAAAGTTTGCTTTGCGTTGATGAGTTGGCCGTGGCCGGTGCGAGCATCTTGCTACATCCTTAACCATAACGTCATTTGTCTTTCCAGATTTGTTGCTTTCGTTTGGGAGTGCAAATGCACATATGCAGTGAATAGAATTACAGTCCAGGAGTTACTGATGGAGATGTGCAAATAAGTTTACCTCATTTAAAAAAAATAGTTCTGTGTCAGTATGCCGTTCAAAAGAAGGCAAATTCATCTGTAATATGCCATACATATGTACGTATGTATATTGTGGCTAAAGCTTTCTGGCAGCATATTTTTTAAAAAAGCATGAAAAAAGGCATATCCTATATCCATCTCAGCCACTGCGTGTTAAACCACCATCCATTCCTTTTAATCCTGCACGCGGGCTTCCATTTGTAAAAATGCTGAAAGGGATGGGAGGTGCAGCATTGCATCCAGAGCCTCAGTAGACATTGGAGGGATAGCTGCGCTGCACACAGTAACTGTTCCGTCTGGAGTTAATAGTTCCGCAACGTACCGGATTTATTCGGCCAAGGAATTTCTATATCTGAAACCCTCCCTATACCTCCAGGGAGAGGTTTGCGGTCACAACAGCACTGCCGTGGTCAAATGAAATCGTCGTAGTCTGACAAGTGAATTCAATATCAAAATCGACTGCTTTCTCT
Organism: Merzomyia westermanni; assembly: GCA_949987695.1. NCBI lineage: Eukaryota > Metazoa > Arthropoda > Insecta > Diptera > Tephritidae > Merzomyia > Merzomyia westermanni. The sequence continues at coordinate 10,115,943 of OX465289.1, forward strand.
ATTAAATTCACAGCGAAATTTCACATTTAATTTGAACTCATCTTCTTTTTGTCTGACACTATATACATATAGATATACATATATTTGTTTAAAGAAACACATGACGTATAGAACGAGTTTAGCGATATAAAGAAATAATAGTAGCGATTTGAAAAGCGTCTGGCTCCATAAAACAGTGCGTACATAAACAAAAATAAATAAGTTTAATCGAATAATAAGTAAAACCAAAAATAAACGCAACAAGAAAGCAAATTAAGTACCTAAACAAGCGCCAAATTCCGCATAAGCATACAAAAGGCTAATATATTGCATATAATAAAATTTCTATTTCGTTAAAATTTCTTCATATAGCAAAATACATAAGAAAAAAATCTGCCAAGTGCTAATACTGAATATTAATAAATAGTTTTCAAAGCAGCAAACAGTTCATTTGAACGACGTTAACAATAGTGTATTCAAAAAAATACTTCGCATTTCCCGCAGCAAACAAAGCAGAAATATTAACAAACATAAATAAACAATTAATTATAAGTGAAAAATCAAGAAAAATTAAAAAGATCACCGATCAGGCGCCATATACCACTACTTAACATTCATTCCGATGGGCACTAATTCAGGAGCAACAACTGGTATAAATAATAAACCCGTCGGTGCGGGTGGTGCAAGCGGTAGTAGCGTTGTTGGCGGTGGTGGTGGTAGTGGTGTGGGTGGTGTTGGAGGTATTGGTGGTGTTAGCACCAATAGCTTAGGGGGTGTTGCCGGTGTTGGCGGCCTGTCCGGCAGCAATGTGAATAGTGTGCCAGGTGTTGGAGGCATGGGTACTGGTGGTAGTAATGGTAATGATGATAGCGGCAATGGTGGCGGCGGTGGCGGTGGACCCAGTGGACAAAATAATCAACAAACCACACCACAATACACCATACCAGGCATATTACACTTCATACAACACGAATGGTCACGATTCGAATTGGAACGTTCGCAATGGGATGTGGATAGAGCCGAATTACAGGTGAGTTTATTTACCCATTTTATTATGTTTCAAGTTAATGATGGGGTAATTTATTTGGTATTAGATCGAGTTTCCTTTCAATAACAACAAGGCGTTTGCCTATAGAGTTATTGTTTTAGCGTGTGATTTCTTTAACTTCATGCTGGAGATGATGCTTATGATGTTCACCTCATTGGCCTTCTACCTTTTCTAGGCTGGATAAAGAAGCCAAGATAGTGGGGAAAGTGTGAACAATGGCAAGACGAAGTATTTTCCGTCATCACGCCACTGTTGATGTCAGCCTTTGTTGTAGTAGCAATGTTTCGACCAGCCTAGTCATCTCTCCTTATCTAACATTGTAATCAACATCTTATGTATAACTAGGAATCATGGACATACTCACAATAAGATGAGAGAGTCCTTTGAGTTTTTGAGAGAAAAGTTTCCAATAGATTTATGGTGTTTATGTAGTTTAACAACGACCTGTACGAGCTTTACACAGATATGAGCACACTGCAGGTTATCAAAACCCGGCCTATAAGATTTGCCTATTCTCCATGGGCAGCTTTGCTTCTCTTGGTGATTCAACTTTCAGCTATCGATAATCAACGTTCAAAATCGACTAGTCTTCTGAGACAGTTTGCCTCCCAAACTAGCCTAAGTCAGTAGTACATATAGAAATGTGATATTGTTTTGACTTAATTAAAAGCATATCATTATAACTAGTTTTGCTCAATGTTCATCACTAAATTTCCATTTTTATCTCTGACATAAGCGCTTTTAGAAATGTCTTCAAATTTATGTTAATTCATATGAGCAATCTCCTTTTGTATACACCTACACGTATAATATGGGTTTTCGTTTATGGCCAACGAATCTTTTAATTCTCATATTACTTCCGTTTGGTTGAACTAAATTGTATAGTATTGATGCCATTCAAGCTCCAATAGTTGCATTCTTCTAAACATTTTGAGAGGACGAGTTACTCTTAACTTAAAGTGCTATGTTTTCAAACTGGCGCCTATTGTTGGATCTTCCATAGCAATAATATTGATTCGTTCATTATGTAACTATTTATATTTTACACATATTTGCACATATGTACATATATTTGTATTTTGATATGATATATACAAACACATCAAAAAATTGCGAGAGCTGTTCTAACAAATTACTTATACCGCTTGCTCCAATGGCGGTAAGAATTTAAAAGTTGTTGTTGTGGTAACTACAAAAACACTCCTCGAAGGTTTTAGGGTTCATGGTATTCTAGCTAATGTGTTATAATAATGCCTCACTTATTTCGACATGAACCTCATATTCATTAGTATAAGGTTTTCTTTCTCTAAGGCCCGTTTTTTCAGTCGTTGGTTAAGCTCAGTTTAAACTAAGTTTGCTTACACTCGGCATAAATTTAAACTCCAGTAAAGAGTTTAAGGCCGCTTTTAAGATTTGCTTTTTATACGCCAACATTGGTTTTTTTTTATATAGATACGGCAACAGATGACATTACCTACAAGACGCTGCTGATGGATGCATCAAATTTTTCATATTGCTGCTACAAATCTAATGACCGATTTGTTCTACGCCCTGATGACCCCTTCAGCGCTTCCTTTTCAATGATGGCTCATGTGAATGTCAGCTGTCTTGTAGGGTTTGTTTACATATTCAACGCCATTGCTAAATGAGAAAACCGCTGTGAACAAAGATAAAAAATACGCCGTGTACAAGTTAAATAAAATATCTAAATATAAATTAATTAAAAATGTCCAGATGCAAGAACTTCTCAACAAATCAAGTTAATGTTTCACAACCAAAACAATCAAATATGCAAACAGCTGACAGGTTAACTAGAGTTTAACCCTGCCAGATTGGCCGCTTAAACTCCGTTTAAACTTCGTTTAAAATTGACTGAAAAACTGCGTAACAAGTTTAAGGTTAGTTTAATTGACAAATTGAGTTGAACTTGTAGTACTGAAAAACCGGGCCTAAAACAGAAAATTCTATAATACGCCATTATGTAAGCCTTAGCTCACATCATCTACAGGATCCCTATAAATTTAAGGTCATATATGTACAGATATGGGCGATCCTTTTTGGTGGGTACATATGAACGTTTATGTATTCCATGTAAAGATTTTTGCAGTGGCTAGCTTAGAGGTGATTTATTAACCTACGAAATGAATACTTCTTCGGTATCTGAAAACAATCTTTGGTAGTTAGTTTGTTTGAGTAACGACAATACCACTAGCCAAAGGTTTTGGGGAACGTTGGAGAAATTAGTTATAAAATTACAAACAACGCTCATAATAAGGCCTTTAGTGTAGATTTTTTTGTATTAGCATTAAAGGAAACTCACAAATTTCAAACCCGCTCCATCCATTAATGCAGACCAATATCATTAAAGTGAATTTCTACTCAAAATCAATTATGAATGATAATAAAAGGGTAGCCAAAATCAAAATTTCAGTAATGAAAGCATCAAAAATGAAATGCTAGTGGTAATGGAAATGAAATTTCACTATTAGTAAAACTTGAGTGGCTATTGGGTGGGTAGTCTGTCCAATTTCCTACTGAAATTCGGGGACAAACCAAACTTAATATATTTAAACTTAGTTAAATTTCAATGTCTCGATTTTCGGTCTTTGACCATAAACACATTTCGTTTATTTATAAATATGCGCATACATGGTTCGTTGTACAATACTGATTATTACAAATTTATTTTTTTACAATTTTATCTGTTAGTTACGTAATATTTGCAACATAAAAAACTTATGTTAGTCATGCTCTGTTTAACTTATGTTCATTAAAAAGCTTATACAATGCAACTAGTATGCTGTTACAAATTTAGACCATATTTCCCCTCTTTTTGATGTTTCGTATCTAATTTCCTTTAATTAGTTTTGCAGTTTGTTGCTCTATTTGAAAGTTTGATACAAACGTTATTACCGAATTTGTCGTAATTAACCGTAAGTCAATTTTGAATATGATTGGCTGGTAAATAAGCTGAAAATGATTTTTAAATTTTATTGAGTATTTTTTTAAATTTAATCTAATAGCTACTTACCAGTCATGGGCAGGCTGCATTCAAATTTGGATGCAGTAGACACTACATCAACTATTATTTACTGGTAGTTCGATTATATTTCCATTATCATTAAAATTTTATTGTGTGTGGAGATACACTTTCATTAGCATCTCCACGCAGATTTATATTTAGTTGAAAATTTTCTGCTTTGCTTTTATTGGAAACTCAAACACATTTTAGTTCAAAACCGCTTTAATGGATTTCAGATTTCGTAGCATTAATAAAAGTTTAACTCCACTAGTAATTAACGTTAAATGAAACTGGAAGTGATTAACAGCATTATCACTCAACATTTACCATTAGTGGAGTCTCATTCCACTCAGCACTGAAATTTTTACTTAATGGAAATTTACTGCGAATGGAGACTGTCCATCTGTGGTATATACTAAGCATTGGTCTGGGTGATGCCACACTATTTTTTCTCAGTAGAAACCACATGAACAAGTTTTTTGCAGCTTTATTTATGTACCTGCTTACGCCAATATCTTCATTTGCATGCAGATTAAAAATTTTTTTTTTTCAATTTCAAACCGTTTTCCCCTTTTTGGAATAGTTTGCAGTTATTTGGACATATTTTTCGGGGCTACTGAGAAAATGTTTCAATATTTACAAATCGTTTCTTAGTATATTAGAAGTGGTCTGCGGTACCATTATAAACGCCCTTTGCTGTCCATTAGCTTTGCTTCTCGGATGTCTTTACGCTGCGTTTAAATTTCTCTAAGTTTGACAGCTCCTTATTGTGAATTTCGGTTTCTGTCCCAGCATTCCTTTTAATCTCAATTTTAATTTGCTACTAGATGTAAATAACTTTCTCGAAAACATCTGAATAGAAAAAATTTCAATATTATGCGATACCTCCTTTGCAATTTACTCAACCTGGCCAGTTACGTATAGAATAACAGTATCAATACTTATGACGTACAGGTGTAGCATGTCAGCTGCTTCAAAGAAGTAATCTCACTTTTTTTCTCTGATATTTATGTATTTACTTTCTTGAATACACAAAATAACAATTCGGGAACATAATGCTAAATCCGGGCGTAAGCACTTACAAAAACAATTTCGCTTCCTAAACATAAAAGCTCAAGTAGCAAACAAAGCAGCAAGTTTCTCATTCAAGCACTTCAAGTTACAACAACAAATACAAAAACATAAAAAAAAATAGAAAATCAATAAACGTTCTCTCTTCTAAGCCCGAACGTTAAGCACGTGCCACATGCGACTTATATTTACTGGAATATGTTAGGGTGGGTCGCTTCAAGACTACAGCTGCAAAAGAAGTTGAAAGTTATGTACACTTAAAGGAAAGTCTGAATACTTGTGGCATGATAGCGAAATTCAACTTGAAGCTTTTCTACAAAAAATGTTCTTTTAAATATCTAGTCAGCGCACACAGAAGAAAAAAAGAAATTTTGAAAGTTTACTTAGCTCAGCTAAAAAATTGGTTGAAATCGATTGAATTGGAACTTTTTCTCCACGATTCGCAAGGGCTCTATGACGGAAAAGCTTCAGCCAATTAGTTAAAACTGGCAATATATATAAATATATATACATTTTTCCTACTTTATTCAATCAAAAAACTTTTAATAATTAACTAAAAATGATTATTAAAAAATAAAAACAATAATAATTTTCATAAAAATTCAAAAAGTGAAAAATTATCATTCTTGGCCTTGAGCTCATTTCTTGAATACTTGAAAATGTACAGGCCGAAAATCAATAAAAATTGTTGGTATAAAAAAGCACTCAAAATATTTTTTAGTCTTTGTATTAGATCTCGACCCATATTTTTATAGAAAATTAGTAAAAATAATTTTACCATAGCCAGGTTACCCCTGGTTGGTTTTCCGCCCTTTTAGTGCTCTGAAACCCAGAAATCTTTCGAAGAAAGTTTTTCTCTAATATTGCCAGAGCCGCTTCATCAGTTGTTGTTAGCATATAATACGAATTGTTACAAATCAGTTTAAGCACTTTCAAAGGTCTAAACTACTATTTTTTCCAATTTCTAGACCAAAATACTACCTTAAAGTGAAAAGTAAACTTTTTGAGCTGATTTTAGCTTCAAGCCTATTCCGATAAAATAGTAGATTACGTGGATTCCAGACTATTAAAAAGTATTCTTACTTCGTTCTAAATTCTTTCTCTTCTTTAATCCGCGCTGAACCACTGCAGTGTTTTTGGCACCCAGCGGACCATTAATTTCCATCTTTCTTATTTTTAAACTCAGAATAGTTCGACTTCTCTTTAATAAAAATTTAAAAAGTACAACGACCCTCCTTAATAAATGTAGCAATAGCATTGTTTATTTTGTGCATATTTTAATAACTTTTGGAACAAATTGCATACCAATCCCGTGCTTATTTGAATTGTTTTTTATTTTGCTTGAATTACTTTTCTCTTTCTTTTTCAACAAACAGCTGTGTCACGCAACCGACGTCATTGCTCCTCTATTTTACACCTTCAAACTTTTGGTTTCCTTTTCATTTATTTTCTAAACTACAATCTTATGTGTTTAGTTCGTTCTTTTGGTATTCTATCGATTTTACTTTAATAGTTGGGCTGATTCAGTTACACATATATATTTCCATGTGGGAAAAGGTATCATAAACGTAGACGATTATCTTAATCTTGCATTGTGGTAAATGCTTATTTTTTTAGTGTACCTGTAATTAAGAAGAATCGGTAATTTGCATGGATGCAACATTCCATTTAAAAAATTTAGAATTGAAATATCTGTTATTATTATTTGAATATATGTAAGTCATGTTTTTGTTGTAATTGCAAAACACTCCCCGAAAGTCGCGGTACAGCTTTTTGCGCTTCGTCTCTTACGGCAGGCTTACCTACCGCGGGATATTCTAGGCCCTTAACCCTAGGATCATATCTACGTCATGCTTTCAGCCTTCCTTGGGGCATCTAGAGTGTAGGACGTATGGTTATAGTATAGCGTTCTCCTTGATAAGGCGAAAGTATGGTAAACATTAAACTATTGACTCTCCCCTAATTGCAGTAACAAAGGTGAGGCCATTATATTTATTTATTTAATTATTATTAAGGCTTTTCAGGCCTAAAACTTAGTATAATACATTAATTAACAATTACAATAAATATTGGAAATATTTATGGTGTCGGAATGCATGGGATTCCGATCAGCGTTGTAACTAGCAGTTCAAAGTACCAGTTATAGGCAGTTGTGAAGCAACTCTTGTCAGGAGGTTGGAAAGGACGCGTTTCCAATCCTCCAGTGCTTCAGCGCTAAGCTTGTTTTGTTTTATCAAATTAAATGACGAGGGTGGTTGGAAAGGACGTGCTTCCAATCCACCCATACTCCAGCTCCTAGAAGAAAGTTGTCTTTTGATGGCTCCACTGACTGGGTAATTGATCAGTCAACATGTGTAAACTTAGCTGTTTTGAATCTATTTACATTAAGTCGTTGTGAATTTCAGTTGCCTCTTACGATAGGCGAATTTATCCTTAGCATCCAAATAAATTAATTTAATTAGTTTCATTCTGAACATATCTATGTTCTTTTCAAACTCTACGATTCAAATTCACATATTTCCTATTACGCCCAACAAAGGTGTTGATGTAGTTTGTATCAATATTTGCACAGGTTGACAAATTTTATCGCATCTGGATGAGGACAGATATCAAACCTGCATATTGGCCAAATGAAAGCACAGCGGGTTTGGCTTTAATTAAAGAAATAAAAAAAGCTGTTGACATTTGCTTGCTTAAAACCCGAATTCTTGGCCAACCACAAAATATGAACTCTTTTTTCAAGCTCAACCGGCCGGGCAATGACGTTGGCGGCGGTTTGTTGCCCACTGCGCACCAACACTAATATCAACATGACACCATCAAACCGGACTAAATGTAAACGGCCTTTACTTGTTGTCATTTTGTTAACAACTACAACGTAAGCACTCAACGAAATGGTACCAAAATTAATCTCACGAGAGACAACGAATGGGTAAAGAGAAAAATTATATCCGTGTACTCGGTGTAATTGCACATGCTGCATATCTGCTCGCTTTTGGTCTTCACCTTGCATATCTACATACTTATTAACATACCCAGCAGAAAATGATTTAAGCAATTATAAGGCATATGAAGAAAACGATGGCCGATAAATAGTTCATTATATAATATATAAAAACTATTTTTAGCATATGTCCAATATTTGTTATTAAGATCGAGTGTATGAAGAAGCAGAAGTGTCATTGTAAAAGTAAAATGGGGGGGAAACTGGGACAAAGAGAGTAAAAGGCGAGATATTGTAAGAAAATGAACAAGGAGGAAGAGCCTTTGGACATAGAGCGATTTCATACATGACAAAGTTCTGCTCATATCAGTAACACTTCCCAAACAACTCCAACAACAATGCCGTGTTTACTAAGCAGGACTAAAAACTGCGACTGCAACACAAGCTAATTTTCGGATGGATAGGAAGTCGGATATGCTAAGGATAAGAGAGAGACGTGGATAGGAAATAGGGAACAAAGAAGAGTAAGACTCTCGCAATGAGGAATCCAAAGCTGAAGATGGAGGGTAGATACTTCCTCAAATGCTGGAGTAATATTTTGGGGAGGATAATGAGGACTTAAATTACAATTCTTATAAATAAGTTCATCTCACAGAGAGTTAAACCTTTTGCCTGATGAGATTAGTGCAGCAAAGTAAGGTGTAATATAAGGAATGATGAGAATTTTAAGCCGTTGATCAAGGAAATAGGCTTTTATATGAGATATGTATTTTCGGTGGGGTCTTATAAAAGTATCTAAACTGTGTGTGAAAATCTTATTGAAAACACGCATCTACCCTGTAGAAAATTGAAATCTTGTGAAAAAAACAGCTCTATATCATAATCTGTTTGGCAACGATTACTACAATAACGCGCTGTTTCGAGTGCCGATTTTTTTTATTTATAACATTTATGATCAATAATGATATGTCTCCGTTAAGATTTAAGATGAGCTTCTTTTGCAATTGGTAGACCTCTCTGAAGTTGGCAAGACAACTTTTACGTGGAAAAAAAGGGTCTATTGGATAATTTTCCGTAAATTAGCCGTAAATTATCCGTGAAATTAGCGTGCCACCTTTGCCGCGCCCTTATTTTAGAAAAAAAAATTTCTTATTCACTTTTTTCTACAAATTTGGCGGGGCCTACATGTGTGATGAAAATGCGAATGCGAATACGAATGTTCAAATATTCGTATCGTGCCTAATGCGTGCATAAATATTCATGTATGTATAGGAGGTGAAGCAAAGTGGAAATGGATTAATTGCTTCCTTTTTTAACGAAGAGTTCATCTATTCTTCTTATTTGTAGATAAACAATTCAAGTTGCTTCAAAGCTTCAGTTCACTATTTGGATATTTTTTAGTTCGAAATATAATGAAGCCCACACAAAGCGATCTTATTTGTTCTCACAAGGAAATACATCTATATTTTTATAGCTGAACTTGTGATAATCCCCTTATTCAACTAAGCTCACCTTGAAAGAGTAAGAACCTCTTTTCCTCATTCACAAATTGGCAAAGCATAGGTTGTGCGTTATGTCACCAAAACTTGGTTAACCTGACTCTAGCTTTGGTTATGCTAGTTTGAGTGGGCATATATTACATTTGGGTTTATTGCAAAGTTCATTCTTGATTGTCATGAGGGGGGTACATTCGTATAATCTTAGTTTTATAGCTTGCACTTGAGGTGTTTCTTTACTAAGCAACATGTTTTCTAATTTGAAAAGGGAAAGTTTAGCTCTTCTGTACTAGCTTGGAAAAATATCCTATGATACGTTTTACAGCTCTAGTCATTAGTATAAGAGGTAGATGGCTATGATTGTTGTATTGGCATAAAACCCTAATCGAAAATTTAACTGTGTGAACGTCCGTGTCTAGCTACATTTAATCAAATATTGATCGATGGTTGTTCCTCCTTGTAATAAGACTGAAAAAGTGATGGTATCATCTTAAGTCTAGCACATGGGATCCGGTACATTCTTCGTGTTGTCCAGTTTTTTTTGCAGTATTTCCTCCAAAAGATAAAACAATTTTGCTTACATCGTCAAGTTTTCGAGTTTGTAGTGTATTTTAGTGGTAAATGGCAAATTGTAGTATACGAGGTGTGTTCAAAAAGTATCGCGAGTTTTGTGTTTTTTCAAAAATTATTTATTTATTCATGCATATTTATTTTGTCCCTTCAAAGTAATCCCCATGAGATATTATACACTTGTGCCAACGGTTTTTCCAATCTTCGAAGCTCTTCAAAAAATCATTTTTTTGTATCTTGTTTAGCTTCTCCTTCGATGCCGTCTTTATCTCGTCAAGAGAAGCGTAACGTCGTCCTTTCATGGGCCTCTTCAGTTTAGGGAACAAGAAAAAGTCACAGGGGGCCAGATCTGGGGAATACGGTGGCTGCGGCATCATTAGTGTGTTGTTTTTGGCCAAAAAGTCGCGCACAAGCAACGATGCGTGAGCAGGGGCGTTATCGTGGTGCAAAAGCCAATTTTTGTTCTTCTTTGCACATCTTCTCGGCCTTCTGAGAACATTTTGTACCACCGATAAACGTTGCTTCGGTCCAAGGTAGCTTCTCCGTATGCCACAGTCAACATTCGGAATGCATCCGCGCACTTAATTTCGTTTTTCACCCAAAATTTGATACAGGTTCTTTGATCCATTTTTTTGAATAGGTAAAAATCGAAGACGATCCAAAACACGTGCAAGCAAAGCAGCTGTCAACAATAAACTGAACATTCAAAATGGCCGAGCTTGTCGGCATAAGTGAGAGACATGAGTACCAACATAACGCCACAAAAAATTCGAAATTCGAATATACGTAACCAGCGAAAATTCAAAATTCGCGATACGTTTTGAACACACCTCGTATATTACTTTAAAGTTCTCTATAGTTAGTTGCCGTTACTAAACTTAAGTTTTTTTTGCTCTCAAATGGTCATATTGGAAGAGTATCACTTTCAAATTGTTCATCAATTACAATTTTGCTATACAATTTTCTTTCCCATTAAGTTTTAGATCCGTCAAGCTGGACCCCCCAAGACGGATTTCAAAGTTGATACGCCAGGAATTATGTGCTAATATGTTCCTAAAATTAAAAATGTTTGTACTCAGTTTTTAAGTACCTTTTTTAAAACCTCAAAAGTGTGGGGACCAGCTGGACGTCGACCCCCCACAGAACTGATTACTTTTTTCTAGCTATCCCAAATCGGCGGATCTGAAATTGGATGCGTAAATAATTATGTGCTATTTATGTGTTCAGCACTTCCAAAGAGAATTTTTTGTTGCTCAAATTTCAAGTGTTTTTTTTTTAACTTGAAAAGTGGGGCGTCTATCAAAACTTCAAGCTAATTTTTAAAAATCTGTTGAGGAGTCTAAACTTTGAAATATTAAGAAAAACGATTTATTTCATCTTTTAGACCAGAACAACTCTTTAATTTTTGAGTCCCGATTAGGCATGGATTTTCTCAATTAAGTTAGTACTATGAATGAGGTATCTTCCATCTCTATTACACAGCTAAAGCTTTCGTTACAAAATAAAATTGATTTAAAAAACCAGCAGACGGGATTCTTTTGATGTTAACTATTTCAAACTTTGTTTTTTCAAAAATCTCATATTTTATGGTCCCATGTTATGTGGTCATGTTCATTGCTAAAAGGGTCCGTTGTTTATCCAGAATATTGTGGAATATTGCGATCTAATTTTAACTTTTTTTCCCCTAAGGTAGAGGCTTGAAATTATTCTCAATAAAAGTTGTCGCTAGATGACGTCATCGTAGATATTTTAAGAAATATTTTATTTACGACCTGATTTTAAGAAGATTAATTCTTCCTAATCATTCTTAAATGGATATCTAACATAATTACTTCCTGAGTTTTTAAGTTAATGGAGATGCTACAGTCAAAATAAACAATGGGGGCGTTATAAAAAAAATAACATTTAGCGATATTACCCCGTTGCATTGTTTATGAAACTGTACAAAATATAGTAGATTGCAAGTGCGGGGATGCAAAGAAATGCTAACACAATGACCACTTGAACTTTCATTGAAGAATAACACACAACATACGAAACAAACAATAATGGTTATGCAATACGCAGTTCAAATGCTGTAGATCAGGCAAGCTCATCCAGAAGCACAATTGGCTCACTTTGACTCATTATAATATCTTTGGGACTTAGTATTCCTTACCACCATAGTATATCTCTACTAGTAGCGCAACTAACAGCTGATTGCTAAAACCGCATATTAACACACGCACAGTTCTCGACACATTATTTGAAGAAAACTTTAAGATGTTTTAAGGAAAATATTAAAAAGCCATAAACCTAGCATATTTTTGAATATATAGCCTTAATAACATCTTATTTGTTGCTACAAGAAGAAAGATTGACGTTATTGACAAACGGTCAAATAGAAAGAATTGCCAAATTACATTTTTTATGTTATTCATGTATTTTCGTATGAACTTATACCACAACAATTAAATATACTATAATTTTTACTTAACAAACCTTCAATTTCTGTAAAAAATTTAAAAAATAGGGTGACAGCATGGGTGACATTTCAGATGTCAATCACAGCTGATTTGTTTTGCCTTTTTTGTATCATGAGTTACGTGCAGATTTGTTGTTGTTTGAGAACAAAACAGTATGATATGATAGGTGTAAATATTTAAAATAAATGGGGCATAGTCATAGTCAAATATAATTATTACTTCAATTTAGTTGAAGCTATTTGACGCAATTGAATATAGGTTATATGTCAAAAAAGCTTCATCTAAATTTAACTTTGACTATGACTATGCGCCAATTAGTTTTAATTCTTTTCTGTAATTTTTATTAACGTAGTTGTGGTTTGGTGCCATTAGCTAAACTAATTGAACACCCCTGCAGCAGCTGATAACGCTGTTTGATCTGTAATGCTGCTAGGGTGTGTGTTGTAGGTGGAGGAGGGCGTTGGATGCATAATTTTATTCAATGCTAAACAATTTAACAAATTATTGTGTGAACTGCAAAATGCATAAAGACGATCATTAGAATGGTTGCTCTCTGTGGCATTGCAAATGTGCATTAAGTATTGTGGCATGTGGCATGCAGCACGAGCACTAACAAATTAAAGCTACAAAAAAAAAAACAATGCTGCATGTTAACAGGCGGCCAAGGTGAGAATTGTATGAAATTTCAAAGCGCGTTACAACGGACTGTTCGTGAAGATGGTGTGTTACCACAATGCCACTACAATTGTTGTTGCAATAAAAAAATTTGTTTTATTAAGTGGTGAAATCACATGCAACATGCTATAGATATGTACATACAGTGGCTTTAAGAAAAATAGCATCGAAATTCAAAATGGAATTGTTTAGCAAAAAAAAAAAACAATTTTTAAAGTTTACACGGATTTTTAAAAATTCTGCGGCGGCATCAGTTTTTCAAAGTGGTTGACTTAATAACTCAATTTCTTCTTTTTTATAGTGTAACTATGTATAACGAATTCCCAAAAAAATATTCATACAATTCCCTACAAGAGAGCGAAGCCTTTTATAAGTGCCTATAAAAGCATTTTTATTGAGAAAATTGTAAGAACTTTCGCCTAGTCTGTGTAATGATATATCCTTATATCTCTTTCTAACTAATATCATTTTCAATAAGGTGGAAAATATATCTACTGTTTTATTTTGTTTTGTTGTTTTTCCGACAGGGTGAATGATTGATGTATATTGGAACGATTTTTCGTCATCCCTTGTCAAATTTGGTTTTGAGACAAACCGGTTTCGGCGTTGTGCCATCATCATTGTCTCAAAACCAAATTTGACAAGGGATGACGAAAAATCGTTCCAATATACATCAATATATCTACTGTGCTCTAATGTAGTACTTATACATATGTGCTCTTACAAACTGCTTCAAGCTAAAGCTTACAGTACCTCTATTTGCAAACCGCTCAACATTCATATAGAAGAAGAGAAAGAAAGCTTTTAAGGAAATAGCTGTGCTTGCCAATGGAATTATACCAATATATCAAATTCGAAAAGTTTCATTACAGTACGAGTAAACTCACTTTCGCAACATGCCTGGTTTGAATACAATTTTCGCCGATAACTCGCTATAGGCCCAACTATGCCACCCATTTTACGGCTGCAACTGCTGGATTTAAATGTGTGTCGAAGCCTCACATAAGCGAGCCATTTTGATTTTTGCTGATACTTTTTCACCCGGCACTGTACATACACACATATACAATAGATAAGCAAAATGTTAGATAGATAAAAAAAAAATTTATACTCAAATCTCATTAAACCCAATTAGCGAAAGTAAACTTATTCGAACGCCTCTTTCTTGCTTTATGTGCCTTGCATGAACATGAAATGGTTTATAGCTTTGAGCAGCTGACGCATGACGCATGTTTGGTAGAGTACAAGACGAAGAAGGCAGACTCATTATAAGTATGTATGCAGAAATAGAAAGGGCTAAATGAGTCGATTACACGAAAACTATCAACTGAAGGACTTTTAAGGGAAGGTACCGCTGCTCTAGTTTAAAATAACTAAAGATACAAGGGCTCGTTAAAGCCGATGATTAATCCTGTCCTCATACTTGTTTATTTGTTAAAACAGATTTATAGGAGCAGCACTACTTAAATTCTTTTAAAACTTTTATACTCATTTGTAACTTAATAACTGTATAAATAACATAGCTCTGATATCTCTTTCTCTTGTCTATCATTAATGAATCACTGCTTAACGTGGTGATCTACTAGACACAGTTTAATGTGTACGTACTCGTACTATGTGTATATTAGGCTGTTCTTACTTTGTATTGGGAAATTATTTTATTCGAAATTTTTGTCACGAAAGCTGAAAATAGTTGAGACTTGATAAGAAAATGAATCTACGAAAATTTCACGCTTCTCGGACCACGCCTTATAGTGCCGATAGAAAATTGTATTATTAATTGCACGTCAGTCATACCCCAATGGTATCTTCGTTGAATTATGTATGATACATTACAAAAAATTATTTACATTTCACAAATTATTATTTTATATTGCTTCATTCGAGTTTATTTCGTCTCTTACTATATCAAATTATCAATGCATTGAATTAAGAAAACATTTTTTTTGTTAAAATCCATTTCCAAAAACTATATTTCTCAATTGATGACGTCTAGACGCCTTTTGCTAACACTTACGTTATTGTTTTGGTATTGTTTGCACTATGATTCTTTGATGAGCAAGATAGTACCGTTACACCGTCTCGGCGTCAATGCTTTTTGGCGTTTCTCATTTTACGGTGAGCTCATTCTGTTTATATTTACAAGCAAGAAAGAGTGATTTGAAGTGAAATGGATTCAAGAAATAAAAATAAAATATTTTTGGTTGGTTCGATCAACTTGAGTATTCTGGGCTCGAAACTACCATCAAATAAGCAAGTGCTACAGGTACTTTTTTTTAATATTCGTGTAGTAAAGTTATCTGTGTGTGAAAGTGCAAATCTTGTAATTCGAGAAGTACTAATATTTTGGGAAAAGGCTCGTTTGCCCACTAAAGAAAAGCACCATTGCACTGAAAAATTGCAAAAATTGTATGACGAGTGGCGTTTTCTGCAGAAAAATAATAAAAAGTCCGGTGATTCTTACCGTGAAAAAGAAAAAGCTTTTGTTAAAAATTTGGACAATTTATTTGATGTTGCGCATGCAGATGTTATGAAACTCGTAAAGGTTGAAGAAGATAGGCTTTTTCTTCTCGGACAAAGACAGCAGGGTCGTGTTGGTTACCTTGGATCAGTCGATTTTAATTTATGTCAAGCAGAGGAAAAAAGGCAAAAAAGAAGGCATGATGAAGAAGAACGTCGGGAGCGAAATATTGCTGAACAAAAAATTCAACCGGGAGAAATATCATTTAGCAGTATTTCTGATGATTCAAACGAAGTGGATAGTGATCAAGCCGAAGCTATACCGTCACTGAAGAAATCGAGAGTAGTCAAGAGAGGCCAAAAACATTTTATAACGGCAAAATTAGTTTCTGTCCTAGATCGATGCCAAGTAAGTGTACGGAATGCAGTTTATATATTACAAGCGGCTGCAGAAGCTCTTGGCCACAATGTTGACGACTTGGTTATAACTCAAACGTCAATTTATCATCAAAGAAAACACCTGCGCTCTGTGCAAGCTGAGCTGATTAAAGAGAAGTTTAAATCATCACTTCCGCCATTCCTTGTTGTGCATTGGGATGGTAAGATGCTGCCATCATTAAGTAAGTACAAATTTGATTTTATTTACAAAGATTAGAGGCAGGTATCTAAAAATAACATACATTTTATAATCAAGATGCCCATGATAAGAGTGCTGAGCGGTTGCCAATAGTTGTTTCAGGAATGGACCATGACCAACTTCTTGCCGTTTCAAAACTGCCAAATTCAACGGGCAAAGAACAAGCAATAGCAGTATATAATGCGTTGGAGGAGTGGAATGTATCGGAGAAAGTGCAGGCATTATGCTGTGACACTACAGCTTCAAACACTGGCCGATTGAGTGGTGCCTGTGTGCTCTTAGAGCAAATGCTTGATAGAGAGCTGCTGTATCTCCCTTGTCGACACCATATATTTGAGATAGTACTGAGAGGAGTGTTTGAAGCTAAACTTCCACACTTCACATCAAGCCCCGATATTCCGTTATTTGAAGAATTTAAGAAATCTTGGCTAAAGCTTGACAGAGAAAAATATCAAAGTGGTATGGAGGATGAACATTGCCGTGAAAGCATTAACGATGTAATCGATGACATTGCAGATTTTGCTGCACAACAATTAAAAAAAAGTCTAGTTAGAGAAGACTATCGAGAGCTTTTGGAATTGACATTAATCTTCTTGGATATAAAAAGCGATACACGAATCCGACTTCGTCCTCCAGGAGCAATGCATCAAGCCAGATGGATGGCACGCGCTATTTACTGTTTAAAAATATTCCTGTTCCGAGCTCAATATCCTGTGCAGGAAGAACAAAAAGCAGCACTAGCTGATGTCTGCATTTTCATAGTGCGATTTTATATTAAGATTTGGTTCAAATGCTCCGACGCTACTGCTGCTCCCGTCGACGATTTAAATATAATAAAAAGTTTAAAATATTATGAAAGCATTGATTTTACAACCAGCGATGCTGCACTGCGAAAATTGTCTAACCATTTATGGTATTTGACAGAGGAAGCAGCCGCTTTAGCCTTTTTTGATGACAGACTATCAGTAGAGACAAAAGTCAAAATGGTCAGTGCTCTTAAAAAACCCGGCAGATGCGATGGATGCAAAAAACTTATTCTAAGTTCACAAGACATGGGACAATTGTTAGGTGTAATATGAGAATAATACTCTTAAATTTTTATTTTATTCTTAAATTATTGTCTTACAGACGAGACCATGGAGCATTTCATATCTTCCAACAGTCTCAAATTGTTTTCAAGGCTGCAGATAGATACCAGCTTCTTGGATTTCAACCCAGAAACATGGCAGACGCAGGCTTCATATATGGATGGCAAAAAAATAATAAACTCTCTAAAAGTAGTTAACGACACTGCAGAAAGAGCCGTAAAACTAATGCAAGATTACCATGGATTGCTAACCAAAAATGAAAGTGATTAGGGTTATATTTTGCAATGCATACAAGAACATAGGAAAATGTATCCGAATTGTTCAAAACAAACTTTTAAAAGTTGTAAATAATTATAATTTTGTGTAATGTATCATACATAATTCAGCGAATGTACCATTGGGGTATGACTGACGTGCAATTAATAATACAATTTTCTATCGGCACTATAAGGCGTGGTCCGAGAGGCGTGAAATTTTCGTAGATTCATTTTCTTATCAAGTCTCAACTATTTTCAGCTTTCGTGATAAAAATTTCGAATAAAAATTTTTAACGAACAGGCTAGTGTATATTTACTAGAGATGTTATAGTGTTGAAGATGCACGTGAATTATTTTGATTACTTTCCCATTTGTTGGACTTGTATCCCAATACTCATACTTTGTTAAGTTCGTTTTATCAACAGATATGGAACATTTGTAAAATCTTTATTTGTTTTAAATGATTACAATCCATACAAATTGTTTTTTTGCTTCTTCTTGTTTCTTAAAATTTTAAAAATTCGGTTCCGATTTTGGTTCCAATTAACACACCACATCCATCTTTCATGTGTTTGGGTGCTTCCATCAGCGCTTAGGAAAAACTATTATGCTAATGAAATTTTAATTTAATTCGCGCCACTCCTCTTTCATGTCCCTTTGTGTTCAGTTCTCGTTTAGTTTTGTTCACTCGTGTTTTTTTTTTTATTCCTCCTTTTTTTCTTACTACCTAATAAATAGCACGCAAGCAGTCAGGTTCAAATTAATATTTGTATAAACATTTACTCACCTCTACATACCAACATGTGTAGTTCTATATTTTGGCAAACTTATTTCATGGGATCTAGACTTAACTAAAGGTTCCCGAGATAGGTAAATTTTCCATCTTTTTAGACTGCAGATTGTTATTGCTGTTGTTGTAACATTCCGCTGAATAATTTTTGAAAATAAAATAAAAGATGTATATCATCGTCCCGACGATAAAACCTGCTAAGTCCACTTATCTCCTCCACCTGTGGGTAAAAGAAAATGATGTGTTCAATCTTCAGAATTAACTTACTCAAAAAAATACTAACTCTAAAAAAATGCTGAAAAGCAGCAACCCATACATTGTTTATTGATTTTGAAATTTTCATTCAATTCAGTTCTACTGAAACATTTTTCTGAAAGGAGTAAGCGTTGGGACGAGCCATAATTGTGTTCTTTCTTTAAAATAATTCGCACACCTTTTTTTGTTTCAAAATACCTCAAAGGTTGAAAATTGTGTTGGATATCAGCTTGCGAACTATAAATTTCTCAAACATCGGGGAAATATTTGTTCGATGTTTGTTGGGTATGCATTTGGTAAGACCGCCCACAAAGCAACGTTTATACTGTCCCAGTGGCATCATTACTGAGCCTCATTGTACGCAATTTACCTACCTAAAGCCATTAATGTATCCAACATTTTTAAAATTATCAGCTGACAACTTTTGTTAAAAGCGTTATTCGGAAACGTCAAACATCAGCGTTAACACAGTACGGACATCTTTCCTTTCCTTTAGTTATCTGCCGTCATTCGCAAGCAATTTGCGTCTCATTAGTATGTACCCATATGTAAATATGTATGTATGTAATTACATTTACTTTTGAAGACTAAAAATAACGAGACAGTGAGGCGCTCAATGAATTAGTAGATTGTTGTGAATGACGTTATATAAAATATCTAATAGGTAATATGCCACTGACACGCTAATTAACACACCTTTTTTGAAAGTGTATGCAACAGCAACGGAGAAATGTGGTCTGTATTTCAAGATAGACCTCTAGCAATACTTTTGCGAAGAAACCATTCTATTTCATGTAGTAGTTATTTAGTGATCCGCATACAAGCAGGCTTACAAAGAGACTGGAAGAAATTTAAATATTGTGCCTTTGGTTCTGGTTTCTCTAACTATCCACTTGCATTTTTATATAATATCTATTAAGTACAGACATCGGGTTGTAAAATATTTTCAGCCAACTTTTGTTGCCACCACTGTGTACAGGGGAAATAAATTATTTCCGTGTGGTGAAATAGATCCTAAACTTTATGTTGGGCATCAAGCAATACAAAGTGGAAAATTTCATTAAATTTTGTACAGCGGTTTTTTAATTGATGCGGGAACATACCCTACTAAACAATGCTGAGTACTTTGGACAAAAATTTCTACTCATTTATGGAATCCCCCCCTTGTTATCCAACACATTGACATATCCAAATAAATTTTATTTTTGGAATTTTTTAATTTACATAAGAGACCACACATTACTCTCTAATGTCCTCTCTTTTTGCTCAGGTAGCATAGGTATCAAAGCGAAGAGCAAGGGAAGTGAAAGGGGACAAAATTAACTGCTTTTAAAAATGCTTAATAGAACGACATAGCTTTACATGCCATGTTGCCCTGACACACTTTCATTCAAGGCGAATTTATAAAGGTGACATTTCCCTTAAGCTGATTGCTTCTTCTTCCCTGGCCTGAAACGGCGAAAGTTTTAAATAATTTCTTTTGTTTACATAACCATTTTTTATTTACTTATGAGCTTAAAAAAATTAGAACAGGGGCTTGAGAAAAAACTTTGCATGGGAGACTTGACTAGAAAAATTCTATACAGCACCGAACCATTTGTTGTTTATAGACGGTCATTCTATTTTCTGTCTCAGTAAAAGCAATTCTAGTAATTCTGAAAATAAGGATTTGGTAGTTTTCGACTTTTTCTCAAGAACTGCAACAATTATGAAGGCATTGTAACATTCTTGTCTATATTTTTTAGAAATTAGAGCGCTATGTAATCGGAATAGGACAAGCCCGTGCCATAGCGCTGTGGGCCCCAATGACTCCCAAAAATATGAGAGGAGCAGCACGTAAGCGTTAATTTTCCTGCAGGATAAATTAAACTTTTATACGATATAAGATCAAGATAAACACAAACCTCATCAACGATATTGTCATAAAACTGCAAATGTCGAAAATACACTGGCAAAATTTAAATTGAAATAGAATATTAGTAATGTTTTTTTAGACGGTTGAGTGGAAAATAGCACCGTTTAAAATATTCTTCTTATCTCAGATTTTTTTTCCAAAACGCCACATTTCTGCATATTTTTGAATATCACTCTCAATTCTTTTTTCAATAGGACAGAGTTTAGGCTTTGATTATCTCAACTGAAAATGTATTGAATTTACTTTAAGATAGGCCATTTTAAAACTCTTTCTGATCTAGGCTTTGTTACAAAATAACTAAGTGAAGCATTAACAATTAAGGATTTTTGAGAATTTAGTCAGACCTTTATTGATTCACATTTGCTCTAAGAACTTCTTTTATTCATAGAAAAAATAGACAAAAAGGTTGAATATTTCTATAATTTAACATTGGGTTTTAACCATAAGATCAAAGCTAGCAATGAGATATTTTCAGTAAGTTCGATGAGGGGTTTGAGCCCTAAAACAACCCCAGCTAGTATGAGTGACATCAGCAAAATATTATAAAAAGAAACATCAAGAAAAACATAACAATATATAATCAACAGAGGATCATGTTTTTCAGGAACTCTTGAATCTAAAACAGGAATTGCTGAGAGCTCTATAGCTCCTTAGACAAGAAAGCTAAATGGGCTGCAGCTATTGTTTTATTCGTGGCAGTGATGTGCAACTTCCTGTGGAGCACAATTTTGTAATAAACAACCAGATTCTTCCGCCAATATTGAGGATTCAATAAAATGTTTCTAGCGTTCAAAACAAAAAAAAATTTTTTTAATTTTTGACATTGCACTTACTTGCTACAACTATACGAGCTTAGCCAACATTCCAGGAAGAGGGTAACGACTATATACAAATTCTTGTGTATATAAGTGGATATTTTTAGTTTAGAAAAAATAAACTTTTGGAAATCATTGAGTCCAGTCATTCAGCTTGGAATGGGACATAAGAAACTCGCAATTCATATATTGATTTAGAAACATGATATTATTTTAGAAAACCGTTCTATACCTATTTTTTATCAAAAATTATCGAGGAGGTATAAAAAGACGAGTTTTGGCCTCAGTTTTACTAATCCGAAGGCGGTGCAAAAAGTTTTTGTGTTAGCACAAAGTATATAACTCGTGAGTTAAACGTGAAAAATTGTCAAAAACATAAAAACTATTTGTGATTAAGTACATGCGAATTCTCCACATCATTTTGTTAATAACTTTTGATGAAAGTAAAATAATTAATTTCCGCTCCTAGAACTATGAAATTTTATATTAAAGAAGGAACTTTTCACAGGGTATCTTATACTGGCAATGTGATACTCCTGAAATGTATACCTGATAGAATTTCTTTGAATAAGTTTACATTTAAAAATCATATTTACGGAAAAGCGCCCACCCTGACACAACTCCAGACCTTCTGATTTCAGATCACAATTCCTCTTATATTTCTCAGTCGTAGGCTTTTTCTTACATTTCTCAGTGACACAATTATTTTGGATGGGCTTAATAATATATAAATCTTTGGGAAACTATTATGTGACTAAAGTATACGATGGTTATCTTCTTAAGATTATTGAAACGATCTAAAATCAATACCAACCAAAAAATGACGAGAAATGCGAACTGTTTTATTAGCTTTAACCTTTCAATTTCAATACAGCCAAGTTAATAAAGTAGGGGTTGGCGACCCTAACTAGGTCTCCCTTATATGTACGTGCCCCTTTATGCTAATGTGTTTTTCTGACATTTTACTTATTCAAAAGGAATTCGCCCTTTGTTCTTATTTTGGTTTGTCTGACATTTGAGCAATTCCAAAGCAACAACAAATTACATGGAGTAGATGTGTTTGTGCTGTTGCGATCACCTTATATGAATTCGCCTTGCTTTCATTCAAATAAAATTTAAAAATTAAAATAAATTTTGTACAATTAAGTTTCAAAATTTTGGTACGGAAAGGATTTTTACCAACAACGGCTGTATTTGGTGCCAGACTACAAAAGGCAATATTTATTTGTCATGGCCATGTCATGTTGAGGTGGGCCTTCAAAAGATTTGGTTAAATCCAAAAACTGTTAGACCGAATGGCGTATGGATAAGTACTCTGGGCTAAAATTTAAGATCACATTAGTAATTTATCTATATCCAACCCCATATTCATAAAAAATAAAATTGATTTATAAAGGTTTTTAAAGTGACATTTCCATACAAGTTTTGAATTATAGGAGCTTTATAAACCTCTTTTATTTTTTATGAATATGGGGGCTACACTATATGTACGAGGTGTGTTCAAAACGTATCGCGAATTTTGAATTTTCGCTGGTTACGTATATTCGAATTTCGAATTTTTTGTGGCGTTATGTTGGTACTTATGCCGACAAGCTCGGCCATTTTGAATGTTCAGTTAATTGTTGACAGCTGCTTTGCTTGCACGTGTTTTGGATCGTCTTCGATTTTTACCTATTCAAAAAAATGGATCAAAGAACCTGTATCAAATTTTGTGTGAAAAACGAAATTAAGTGCGCGGATGCATTCCGAATGTTGACTGTGGCATACGGAGAAGCTACCTTGGACCGAAGCAACGTTTATCGGTGGTACAAAATGTTCTCAGAAGGCCGAGAAGATGTGCAAAGAAGAACAAAAATTGGCTTTTGCACCACGATAACGCCCCTGCTCACGCATCGTTGCTTGTGCGCGACTTTTTGGCCAAAAACAACACACTAATGATGCCGCAGCCACCGTATTCCCCAGATCTGGCCCCCTGTGACTTTTTCTTGTTCCCTAAACTGAAGAGGCCCATGAAAGGACGACGTTACGCTTCTCTTGACGAGATAAAGACGGCATCGAAGGAGGAGCTGAACAAGATACAAAAAAATGATTTTTTGAAGTGCTTCGAAGATTGGAAAAACCGTTGGCACAAGTGTATAATATCTCATGGGGATTACTTTGAAGGGGACAAAATAGATATTCATGAATAAATAAATAATTTTTGAAAAAACACAAAATTCGCGATACTTTTTGAACACACCTCGTATATAAAATTAAAACCGAAATTTTCGTAAGAGCAAAAAATCCAATCTACTAGACGGATTTCATTAATTTATTTAAATTTTAATTTGAAATGACCGTGCCACACAAGGATATGGGGGTATTTTTAAACTGAAATGTTAATAACAAATAAGTTTAACTGACGTATAAATTTATCAATAACTCCCGGCAAGACCTTTTGCCATTCAGGCATTTGCTTTTAGAGAGCAGCCACTAACCACACAATTTTCTCTAATGCCCTCTCTTTTTATGCTCAGCTAGCATAGGTGTCAAGCGCTGAGCAGGGGAAGTGAAAGGTGAATGCAATATCAAAAGGGAGAGAAATAAAGAAGTAGAGGAAGAAGAATAAGAAGTGAGAGCTGAGAATGGGAAATACTACAGTTTTTCCGGCAGGACAACGTCCGCCTGGTCTGCTTATTTAATAAAAACTACAAGTATTTTTCATTATTTCATACATAGGTCATATGAAATGGTTTATAAATCAATTAAATTCACTGTTGTGCTAAATTCATTAAAAATTCATAAACAATAATGGCGCCACAAAGGAAAAAACTGCTATCGTAATGACTGACAAACTATTCCAATGATATCGGTAATTGTGCCTGAGATTCCACAATCAATGTATTCATACAGCAACAACTATGACGCATACATAGCGACTTGATGACGCCTTCTAGCTACCATCTGTCATCACCACTAACAGCAGCAAACGCCCTTCCAACGCAGCACGGCATACCCGCAAATGTTGCGAAACCCCAACTGCGGCAACGACCTACAGCCCATAGTATGTAAGCTGACTAAGTAACTGAATAGTGACCGTTTAATTGGTCTATCCATCGCTGCGTCTGGCTATAGGACGGCGGAATGTTATGGCAACAAAATAATTTCATCAATTAACAATATTATTTGTAGTATATTTTGAGAGGATGCGATCCACCCGGGTTTTCAGCCAATTTTTTAATAGCTTTTTTTTTTAAACTTATTTAATTGAGTATCGAATATTCTTACACTGATGTGCGATGAAATAAAGCCAAAATTTAAAATCCCTTTATTCGTAAAATATATTTATTTATGTAATTTTAATACTCTTTATTTAAAATGTAGATAAATCTATAACAGAAACGAAATAAATAAAAGTTTTAAAGTTTACACAAAGCTCAGGAAAGTTAATCAAAGTTTAAAAAATTGCAGAATTCTTAGAATTTTTTGAAAATGCAGTTTTGTTAGTAGTGGTAGAATAATGTGCAAGTTAGAAATACCTCAAAATTTTTGCCTGAATTTTTTTTTTTTTTTTTTTTTTTTTTTTTATAATTCCCAACGGATTACCCACCATATCCCGCCCGACCGGCGCGAGGGGCGCATCCGCATAATGCGCGGATTATTCGTTCGTGCCGAGTCGTTGAAAGGCTTTGGTTTGTTAATCGTCGAGATCTAAAACTGCTCAGCTACAGAGAAAACTTCATCAGCTAAGTAAAGTAGATATAGGATAGATTATACATTAGGAAATAACTAGTTAACAGAATAAAATTATTTTTAAAAGTTAAAATAGAAGTCAAAGAATAAAAAACAATTAGTAGCTATGAATTTAGGATAGAAAGAATTGATTTTTTTATGCTGAAAAGCGAGTCTGACATATCAAATCTACCAAAAAGAGAGTTATAATCTTGACACAAACAGCGAAAAGCCTCATTTAACTGAAAACTGGTTCAGCACTGTTTTAAGACTAGAGGTTTAAAATGCCTTGAAGGGCGAGACGGTACATTGAAGTTCACTTCACTTAGAAGAAATGGGCTGGATAGTGAACCATTTAGCAATTTAATCATACAAATAATTCCAACCATTTCCCTCCGACTAGAAAGTGTGTGTAAAAAATTTGTTTGATGAGGATGTTGTTTATATTTTTCCATACACTTCCATAGAAATATTTAATTTCGTTCATGCGTTGTATGGTAGGAAATACCCTGTTTCGTTAAGGCAACTGCAATGGTGAAGAGCGCAGCTAGGCCAGAAATAAACAATTAGTATTGTGTAATCTTCTGTTATCATTAGATACTTAGCTCCTTTTACGATGTCACTTTAATAAATGAGTAAATGGTGCTCGTAAGCTTTTAATATTGTAGTTGTTTCATTAATTTGGCGCTGTAACTCGGTTCTGTTATGATATGAGTGTAATTTCTTTCCGTAGTTTACACTTTACACATTGTACACTCATTGGATTTTAACTAATTTTACACATATTTCTACGTTATTCATACCTCATTGTATTTGGTTGTTGTTGGTGTTGTAGCCGTGTGTTTGGTAACACGAACTTGCACATTTGTATTGACGTATTTTTTGCTATAAGAATAAAACATTACTATCTATCAGACATGGGCGGGCTACTTTATAAAATTGCAATACCCTAAACATTTGCTTAACCACTCAAGGTTAACTGATAGTCACATTACATTTCTATTTGATTTTTAAGTCGAAATTAACTTTTGTTTTATTAGTATAAAATTTCCCTTCCATTATCATTAAACGTTGATTTTGATTGGAATTCACTTTCACTAGCACTAAACTTTATTTTTAATAAAGGGTGTTTTTTTAGGGGTATAGAACTTCGAATTGAAATAAAACACAAGAAAATCGTTTTAAGGTCCATCAATTTGGCTTTATTGGAAGGATAATTTTATGCCATTAATGTTTAAATATGATTTCGGGCATGTGGCAGCCGCGGCTGGCTCAAATAAAGCCAATTCTACAGGTCCAATTTTCAACCACTTTTTCGAGCATATGGGGCCGTATGTCGGCAATAACGCCACGAATGTTGGCTTCCAATTCCCATAACGTTTCTGGTTTGTTGGTGTAGACGAGCGACTTCACATATCCCCAAAGAAAATAATCCAATGGTGTCAAATCACACGACCTTGGTGGCCAATTGACAGGTCCATTCCGCGAAATTATGCGCTCATCGAATGTTTCCTTCAATAAATCGATTGTGACGTGCGCTGTGTGGCATGTAGCGCCGTCTTGAACCACAACTCATCCACATTCATGCCATCCAATTCGGGAACAAAATAGTCGGTTATCATGGCTCTATACCGGTCTCCATTAACGGTAGCTGCCTCTCCAGCATTATTGCGGAAGAAGTATGGCCCAATGACTCCACCAGCCCATAGAGCACACCAAACAGTCAGTTTTTGTGGATGTAATGGCGTTTCAAGGGTCTCATGTGGATTCTCTTCACTCCAAATGCGGCAATTTTGCTTGTTGACGTAGCCATTCAACCAAAAATGAGCCTCATCACTGAACAAAATTTTGCGATGAAAATCAGCATCGAAATCAATCTCATTTTCGGCCCATACACCAAAATCACGACGCATTGCATGGTCTCGCGGCTTTAATTCTTGCACAAGCTGGATCTTGTAAGGTCGCAAGCCAAGATCTTTGCGCAAAATCTTCCATAAAGTTGATGGACAAAGCTTCAATTGCTGTGCACGGTGGCGAATCGATTCATTCGGGTCCTCTTCAACACTTTGCTCTACAGCGGCAATTGTTTCTTCGGTGCGCACTGTTCGACGTCTCTGCGGATGCGTATTATCACATAGAGTAAACGTAGTGCGAAAACGATCCATGGTTAACCGAATTAATTGCTCTGATGGACGATTATGTCGACCATAAAATGGACGGAGCTCACGGTAAACTTCGCGAACTGAACCATTATTTTCGAAATAAATTTGCACGATTTGCAAGCGTTGTTCTTTTGTCAACCTGTTTATGATGAAATGGCAAACCAAACTGAACATAAATGACATTAGAGTTGCCAGATTTGACCACAAAATGCCAGTTTTATCTCTATTCGAAAAACAAACCTGTAAAAAAAACACCCTGTAGAACTTCCACTACATTACCAATCCGATTTATATTACATGAAGATTTCTTTACAATGTTGGGTAAGCGAGTGACGACTAGCATGTTACAACAACAGCAGCTAAAATTTGTTTCATGCTTCGAAATCTGAATTCCATTAAAACGTCTGCACTAAATATAAATCTGAATGGCATGAATATGAACAAATTAACTTTAGTGCTTTGCAAGGGAATCTTCCCTCCCCATCGAGGTTGAATCATAATGGAAGAATGGTTTTTAGTTATATTGAAAACGAAGTTCCACTCAAAACTCAAAATTTACTGATAATGAGATGGAATTTCACTTTCAATAAACCTTGAGTGGTCTTTACGGCATTCAAATTTGAATGCAGCCTGCACATATCTGCTGTGTATAAACTCCCGGCCCTTGTTGCTGTTGTAACGGTAAAAAAAAAATACTAGGAAACGATTCTGGTTGCCGGAGTGGCAACTCTTGCCTGGATATAAACGGATGGTTAATGTGCCTAGATCCGATGCTTCGGGACCAGGTCCTCACTTCCGTCCATCACTAATATGCAAAGATTTTAATTGTAGTCCGCGAGACTTCCTTTTTTGTAGCTCTAGCTGAAATTTTTAAAGAAAATATATGTATGTATATATATAATTCGAATCTTAATTTTATAAAAAATAGTTTTCAACTTGTTTTTTTTTCCTCTATCTTAACAGGCACGTATCGCAATGTTATTGGGCGAACGAAAATGTTTGGAAAGCCTCAAATCCGATCTAACACGACGCATAAAAATGCTAGAATACGCTTTGCGACAGGAACGCGCAAAATTCTATCGATTAAAATATGGCACGGATCCGCCACAATTGAATGAATTAAAACCACCAACAGATGATGGTGGTCTCGGTAGCGAAGTGGCGCCAGATTCCGAAGTACCATATAGTTCTGTATCGAATACAACTTGGCGACAAGGCAGACAAATGCTGCGACAGTATTTGGCCGAAATTGGTTATACAGATAATATAATTGATGTGCGTTCAAATCGGGTGCGCTCCATACTTGGTCTCAATAACAACTCTGAACAAGAGGAAAATGTTAGTCCCAATATAAATGGCAATGAGAATAATAAACGTGCTGCAGAATCAGAGGGTCAGTGAAAACATGTTTTATATATTTATTTATTTAATTTTTTATTTTTATCTTTGTTCAGGTCGTCGCACACCAGCTAAGAAAGCACAACAAAACGATGCCATAATTTTGGATACTGAGGCAGCGGTAATGGCTAATTTTGAATTTCTTGGTACTACCGAAATGTCTGATGACGATGAGATTTCCGATGATCTTGAAATGGTATCTGGCGAAAATGATGAGAGCGATGTGAAAACTACGAAACGTAACAAAAGTGGCAAGGATATGATAAGCGAAGGTAAGACATAATGTTGTGAATCTGTAGCCAAATACATATATACATACCTGCATACATATACGCTTATGCATTAGTTCATATGTGTAACGATTTAAATTATTGCTTAATATATTTTAATATTTAACTTACTAAAAATGCGTACTCTTGCTATTTGCTTTTTCACTTCATAATTTAATTCTACTGTCGCATTTTCGTCATGACTACCAATATTTCTTTATTCGTTTTTTCTTCTTGTAAACTATTGCTATTCTTATGGTTATATTTATTTTCTGTTTAAATGGCTGCTCATGTAAAAATAATAACTATACTATACATAGCATCAAATTTTTATTTAATTTTTTCTTATACACAAATCAAAAACAAATGGGCTTGAGCTCATAAAATCTTACCAAACATGTGAAAAAAATTGTTTTGAAATTTATTATAAATGTGTACATGTGTATAGCACACTCTGACTTAATTTGAAATATAGTCAGTAACAGCTTATAATTTTCTAAAGGATTTTAAATTACTGAGCTTGCATTCGGCGCACAGTCAACATTTTTAAGGAAATTTGTCTCAGAATCAAATATCTCGGCAGCAGTGAAACTAGAGTGGTGAAGCAAAAACTCCAGGCATCAGTAAAACTTGAACACTTCACTAACCACTCAATATTTACTGATATTGAGATTCCATTTCTATTCGATTTTTGAATGCAACTTAAATTTCCTTAGGACTCAAAATTTATATCTATATCGACATGCTAATACAGACAAATATCTGCAAAATATAAATCTGAGTTGAATGATAGTGAATATTGATTAAAAAAAAACATTTAGTACTCAAATTTGTATTATAGGATATTACTGGTACGATTTTGCTCATGTACATACTCATTTCCAAAAATAGAGCCTTTAACTAAGTAGTTTATAAGGTCATATGGGACTACTTTGAAGATTTAAGGGCAAATATATGTAAGTGGGAAAAAATTTGTGAGGAAGGTCATATATTTTAATAAAATTGGGTTGTTGTTGTTAACAGTAATAAAATTGGGTCGAAATATGCACTTCACAATTTTTCGAAGCTCGAATTATTTTCTAAGTAGCTATATATATATATATATATAAATAGCTATAAACATATTTTTCGCGATTTTGCTCATTTTTTAAATAAATGTGTATACAAGATGGTATCTTCTTTCAAACTACATTACTTATATTGGCATATTTATTTTTTTTGTAAAAATTATAAAATTTTTTTAATTTTTACGGCTTCTTCATCGAGTTACGATCGAGTTTTATGATAATGCTGTTGAGCATTCCACTACAAACAATCAGCAAAAAGAAAAAATTATTCTAAAACAAAATGCAGTTTGGTAGAAAATGACCTCTTGTATATATATTTCACAAATGAGTGAAATCGGCCCATCGTGAGAAAATTGGCAAAAAAAACCAGGGAACTTCGAAAATAGGTTTAGAGCTATAACTTTGAAAATAACTCGAATTTCCAAAAACAAGTGGCGTCGTTGTAGAAGTACTTCACCTTGCTAAGTTTGTAAAAAATTTTTCCTCTTGAGATATGCAACACATTTTTAAATTATACTGGCAAATGGGGTCGAGTGATTTCAAAATGGATGGTGAAAAACAATTGTTTTTTTTTTGTTTTATGAGCTTTGATTTTCCACACCCTTTTTAATCTTTTTCAATATGAGATCGGTTATTAATTGTTCATATATTGATTATGGTTTTTGTTTCCTTAATCTACATTTATTACTTGCCGAATTATTTAAACCTCAAAAACATATTTCGAAATTTTAACTGTGATGCCCCTTAACCCTTACGCGAAAAAATAAATTTTTTGTTTGTTTTAAGAGTAGGAAAATATTCAACTCATTATCGCGAATAGCTAACAAGTTGAAATAGTACAATTTTAAATTTTTTCCAATCCATTTATTTTGGAACAAACCAACACCAAAATTTTATTAATCAAATCATAAATCAAATTTGAATTTAAAAACTTCATATCTAAATAGGTTCACCTTCTTTATTATTAAATCACAATTTGAATATTAGTTTATCTTGATTTCGAGTATTTCTTCCCCTTATACCCCACTAGCATACATATATACATATATGTTCTACATAGTTTAATCGTATTCAAATCATTTTCACTGCTATAAAATCAAGCAGTTACATGAGAAACAAAATTAATAATAATCACAGCTACAAGAAATTTTCTTCGATTCTTTCTATTTCAACAATTATTTTTTTGATTTTTTGTTTTCTTTTTTAATTTTTTTTGTATAAATATAAAAGATCTTGACGCCGAGGTTGGGGAGCAGCTTCTGAATGATATAAATCTGATAACTGAAGGTGCTTATTATTATTCTTATAAATAATTGTTCCTTCCATTATTATATTATACAAGAAAGATGTGATGAAATAATTTGCCACTTTAAAATTCACCAGCTTATTTTATTACAGTGAATGCATTTGTTGTAGTTCCCAAACAGCAGAGGTGGTATTTAAATTTATTTAAACTATTGAAATTATGAATAAAATGAATTTGGAAGTCGTTAGATGGTTAAAATGTTTATACAAATATCGGTTAAGTCCATAACACATAAAGAAAATCTATTGTAGCCCCTTGGGGTATGCAACAAATTCGTTATAATTTCCCATATCGGCAACATTTTAAGTGGCAGTTTCTGATAGGTTGCGGAACTATTTCAACGATACCATAACTAAAACATTTAAATTATTTCTAATATTCATAGCCAAGCATAATTTTGCATAACATTTTAACCTGTATGCAGATGTTACCTCTTATGTAATAAACATAAAATGAATTTGGTAGACTTTTAGAGTGTTGAAATGTTCTAATAAAGTATTTGTCGTTTCTCAGAGTTTTATTAGACCAAATTTGTATACACTCCTTGGTCAAGCGGCAGACTAGTGCCTCGGTGTGCTTTTGAATTTGAACGGTTTGATCACCACTTTTTATCCTAAATATATACCTGTTCAATTTTTCATTAGAGATGGGTATGCAAAAACATTTGAAAATTATGTTTTAAACAAAAAAAAAACGAAACTTTGCTGTTTTGGGTGTTTAATGGCTTACTTTCTTTTAGCATCCCTTAAATATAAGCTTTCGAATACCTTTAATGCATTATTATTTTCTCATAGCAAAAATTTATATCTCACTATATAACGCAATTAATTAATTTTTACATTTTTCTTCCTTTTTATAAAATAATTCACAAATCTCTCCATCAACTGTAAAACAAATACGCTGATCCAAAATGTGTGATATACCATAACGACGACGTTCATTAATTTGAAACATTGCTCTGCACGATATACACTCTGTTACCGGCATATCACCCCACCAACCGCTACAAAATCCCTGACATTTTCCACACCCTCTTCTAAGGATACTCATCTCCGAATGCGACGGAACAATTGAATAACACTGTTAATAATGCAGCCGCTTCAGCCGCGGCACGGCGCAATCTCATCACCGCCGTTACAGCTGGTGGCGATGAAGAGGTTGACGCCTCGCTCGGTCTAGGCGAGCTAGCACAATTGACAGTAAATAACGAGGCGGAAAGTTCATATGATGCGAATGCCAAAGATGGTACAAGTGGTGGTACTGGCAGTTATCGTAAAACTTGGAACGCTAAATATACATTACGTTCACATTTTGATGGTGTACGCGCATTAATTTTCCATCCCGAGGAGCCGGTGCTCATTACCGCCTCCGAGGATCATACACTTAAATTGTGGAATCTACAAAAAACGGTACAAGCCAAAAAATCAGCTAGTCTCGATGTAGAACCATTATATACTTTCCGAGCGCATACCGGACCGGTTTTATGTCTCGGTATGTCAACCACAGGTGATGTTTGCTATTCCGGTGGTTTAGATGGTAATATTGAATGTTGGCAACTACCTTCACCCAATATTGATCCATATGATTGCTATGATCCAAGTGTACATTCGGGCACCCTAGAAGGACACACAGACGCCGTTTGGGGTTTAACTACGATGCATAGCAATATCGTATCATGTTCAGCTGATAGTACTGTCAAACTTTGGTCACCATATACAAAGGAGCCACTGTTACGCACCTATACTGCTTCCGAGGCTGAGGGTACACCATCATCTGTTGATTTTGTACGCAATGAAGTGGATCATATTGTTGTGGCATATAATAGCGCACATTGTATTGTGTATGATACGGAGACAGGTAAACAAGTTGTAAAATTGGAGGCTGCACAAGAGATGTCTGGGAATACGGGGAAATTTATAAATAAAGTGGTATCACACCCAACGCTGCCTGTTACAATTACTGCACATGAAGATCGTCATATACGCTTTTGGGATAATGTTTCGGGGACATTAATACATTCGATGGTGGCACATTTGGAACCAGTCACATCGCTTGCTGTGGACGCGCATGGTTTGTATTTATTATCGGGTTCACATGATTGCTCGATACGACTTTGGAATTTGGACAATAAGACATGTGTGCAAGAGATTACAGCGCATCGTAAGAAATTCGATGAAAGTATATTCGATGTGGCGTTCCATGCTACTAAACCATACATAGCTAGTGCAGGTGCCGATGGTTTGGCTAAGGTGTTTGTTTAAGAATAAATTTTGGTTTTGTTTTGGACAACAATTTTCATCGTTATCAAGAGCAACAACACCAATACGCAAATCATAACCACGAACGCGCAGATCACCACTACCACCAAAATAATAACAATAAAAAGAACAACAACTGTTTATAAGATAAACAATAAGATGCAGATTCGTGACATTTAGCGTTTGGAAAGAAGTATTCACTTAGAATAAAAAAAAAAACAAAACGGTGTATTGCAGACATACACACATCCACACACACACTATTGGCATATAGTAAATAAAGAATGTTATTGTCGTATAGCAAGCAGTTCATCGGTTGAATAGTAGTGCAAGTAGTAGCTGTAGTTGATCTAAATTAAAAAACAAGAATAATAATTAAAATAAAATGCAACCGAAATAACAAAAACAAAATATATATACATATACATCTATGATACATTTATTATTATGAGAATATGAATTAAGAAGCATTTCTACTACATACATACAACAACAACAAACAGAAAAAATTTGCTATATACATATATGCATAATAATTAAATAAATAATAATAAAACTTTTCTAAAAATAAATATAAAAGCAAAAAAATCATAAGTTTAAATTAAATTAAAAAAGAAAAAAAAAACATTCAGCATTAGATGAGTGTGTTACCCCTGTCTTAGTAATAGAGCTATAAAAGCAGTTTGCGCATGCAAGCGGCAAACGAATGATATACTCAACACATGAATATATTAAGTGTATGAATAATTATAGAAACAAACAAATATATACATATGTAGCCTACCAATACAAATAATTAAATATGTTCTTGTTTTTTTACTCGCTAGAGCGCTATTTTGACCTAGAGCACACTATTTGAGTCTAGGGATTTGGACAATGGAGCAAATATTTGTTGAGAAATGAAATATCCAACAACTTGAGCTGACACAGTGACTTCGAAAATTAATCACAAGTTTAAATATTAAAAGTCAATCCAAAATTATGCCGAAAAAATGTCCAACATGAACCTAAAATACACAAAATAATGCCGAAACAGTCCATAGTTCAGAAGTCAACCTGTCTATTTGAACAATACCAAAATAAAGCCAGAAATAAAGCCCGTTTCATAACTATAGCACATTCAGAATTTAAATATTTTAATCATTTACATATATACTATAATTTGAAATTCCATATTTTTCTCGCAAAATTGTGAATAATATTAACTTAATGCACATCTTTAAAAAGTTCAAAAATGTGTCGAAAACTTAAACAATTTTTGTTACTATTTTAAATGGGGAAACCGGAAATATAGTTTTGTAGTCCACCAAATCTAGTATGACAAGTTAAAAATTGTATGTTTTGAAAATTGCATTGAATTTTGAGTATTATTTTTCAGTCATCTTCCGTTTTATTCCATATAAAAGTAAATGTTTATGTGTTACATACTGCAAAATGTGGTGAATAATATTCTAAAGATTCAATACGAATTTTAAAACACCTTAAAGTTGTACATTGTTATACTACAATTCGATAAGGTACAAGACTGTATTTTCGGGGTTCTGATTTATAAAATCTTGAAGAAGCTAAATTCTAAGAGTTCTATAGTTATGAAATGTATAATGGTAGTCAAATTAACTCTATTTTTTTTGCGTATTTGTTTTTTTTTTGCTTGTTTGAGTAGTGACGAACAGACTGCGCGAAAGCTTTTGGAAATGTTGCCCAAATGGCAGTATCAATTCACACACGCTCAGGTACTACCCCGACTTTCGTGTCACTGATTTGGTATGACCACATGGGTCTTTATTAAACACACAACTTCTCCTTCCGTAAGGAATTTAGGAACGCCAAGCTAAACGTGCACCCATTTTTGTAGCAAAACTCACCAGTCGTGGAAGAGGTTGACACTTGGATTAGAGAAGCTATGGAGATGTGGACTACGCTGAAGTATCTCTTTATTCCCTTATTTTAGTTCGGAAAACAGCGTTAGTATAGTCCACATGGTACATATTCTAGAATTATGGTGTGCCCAAATGTGCTGACTGCATTTCAACATGGCTCAGGCAAACAGACCTACTGACAATAAAGTGATACATTATATCTTAGGGAGTGGAGTGAAAGTGACAGTCATTACTACTGGTCTCTGCACTTGTCCAATAATATGAAAAGGTAGTACTGTTTTGCTGGTTCACTTTCTAATGTAGCAATTCGCTTTTAGTTTGAAGATGTTCGGTAATTTTTTTGATTTAAATTTTCGATTGTTCTGCTATGCGTTATATGTAAGTGTAGATAAAAAAAAAAAACTTGAAAATTTTATTCAAGTTACAACGTCCGTCAGGCGTTCTAGCTTAAAAAACAACAAATTTATACCAAACCCCCGTCCTTTCCGTATATATGTAGATAAACTCAACTTCAATTATAGAACATTACATTAATTTTTCGGTAGTGTAAAAAGCAAGGGTACATTAAAAGAAAATTATTTAAAATTTTTGTATAAAGTTTTTTTTTTACCTGGTATCGCCCATTCTATACTTTCCTTTAGTTGATTTCCCTACAAACGCGCCAATTCGGGCAATCTCAGTTATATAAAGACTACCAAAGGAACGTAGGATATATGTATGTGTATGTAGACTACATTTGTGTTTATTAAAAGAAAATTTTTTATTGCATTTGACACTTTAATTTTAAACCGAAAGAAATAAGCGGTTTTTTATGGCCTTTTTTTTATGAACCTGGTAACTAAAACTCGATAGACTCACGAACTTTCAAAACTTTGGGTAACAAAGCAAAACGTTGGGCACACACTTAAGTCAAAGTCAAAATCTTAAAGCGAAGAAGGATGGTGTTTAGCTAAATATAAAAATTTGTATATGAAATCACGTTTTTCGTTAAGATTTGGAGTTGATAATTCTGCAAAGCAATATCTGTAACCAAAAAAAAATCGTTTCTTTTCTTATAAAACTAAACAAAAAAAATGTTTTTGCTAAACAAAATAATAGGTTTGTTCATTTACTTTTCCAGTAAATCCTTTAAAAAAGAGTGTTACTGTGAAATGGAAAGTAATTTCATTAGAAGAGAAAAATTTTACATAAAAGGAAATGAACAAAAATTGGCAAACAAAAGAACGATTGACATATTTCAAAAATTAATTTATAAAGTAACCACTTTTTATATTTTGATTAGGGAAACAACTTGGCCTTCTGGCACTTCGCTACATTGTCTAGCTGTTGGAGCGTTCTCCTGACAGCAAGCAATGTAAAGATTTTAAAAAACTGAATTTTATTACATTACATAGAACACTTCCCTTTTCTATTCATTTATGTAAGGTTACAATTTGTTTTATTTAAAATAATATTTATTAATTTTAATTCAGTTTGGGTTTGACAGCAATTTTTTGAGTTTACAACTTTTTACTAGCACGAAATTTACTAGTAAAAATTTGTAAGTCTCTCACTCTTACGCTCAATTTGTTTGTCTCTTACACATTTTTTTACAAAAGTTAGTAAGAATTTGTAGCTTCCAGTAATAATTTTTTGTTATTGAACAGACCTAATGCACTTGTGCTCATACAATTAAGCCACTGTACTGAAAAATAATATTTCAAAGAGAAAATCATTCAAGTTATTTTGCAATTTTAACCCCTTACGTACAAAAATATTTTATTATCTTTGCAAAGTCTATAGAGGTGGACGAAATCCCGTTTAATTTTGTCGCTTGCGAAAATTTTGAAGTTTTTTCGCTCTTCATTGGTTTTTCCGTGCTCACATAATTAAGCCATTTTAGAAAATATTGTGATCTGCAGACAAGATGAGGTTACTTCTCTATCTCTATCTCTATGGCGCGATATACAACAGGTATATCATCATAAACCTCCTAAGAGTTTTTTGCGCCAAGCTTCTCTTCCAATTTGTGGTGTGCCGATTTGAATTTTTCCCTACAAATTGGTGGGACCTACAGTTTTTTGCCGACTCCGAACGGCATCTACAAAGGAGACGAATTTTTGCTGAGAAGCCTGACATGGCAGAAATACACTCGGAGAGTTTGCCAAACCACTGCCGAGGGGCGACCCCGTTTTGAAAAACTTTTTTCAAATCACTTTTGATGTTACCTGTACCAGGGCTCGAACCATGGACCTTCGGTGTGGTAGGCCGGCAACACTACCTTCACACCACGGCGGCCGCCGCGGTTACTTACTCTAAAAAAATTAAAGTTTAATCAATTAAACTGTTCTTAAGGAGATTATTTAAAAAAAATTAAGCAAATGGCCAAAAACAGAAGTTAAACTGCATACGAGAGAAATATATGGGAGAGTTTCCAGAAGTGTAAAAAAAGTGTGTAAGAAAAGTGTGTAAAGTAACAGAAGTTATAGGTATGCATACGAGAGAAATATATGGGAGAGTTTCCAGAAGTGTAAGAAAAGTGTGTAAAGTAACAGAAGTTATAGGTTTTTCTAGAGGAAGAATGTGAAACGCAATACAGTTTTATCAAAAACAGAAAACTTTCCAATGTACCCCGAAAATGACCAAGAAACACGACCCCGAACGACGATTGGCTAATAGTTCACTCAGGTAAACTGGATCCTTTTAAGACATATACGGAAATACGGGCATATATAGAACAGTGTTATAATATAAAAATATCGTCCAAAACAGTCCTCCGGCGATAGGCGGAAAAATCCTTGAATAGACGTATCGCACGACGTTACCAAAATGTTTCTAAAAAAAAACATCAACCGGAGGCTAGACTTTGCTAGAAAGTATCACCAAAAAGATGGAAAATTATTAAATTTAATCGTATCGAGTAAGTTTCATGTGTTTGGAAATAATGGTAGACCTTATGTCAGACGTCCGCCGTTACAGGAACTAAACCCCATATACACAAAAAAAACCGTTAAACATGGTGGCTCATCCGTGATGGCATGGGGATGCTTCACCCCATCTGGAGTAGGTCCGATTGTACCAATTGAAGGGAAAACTACAGGCGAAATGTACGGAGATATTATAGCGGACCACTCAAAAGGAAATTACTTTGAAAATCTATCGCTTTCTTTGATTTTCCAATAACATAACGACCCCAAACAGTGTTCTAGAGCTGGCTTAGAACCAACAGTATCAAATTTCTCGAGTGTCCCGCGCAAAGTCCGGACTTAAACCCCATAGAAAATCTCTGAGGCATTATCAAAAGGCCAGTCGCGGGAAGAAAACCCCGAAATAAGACTGGTTTATGGGAAATCATAAAGAAATAATGGGAAAAATTACTTCGGCCCAATGTACCATGAATAACCGCTGAAAGGAAAAAATGGTTCTCCAACTAAGTATTAGTTGAAATAAGGTATATTTTTAGAGAAAAACCTAAATTTTTTGGCATTAATCGGGTTTTATCACAGATGGCTTAATTATATGAGCACAAATTTCGTACCTAGGAAGGTTAAATCTTTTAATGTTCCAACATTTTAATTTTAACTCATGAAATAAGTAGACAAATTGAATTGAAATGCATTTCCGTTAATATTTTTGTAAACTTTAATTCGGGATTTATAATAAAAAACGCGAAAAAAGAACTTGTATACTTTGCCGATCGTATGGCTTAATTATATGAGCCCACGTGTAAATATGTAATGAAATACGTAAAAAATTCGCGAAAATTAAGCATAGGAAATTAACGGAAGTTTTTATTTTTAAATTTCTGTTTTGGACGGGTGAATGGAAGACCTTTATGCTTCTGTTGGCAGCTAGAAAACGAAATTCAACATCATACACAATGTGAGATGATTGTAACACTGCGATTACGGTCTAAAATCACTATGACTCAAGATTTTAATCGATTAATAAATTGCCCGTACTTCACGTTTTCTTCTTAAACCGGAAGTGATGTGTCATCTTTATGTTTATTGTCTATCATTAGTTTTGATTCCGTTTGTGTCAGAAATAGTCTGATGTTACAGGAATTCATTCCAGTACTCGGTTCTCTAGCTACTGCACGAAAAGAGAGTTAAGGGTTTCTCTCAGTTATAAGAACAAGTGGAATTAGGCTATAACAGTTGTCAGTAGTCACTATGACGAGCTGCCCTAGAATAGAGCAGTTAATCAGGAGAACTTTTCTGACTATTATGTGTATCAGCCATTATAGTATACATCAAACTTATTTTTCAAAGTCAAAGTATGAGGTTAAAGTTCTATTTAAATCGATAATAAGAGTTTGATTAGAGGTTACTTAACCATATCCAAATAAGACAGATGATCCAACTTAGGGAAATCAATGCAAGATTTCAGATCATAATAGCTGAAATACAAGGAGCTTGGCAACTTTAACTTTGAGAGATATGCACGCCATAAGTTAAGAATTGCCAAAGAACGTAGAACAACTAAAAGGTCCAACAGCGAATATAAGTAACCGCTGTCAAATCGCTGGTAGGTAACTCACCACTATGACTGCATTAAAACTTGCAAATTTCTCCAGTTTTCAATTATTTGAACATTTTGCTTCGCTTTACGTTTCACAAACTTTACATGACAAGACTCTACTTATTGCATATTTTCAACTTCCTTGTCAAAGTCAAAGTACGAGGTTGATATTCTATGTAAATCGTTAACGCTTAGGCAGTTTTCACAGTGCCTAGTTAACTTCCATTCCACAGTTTCCTTATGATTTCTAACCAGTGTTTAACTCGCCAATATTGGGCGAGCTAGCCCAACATGAACATTTAAAAACCAGAGTTAACTGTGAAATGCCAATCGGAAAATTTTTGTTCGCAGGAAAAAGTGAGCTGAACAAATTTTGTATGGTGTAAAAAGATTTCGACTGCTGAGTGGAAGATCACCCTATTTCAAAATATTTTTCAAAAACGCCCTATCTCAGAATTTTTGTGAAGAACACCCCACAAAATTTTTTTCAATAACGCCCTATTTCAAAATTTGGCTTAAGAACGCCCAATTTCAGAAAGAGTTTCAAAAACGCCCTATCTGAACGAAAATTCAATACAATTTCGGCTGAGATAGAGCGTTTTTGAATCAAATTCTCAGATAGTGAGTTGTTGAAAAAAATTCTGAGATAGGACGTTTTTGAATCAAATTTTGAAACTTACTTCTGTTTTTTTGCCTTTATATTTCGTATTTTAATGGAAAATTCTGACTTTCATGTTCACCACCATAAATGTCGGAATTTTCCTTCAATCTGTCAAAATTTATACTTTTCAATCATTTGGTACAGCGCCTTATGCGCCAAGCAGATTCAATACTTTTAAAAAACTGGCAGCCGAGTAGGATGTGTGCGTAACAACAAAAGATTCGACGGGTACGGCAAAGTGGATTTTGCTCTAAATTTTGACGTATGACGGATACGTCGACGGCGACGTACTGTATCTGCTTGGCGCATTAATCATAACCATGATCCAAATAACAAGATCTCGCATTAAAAATGTAAATATATGGCTGTTATGTCACGCTTTTGAAAACATGTCTGCTTGTTTTTAAATTTTGGAAATGTAATAAGTAAGGGAATAAAAAGGAAAACAAATATTTTGATTGATGGCGAGTTTATTTATATTTTGACATATGTACATATGTTTGTTTATAAAAAAAATTATGTTTTTTTTCAAATAAAACTTGAAAATCGCGACGAAACGAATTAATGTTTACCAAATTTAAATTCAAATCTCAAAAAAACGTCAATGAAAGTGTGACGTGAAAAGTCAGTTAAACTAACTGAAAACTTCAAAATCCTGAAGTCATATCTCAAAAACTTTTTTTCAAATAAAATTACAAATACACGGTTGCCGTAATGCGTGATCTTTAGTAATTTGATAATGAATCATAACCATACCACAAGCAAGGTAAATCAATGTCAGCAAAGAACGAATAAGAAGGTTCAACGCGACGAATAGTGGGAAACATTGAACCATCAATTCGAGGGCAGGTAATTCACCCTTGGGGAAATTCGCATTTAAACCGCGAGTTTTAAAACTTTAAGCACTATTATTTTTATTCAATATTGACAAATAAACGTTTTTGTAACTCCAGGCATAATTTTTTGTGTAAATATTCAATTAAAACACGGTGAATTCAAGCATTTTACACGCAGGTACCGTGCCCTGCAAAAACGATACGGGAAAAATGATTAGTCAATTTACCCGGAGCCATATCGAAAGTTTCCGTATTTCTCCCATCATTGTTTTTAAGAGCATCGGTAGACTCTTTGTTTCCTCGCGTTCCTGTGTGTGCTGTATTACATCTCGCTCTTTCTCATTTATTTTTCGACCCAAGGTAAGCATATAGCTGTACTGCTGACACCGGTGTCACAGCTACTAGTCATTTGACTCGTATATAACACGTAAAATTACGGGATATTTTGCCGACATGAATACCAATTGGAGTTTCAGTCAATCGATTTTTGCAGGGTGGTGAATTACCTGCGATCGATTTGACAGCGGCCACTTGCATTCGCTGTTGGACCTTCTTATAGTTATACGTTCTTTGATGTCAGCTACTTTTTTAGCCTTATTTTTTTTTTCTAGGTAAAGGAGACAAGAAAATAGCGTACACGCTCCTGGTGTTTAGCAAAACATTCCAAAAGTAAATATAATTAGTCTCGATCTAGGGTTTTCAAAGAGAAGTATATATGTAGAAAAATGTATGAAGTTCAACAGTAGGGAGGTACTCTCTCATCGTCTTCGCCTATGTCTTAGAAAAGTTTAAGTAAAGAGCAGACCTGTTATATAATGATTACTAATCGTACTGATTACCGGTTTGATTAATTATTTTCTTGAGAATCCATTTAAACATTGATTACCATTACTTTCAATTTTTAATTATTATTTTCGAATTAATCAATAAAAATCATGATTGTTTACGATTATTAAAATACAACAAAAATAATTTAAAAAAAGTTGTTTTGATTATTTTTATTATTTGTGATTTTTTTTAATAATCGTAAAAAATCAACATAATTTTCTGATTTTTTCTAATCGTAATCAATAAATAATTGCCTTTTGTTGGAAAACAATTAAAATAAACATTACCAATTAAAAAAGCCGTCTAATTAATTGAGTACTAATTACTAATCAAATTTAACAGGTCTGTTAAAGAATTGAGAGTCGAACTACCACGTTTGGTCTCTAATCAAGGAATAACGAAATTCTATGCGAGAGTAGAATTTAAACAAAATTAAAATACAAAAGCAGATTTTTGAAAGTTCCCACACACAAGTTAAGTGCATAGTTTTTATTGAAAAGTTCAACCAATCGTTGCCTCAAAACCTTTTCCCGCGCCAGGTGACTCGATTTATTTTATGCAGCGTAATATAAGTAAAAACTGAAAAAATAGATAAAGAAGGGAAAGTGGCGCCTTCTAGCAAATCGAAGAAGTGCCTGGCGTGCTTTGTTGAATGGCCTTGAAACGGTGAAATGATAATTAAATCAGTCGTGTGGTTAGGACACCTATACTTCGAAGTCCAAGCAGCCTTTTGGGCAATCTTAAGATTCGAAGTTGTTGGATGTACATAAATGTTTAGTACATAGTAATCAATGAGACTAGCCTCTTTTTATAAATGTGAGATTGCTAAGCAAATATGTTAATTGTTTTATTTTTTCTGTGTAAAATAATTGGCACATACTTGCTTTTTTCAGTGTAAAATAATTGACACAATATTTTTTTTAGTGTAAAATAATTGACACAGTGGATTGATTTACGAAATTACAGCCGTGATTGACCAATAGCATGCTTGCCACAAGATTTATATATAGTAAGCGAATTCAATACATCATTTTCATTTGAAAGAAGTTTAAAAACAACTCTGCCTTATAATTATGAGCAATTTACCGATAAAGATACTAAAATTACACTTCAACCCCAAATACAAATTTTTTAATACAAAAAACAAAAGCTGCAGTTTACGCTATATGTGACGTTACGACAAAAACTCATTTTAGACGAATTTTATATTGATAAAGTTTAAATATTTTTTACACAATTAAAAGCTTTTTAAAAAGAACGCAAAGGAATGCAAAAATGCATAAAAATTAAACTTAAACATAAAACGGCTTGCAATATTAAATTTAATATTGAAATAAAAAATAATCTTAAAAGGTAAGAAAAAATCGTGAGTTATATGGATTATAGAAATACATACCTACATACAATAATTATAAAAACACACATCGTATTTTAAGTAGCTATAAACGAATTATGAAAAACTTCGACAATTGCATAGAAATGTCATTCATAAATAGATGAAAACTAATTTAAAAATTATAAAAAAATGCATGCACTAATTACATAAGATAAATAAAACAGTAGTAATTAAATTAATATTACTTGCAACAAAGTACCCAAACAAATCAATGCATTATAAAAAAAAATATAAGCTAATTGCTAGTATTCTGAAGAAGCTAATATCTACATAGTATGAATCAATTGGTGAAACACAATACACGCTTCTAAGGCGCTGCATTCTACAAAAGTTCTTTAACGTCAAAAAGAAAAAAGATGCCACTCAAAGCAAATAAGCAAACCTATACTTAATAACT
This sequence comes from Merzomyia westermanni, assembly GCA_949987695.1. Taxonomy (NCBI): domain Eukaryota; kingdom Metazoa; phylum Arthropoda; class Insecta; order Diptera; family Tephritidae; genus Merzomyia; species Merzomyia westermanni. The sequence goes on from OX465289.1 coordinate 10,160,102, forward strand.
TTTTTCGATATTTTTAGCTTACCTGGATGTACATTTTAGTTTTTAAAAATTGACTACGTCTAAATTTTTTTTACGTTTACCAAGGCAAAGCTCTTCATACTAACAATTTTCTATGACTATATACATATGTAAGTATGTACACATATGACTAAATGAAAACATATACATTTATAAATAAATCGTATTTACATTATAATACATAATGGCACACATTCTTATATATACATACATACATTATATATACATTAATTATATGCTATATACAATATTATGAGAATTTTTAAATTGTAAAAACAAACCACAAATTGAGGATTATGATAAGTATAATTGATATAAGATTAAAAAAAAAACGAAAACAAAAAATAACAAAATGTTTCATTAATACATTTTATTTATATACGAGTATGTATGTTTTTTGAGATTTTGTTCAGTCAAAATTACAAAGCTCAGTAACTTTGACGAACAAGTAATCAGTATCATCAAACGTGAGCCCAAATAAGTTTTTACAGTATACAGAGCGAAATTATGCCACTGAAACTCGTGTCTCCTGGTGTGATAGGTGGTAATTGGGTTTCTATCAGGTGGCTTTCATGGGACAAGAATTGAATTATTTCCTTTTCATTTTTACTTACTGATACCAATACCTAGGTTTTCTGTGCTTGTTTGAACTTGTTAAAGTTGATATAACCTCACCGATATAAAACATGTAACAAGTACATACTAAAACGCTTCGGGAATAAAAAGTAGCAAAGTTTTTCATGAGAAATGTTATAGATCTGATCTCGTATTAATCTCACTAAAACTAGTAAAATGTATCGCTGCGAGTGAGGGAGTAAGAGTGCTAATAGTCTTACATAGCACAGGCTTGACTTGACTTTGAATTGGTCTCTTGCAGTTCTGTTGAATGAATTTTGCCCGCAACCGATTACCTTACGCTTAAATACAAATATTGCGTCCGTTAAGTGGAGTATAATCAAGACAAAGTTGCTAAGTCATGTCAAGTCTGGGCTATGTAAGAGCAACAGCAGCTTAACATTTACAAGTACGAGATTGATTGCTGTAACAACTGTCAACCTCAACATAAATGTCAGATTTATTTAAAAATGGCGGGAAATTAAGTCATATCAAAACATCGACCGCTGAGTGGAAGATCATCATATTTCAATAACGCCCTATTCCAAAATTTGGTTTAAAAAGTCCTATCTCAGAACGAGTTTCAAAAACGCCCCATCTGAACGAAAATTCAATACAATTTCAGCTGAGATTTGAATGAAATTCTCAGATAGGGAGTTGTTGAAAAAAATTCTGAGACAGGGCGTTTTTGAATCAAATTCTCAAATAGAATGTTATTCAAACAAATTCTGATATGGGGCGTTTTTGAAAAATATTTTCAAATAGGGTGATCTTCCACTCGGCGGTCGGCGAGAAAACTTGCAAGAATTGTAATTAAAGAGAGAAAATCGTAAAACTCTCTCGAAACCGCAGAAAGTATCCGCAACTGGATTTTGTAAAAATTTGCGTGTAAAGCTGTTGGTTTATTTTATTGGTTAATGAGTCAAAACTTGAAGTTTTTGTTGTGGGTTTGCTATGTCACGATGAGCTGTTTTACTGGGTGAAATTTCCCCAGCAGATACTTGCTAATGAAATGGCAAAATGCGCGCTCCCCCTGCAATATTTTTGTGTCACCGAACATTATTCACTAAAAATTTGTCGGATAAAATGCATATGCAATTTCAAATAACATGGTCGGCAGTACTTTTAAACGCCTTCAAGAAAATCTTATATATTCTAATATTTCTCAACATGTAAGCTTCAAATCTTGTTTTCTTTTGTTTCCCAATTTTTTTTCAAATGCAAAAAAGCGGATCGTTTGACAGATTAACCAGAAGTAGTCAGCAAAAATTCTTCTGACTAAAACATGCAACTTCTGACAGAGAGAGCCTTAGACGGGATGGATTTCCAATAATATCTAACGTTCTCTGAATCGTAAGGGATCGCAAATTTTAATAGCAAGTAAAAATTAATTCAGCCTAATTCCAATAAAAACTGGCAAAAATCGCTCTTATGTTCTACACGAACGTCACCACCTGATAATATGCAAGAATTGTAACGGGATCATGCTGGACATCACGTACATACCTCAATAGGTAATCTATCTTAAATATGAAAAACTCAACGGTCCTTGAATTGATAGGTGATAGGAATAGTTAAATCTTTGTTTTTTGTAAATTTTTTCTATACATTTTCCTTTCGCTCTAATTTGGTGAGCTACATTTTATATATATCACTGTAATACATATATAATTCATTTTGTCGTTTACTCAATGAAAATATATAATTTTGATACCTTAATTATCTAATTATTTATAATTTAAAGCTCAAAACATTGATTCCGTTGGCGTATCGCTCTAGTCGTATACTTAACATAAAAGGAAAACCAAAATGCAATTGGTCGGTAAGGTTATGTTACGAATAGGGAATTACAATACAACACCAATATTCGATTGCTTCTCACATGGTACAATTAGAAGGTAAAGTCAACTCTAAAGCAACAACATATTGATGTAAAGATTGTCAAAAGCAACTGTCTGGTGTTGGCGAATGAAGGGAAGAGAACCCAGAAAAATGTTCATTTGTGAGAAATTATGTGGTACAAGCTTGGTTTAAAAGTGATTATTATTGAATAATGTCGCCATATTTGCAATTATTTTCAATATAAGCGTTAGAAAAACCACAAAAGTGCAAATGCAAACCACGCTTGTTTACATTTTGCTGGTTTAGATTCTGCTGTTAGCATCTTCTGACAATGTATACGCCAGTGTGTTCAAAAATATTCAATCAGCTGATGAAATGACACAACCTTATTATTGAACCATGGCTTCTCATAAGGTTAGTTGAATCAGCTGATTTATAAGGTAACCGATAACTCACCAATGTTGTGGACTTAAGGTCTATGGTATGCCATAGCCATATATGTAATACTTCTATATTGCTGGCATGCTATGCCCCATGATCCAATAATACAGGTCGTGTTAATAGACCAGCTGATTTTTACTTTTGTCTCGAATTTTGACATTACACTCATTTCTCAGTACGATTTTGACGTTAAACTCACAAATTACAAAAACAAAATACATGGAAAATTTTTGTGTGTCTGGATGTTTGTCGAGCTGCTACGACCTGTTGTAGTTGGATCATGCTATGCCCGCAGTGTGTTTTGAATTCGAAATCAAAGGGAGACAGCCTACATACATTTTTGAGCTTGTAGTAGTATACGTGTATATTTTTAAAATAAACTGAAACGCCAAATCATCACAGGGGCGGTTCAAGCATATGAGCTATCCAAGACTTCAATAAAAAAAATTTGTGAAACAATAGAAATATTTTAGAATACAATTAGGGTGAATCTCGCTATTTTTTACCTTATTTGTTGCGACAGATTTACTATGAACATTTGCAAAAATCATGAAAAATTTGATTCGATTCGTACAAACGACTATGTCCCTAAATAAAGTAATACGAATTTTACCTATAATCTCTTTGAAATGAAACAAAATGCTTGAAAACAATTGAACAGTTTTATTGATTCACGATTGATATGCAAAATTTGTTTGTACCACTTTTCAAGACTGAGGTTTCTCATATTGAAGAGGTTGCTGCGGAGTGATCACTGTTGAAATACCTGGGCAGGATAAAATGTGTTTATCCTACATTTTTTAATAGTAAGGTAGGATTTTTTATTGAGCGCTGTGGTGCTTTAGAATAAGAGAAATTTACGGAAAACATAAAATCAATTAGTCACATTTATCAAATTTATAATATTTTATAATTAGTCTTAGTTCCGCCGCTAACAAATGTCAGAATCGTTTGCCCACAGTAGCCAGTTTCTCTCAGACTAAAGCATCAGATTGAACAATTGGGGAAATTAAAGAAAAAATTATGAAATTTGCTTAATTAGATGAGTTTGTTATCATGATCTAAACTTACGTTAGGAGTAAATTCAATTATTGTGCCAATGTCTAAATTCCTAAATCCAACTTCTGACAAATGATGATGAGTACTCAAAGTGATGGGGATTTGTAACAGTTCCAATATCTAAAATAAAATAGATATAATTTTCATATATATATGAAATATCTTGGGCATGTTAACTCATGTGAAACTTATCAGTATAAATCGTTTAAGTAAAATATATTTTTACCACAATCAAAGTTTGAAGGGACTGCAACAGTTTCAAAATGCATTCCATTTTTACTACATGCAACTTTTGATAATTGGCCTTTGTTATGATGATGAGGCGGAATGCTCACAGACGTAATATCTAAAATAAATTATAGTTTATGCATATACAAATGTAAACATCCTTGTTACGAATAAAAAGGCAGCAGCTTAGTTCAGGTGGAACTCTACCGTAACAACCGTATACAAAATGCCCTTGAAAAATACTTACCGGAATCAAACTCCATATTCAGATATTGTGGTTTGGGGGAAGAGGTAGTTTGGGGACAGCATCTTCTCTCAAGTATCATGAGCCCCCAGTACCCTTGCACTGGCTCTTCAAAATGCTTGGAGCAAACATAAATCGCATGTTTGGGTGTGTTGTTGATATCGCATGCATCTATCCACCTAATTCGCAGTTCTGCATTTTTGGGTACCCTAGAATGGAACTTTCGTAAAATATTTACATAAGAAGACATAGCTAACTTACCCGTGAAGGTTTTTCTGGTGTTTTTTTTTGCACATAAAGCATTGCCTCACCATTATTTTTACAATTTTTTTATTTTGAATAATTTTAAAACTATTTCTATTATATAATTTTTTGACCAATGAACGTTTGATACGCTCATGTATTTTAACAAGTGAATTGTCATTTGTGGTACATTCGCTTATCAGACCTCTTGTTTTATTTTCTATACATCTGCACTCTGATGTTCGTGATTGTACTTTGTGTTTCTAGCAATATAAAAGTATTACATACATATATGGACATAGCCCAATTACAATCTGGTGTAAGAGCTAGTCACAGTGTAACAGTGAGCCAAGTCGCCAAAATAAAAAAAGTAAACATGCTTATTTGACAATTCGTTTGAATGTATGAGTTAAAAATTTTCATCAAATGTAGGTTGCTTTAACCCGTATAAATTTTATTTTCCTTTTTTTCTTTGAATTTAATTTCAATTTAGAAAAAGAAAAGATTTTGCATTATATTAAAAGACATGTTTATTCCTAATTGTTACAGGGATCGGAAATTTTCGTTTTTTTTTAGTTTTATTACTCCTAATATATCAGTATGTATGTGTCAATCGTTAGGTGTGTTCGGCGAGAAAGCTTTCAAGAATTCTATGGCCCTGCCGATTAGCACAAGGCCTAAGTAAAGAAAGAATTGAGTCAAGCTCTGTCGAAACCGCAAAAATTAAAAAAGAAACAGGAATTTGTAAGCCTTCCAAGCAAAACAGCTGCTGCTGTTTTCATGCGTTAATAACAAAGTTTGAAGTTTTTGTTGCTGTTTTGCTTAAGAACGATTGATCAGCTCTTTTCCCTTGAAAATCTTACTAGTGAAATCTCCCCAACAGGAACTTGCAGCTTCCTCTACCAGTTAAGCACCGCTTTCATAAAAGCCGGTTAGCGCTACCGGGGTTTAATTTACGTATTTTGCACGGTCAGCTGTCAAATTAACCGCCGATTAGGCTTAACCGGCTTTTATAAAAGTGGCCCTGAATGTCAAAATGCGTTCTTTCCCTACAAGTTTTATGTGTCGCCGAACCCAATTCAAAAAAGTTTTATAAAATTTTTAAGCTCCTTTAACAGAGCCATTACCTAATCAATATTTGCGCAGAAATGGGAGAACCACAACATATATATATATATATTTATTTCTTAAGCTCGCATACGAAACGTATGTGAAATAGTAACTGGAGCTTTGTGAACTTTTCGTTCAGTTGTTTTCAAAGGGTTAATGAAAAATTACTGACACGTACGAATTATTTCATATGCATGTTGTCAGCGGCTGGCTCACGTGAGCCAGTACTGTACTGTTTCACTGTGAAACACAAAACTTGGTCAAACATAGTTTGGCAACTCCAACAAACAAAATTTCAAAGCGTACAAAAAAATTGGAAATCGAAATTCCACTGAAAAACACACATTACTTAAGATCTCTTTGCAGTTAAAAAATTTCATAGCAAAACGGTCTGCGAATGCTTAAGTAAAGTTTTACTCATGAAATACTTGTAAAATTATTGCTGAAGATTTTTATTTTGAACTTCGGAGTACCCTTTAGCCATAACAGATGGATGAATGACTGTTGAAACGGACCATTAATAGAAAAATTTCTTATTTTTCTTGATTAAAATTTCAAGCGCAGTTGTAATGTACAAATATATTCAAAACAAAAAATATTTAATACATATACTACATTAGACTGGGTCGATTTATTAACCGATATCGCGTCATCGATTTTTCGATAGGTTTTGGGCTCAGGAAAAAAAAGTTCTACCACGCCTACCCAAAAAAATAATTTTCGAGCCTACGAAATTTCATTTTTTTGACTTTTTTCGACTTTGATTTTTAAGGTTTTTTTCATGACCAACTAAAAAAGTTGTCGTTAATTGATATTAGAGGAAAAATTACAACGTTATGCACAGCGATAGTATGGGATGACATGTTTCGAAGTCCCCAACTTTTCATTTGATTTTAAAATTTTCATGTATACTATGTCCGACCCAAAAATGTCCGCTAAAAACGTTGGCGTTAACAGTTTTTTTTTTTTTAATTTATTTTCGGGTTTTGGTCGAAAACTCGACTTTTCGAAAACCCGAAAATAAAATTGTTTTCAAAAAGCTGTTATCGACGGGAAATATGAGACAAATTCGTTTTCATCGAAAACATTTTTGCATGTATGCTGAAAAAACGCTTAAAAAAAATGGCGAAAGGCTCAATTTTTTGACCAAAACACTCCCCAAAACCCAAAAAATATTTTTTTTATTCAAAAAACTGTTATCGCCAACGTTTTAAGAGGACATTTTTGGGTCGGACAGGACATGAAATATTTAAAATCAAATGAAAATTTTTTTAGTAGGTCATGAAAAAACCTTAAAAATCAATGTCGAAAAAGTCAAAAAAATTAAATTCCCCAGGCTCGAAAATTATTTTTTTGGGTATGCGTAGTGGAACTTTTTTTTCCTGAGCCCAAAACCTATCGAAAAATCGATGGCGCGATATCGGTTAACTTTACAAATCGACCCACCCTAATATACATGCCTATGCCCATATCCGACGGATGCCATTCGCGAGGAGAGCGGATTGATTCGTGAAAAAACAGTTGCAGATTTGAGTTTGAAAACGTTAACACAAAAAATATAAGAAAATAACTTTACAATGTCCATTTTTTAGTTTTAAAGATCAAACACGCAATTATTTTGTCGCGAAACGATTTGCACTCTCTCCGCAAAGCATCCGTCGCATACCGTAATAGGCATGATATCGAAGTAATACTGGAAATTGTTCTTCATTGTAAACATACCACAAAATCGCAAGATAATGTAAGTTTCACAAATTTATTTCTACAGGATTATTATTTTTTCATTTTCACACCTTGCTTCTACTTTTAGATAACTTCAACTCACTTCAATATAAATTGGGATGCGGATATTTATATCCATTATAATCTCCAAAACTGGTACACATAGCTGGTTCTATAACACATCACTTAGTCATACACCACGAAACGAACACAACCGCTGGCGGTTTTAAAGAAAATCATAAAGTTCTATGCCTTATTTACATATCCAAATAATTGTTTAATTTTGTTTTTGGAAGGAAAATGTGTCTCGTTTCCTCTTTTTTATTTTTCAAATTATTCTAATAACTAATGCAATTATGAACTGTATAATATTTTTTAATTATCAAAAAAAGCTTAGTTCAAACTTGACGTGTTTAATAGAGTTATTTTTAAGTTAGTACACGAGTAGTTTAATAAGTAATGGATTCATAAGGAAAACTCTGTTTATACCAGTTTATTAACATACTTATAAACATACAATAGCTATAGGTTCAAATATCATATAAGAAATATTAGAAAAAATAATTGGTTAAAATTTTTGAAGTTTAGCATACATTACATCATACATAGATACATGCATATAAATAAATAAAAATAAGAAGTTAAATAGAAAATGGTCTTTTACTATAGTTAAATAATTTGTAATTATAAATAAATGGAAAGAATTATAGTGAAAACACCATTTGAATGATTTTGGTTGTACCTGTATGCTTAAAGGTAGAACGTAAATGAATATGGCTCTGTTCCGAACTATTTATCAATTTGATTTATAACTATCCACAGTAGTCTATGCCACTATTTAGACACGGCCTCTCTACCAACTCGAGAACAGCAAACGAATTTTGGAAGTAGATAAAGTTTAATTTTCAACACTTAAATCCACTAATGAGGAAGGTCTCCAAAAAAAATTAATTTTTGTTAGCAAACTTGACGAGAAACAAAAATGAACTGGATAAACTTAGTCAACTGTATTTTTCAGCTAGTGAAGCTTAAATCCTTATCAACAAATCTGTAGTTTTCGCTACTTTGTGACTAAATTTTGGCAGAAGGAAAGTCATCTCGTTCCTTGGCGTAAAAAAACTAAAAAATTTACTTCCGAACAGCCAACTCCCATAAAGCGAAAATGAAAATACCCGAGAATCTCTCAAGCGTAAGTATTATAAGTCTGCAACAGTCAAGACCAGTAGCCCGATTCTGTAACTTTTAACCACTCGCCGATCATTAAGCTTATCGCCAAATTGTGGCGTTTTGTTCTTAACGAAAATGCGATTCTGTAACTCTCCTTTAACGCCACTAAACAGCTGACTCTTGATAGTGATAAAATATGGAAATACTGGTGTTCAGACGTATTTAGCCCTAAATTACATGCAAAAAACTCAAAACTAATTTTTTTACTTTTTCCAAACGCTAAAACACTTGCAAATATATTAAAGCTATTGTTAACACCTCGGAAATAATTCGCGACAGCTAACCACACAAAAAGTGTGGTTAAAAGTTAGTAAATAGGGAAATGCGTTAAGAATGGTGTTAAGCGAAGTTAACGCTAACACCTGGCGTTAAAATAGTTACAGAATCGACCTACAGGTCGTAGCCCTTGCCAAACACATGTGCTAAATTAACATCTTGAACAGTTTATTGTATTTGAAAAATCAGTATACTTCGGCTGATTGAGGTTACTTTTATTGCAAAATGTTGTGGTTTCTTCTTACGTATGAAAATCCAGTGAGCCCCTTTTCGCAAAAGCGAAAAATTTATACATTCAAGCTTTTGACAAAAAAAGAGACCATAAATTAATGAGATAAAATCCCCCCTAAGAGAGAATAAACACTACACAATTAAGGCTTTAGTCAGTCGGTGGCACTTCTGTGGTAATGAAGATGAAACTGAATTGCATAGCTTCTATCCCATTTTCCGGAGCTATCCCTTAAAATACTTGCGAGTTAATTATTCTGCGCTTTCAAAATTTTTATTTTTAATCGTTTATTTGAATATGCCCGAGGTAGGCATACCGGGCGTAAGAGGCAACTAATATGCACAAAGGTAATAACGTGCAACTCGATGGTTGCTCTACGGATATGATGCCTCTCACCTCTCATTACCCATCTTATCCTTCCTTACGGAAGAAGGCGTGACATGACCTAGAAGGTTTCACTGGTCATAAATCGCTACCACGACAGTCGGGGAGTACCGGAGCGTACCGGGTTCAAATCCGGCCAAGGACTGTTATTTCGACAACACTCGTCAAAACCTTCGGGGAGTGTTTTGTCGTTACTACAACAATAACTGGGTATGAAACACATTTTTAAAAAGTATTATTCCTTCCTGGTAATGCTGTTCTGGCAATCAGCTGTGCTCGTTTTTTCAGTTTTCCTCACGTTCTTTGATTTACGTAAAAAGCCGCATAGTTCTATTATATCGCGATTGGTTAATTTTTGGTTTCCAATTTACTAATATTTATCAATAAAACAAACGTATTTTCACACAAGAATAATGTCACATACTTTACAACGTTTCATCAACAATTGCACCAAAGCGTCTACGCGGTGGTCACATGGATATGCAAAAACACCAAAGTTATCGGCTAATCAATTGCAGCGGCGGTATGTCGCGACAGATCCTACAAAAGGCAAAGGGCCTATTTCATGGAAAAGTTTGGCCTTTCTTGGTGGTGCAGGTGGAATTGGTTTAGCCTTTATGTTATATGTTAAAAATGAGAAAGAACAGGCTATTATGCGTGAACGAAAACGGCAATTGGGTAAAGCAGCTATTGGTGGCAGTTGGGAACTTATTGATGCTGAAGGTAAAGTACGTAAGTCCGAAGACTTTCTTGGTAAATGGCTGCTGATTTACTTTGGTTTCACACATTGTCCGGATATATGTCCTGACGAGTTGGAGAAAATGGCTGCAGTTGTAGATGCTGTTGGTGAGTACATAAATTCACATTTTATTCTGGTTCAATTCAACAATATTCTAACAATTTGCAGAAAAATCCCCTCAAACACCAGAAATTCAACCAATTTTCATCACAGTTGATCCTGAACGCGATTCCAGAGAAATTGTTGGCAAATATGTTAAAGAGTTTTCACCAAAATTACTTGGTCTCACCGGTACCGTAGAACAAATAAGTAGGGTTTGCAAAGCATTCCGTGTTTATTTTAGTGCTGGACCACGGGATGTTGACAATGATTATATTGTGAGTATATTCTTGTGATTTTTTTTAAATACTAATGTTATTCTTTTTGTAAAGGTCGATCACACTATTATTATGTATCTCGTCAATCCGAATGGTGAATTTGTGGATTATTATGGACAAAGTCGCGATAAAGACCAGTGTATTGCTTCGATATTAGTGAATATTGCCAAATGGAATAATTTAAACAAAAAATCGTGGTTTGGGTGAAAAATATTTTGTATTCATATGTTGAAAACTAAATTCTTCTATCTGTTCTGTGCTTGTATTAATAACTAAAATGTGAATTTTTTTTTAATCATGTAGCTAGTTTTAATAGTCTGCAACTCGTGTTACGAGCGAAATAAATATTTTTGGCGATAGTATGATCACTAATTTACAATTTGTGTGACTCCATTTAGTCCCACGTCAGGCTTAACTTCAGAGGGCGTATTCTAAGTTCCCGAGGGTCTGTATCACTTGTTAAAAACTTTCGTTAAGCAATCTTAAGGATACAATTTTTGCAAAAATTTACTCTTTTTGAACCTCATTTCCACGAAAGTCTTTTGGAAGATGTCGGTTTTTATTTTTTTGAGTAGCGACAAAAACACTCGCCAGAGGTTTTGGGGGATATGACCAGTGCAACCTTCCTGATGATGCCACCCTCACCTTTCGTGAAGAAGGCTAAGATTGGTAATGCGAGGTGAGAGGCGTCATATCCGTAGATCAACAATCAAGCTGCACTCATTATAATTATTTCTTGGGCTTAAGTAAAGAATACAGACCGTTCAACTACGAGAACAAACCCATATGGGCATGGTCCGCCTTTCACTGACTTCAACGATATACTTGTTTTTTGGTGCAAATGATCAGGGAATGGGTTACAAGGGCAAAAAATTGAAAATTCGAAAACTTCAAACATTATTTTTTCGAAAACTATTTATCCGATTTTCAAAATTTATCCATCATTGTATAGCTAATGAAAATATTTGTCTGCAGATATGTACATTTGATTTAATTTATTCAATAATTTTAAAGAAAAACCTACATTTTACCGCTTTTTGTAATATAAAAACATGTTTTTCTACAAAAAATGCATTATTAACAGTATTATTAAAAACCCCTATTTTAAAGAACATTGAATTACCTTTAATTTGATATGGCACTTTATATACTTTAAATCAGGTTTTACATGAATATTTCTTAAATAAGACCCAGGCCGAATGCGATTTCTTAAAAACCTATTCACTGCAGAATGGATATTTCCCTAGAATTTGATCAGGTCCACCGGCTATACTCGTACATCAGATTAAAGGTAGTTTTATAGTTTTTTCAAAAAATTGTATGTTTTATATTGCTAATAATGGATTTTATTAAGAAAAATAACATTATTAATAGCCAAGATAACTTTATTTTATTTATTTATTTTTTTTTGCCTATATTTAATGTAATGACAACAATATGTATATAAACATGTGTATATTAAATAAAAGCGATTTTAATTACCTTTCTTTCTGCTTACCTTTCTAAATCTGCTTTATTTTGAATATCGGTTCAATACTTTTTAAAAAGCTCGATAATTTCACCTTTGTCCCCCCGTTCCCCTTCCCCAATCATTTGAACCAAAGAAGAACTACTCCATGTGAACCGGTGATAAGAGGTCGACCGTGCCCCCTTTTTTGTTTTTTCAACCTAAATGATCCGTATTCTTTGGACTTTACCAAAGTGAAGTAAGGAAATTGCTCTTCGGTTGTCATCTTAGCTCATGGCCTAAAGGTTAAAAAACATTTTCATTTTAACATTTGGCAGCCTCCTTTTTCAAGTGACATTTGGCAAATGACGGCTAACAACACTGTCCCTGCCCACGAAGCTATCTTTTTGACATTTCCAGGCGCAGACCACGGCAATAAAAGTATTTAAACTTTACAAAGAATACAGAAAAATTAGTGCAAAATGGTATTTAATTTGAAATAATGAAAAGTCCAATAGTTGCTTATCAACCAAACATGTTATCGTTACATAAAATTGAAAACTGAATTAAGTTTTTTTTTGTGCTGAGCTTTATTCGAACCTAACCTCAAAGCATGTTTTGTTGGTCATCAAATTGTTTGCTGCATTGCATTAATTTCTTCATTTCTTACAGCGACCTTTAATGCTGCAAGGACATGAGCGTTCCATAACGCAAATCAAGTTTAATCGTGAGGGTGATTTGCTATTTTCATGTTCAAAAGATCAAAAGCCCAATGTGTGGTATTCGCTAAACGGCGAACGTCTCGGCACATATGATGGACATCAAGGTGCAGTGTGGTGTATAGATGTTGATTGGACTTCGTCTAAACTTATATCGGGCGCTGGTGATATGACAACGAAAATATGGGATGTAGAACATGGTGTTGTGATTGCATCCATACCTGCAAAATCATCTGTGCGTACTTGTGCTTTTAGTTATTCGGGCAATCAAGCAGCTTACTCCACTGACAAGGCTATGGGACAGAATTCAGAATTGTTCTTAATTGATGTACGCACAGCAGATGAGAGCATTGCAGAACAAAGTCCTATTTTACGTTTACCAATGCTGCAATCTAAAGTTACTTCTATGCTGTGGGGACCATTGGATGAAACAATTATAACAGGTTATGATAGATGCAATTACTGCCTGTATTTATGTAGATAAACATCGAAATATTTTTCTCCAATTTCATAGGTCACGATAATGGCCAAATTTCTATTTGGGATATACGTAAGGGTGGTCGTGAGATCAATTCAGTAAATGATCATACAGCTGGTATAAACGATATGCAAATGAACAAAGATGGCACAATGTTCGTTACAGCTTCCAAAGATACATCAGCGAAATTATTTGATTCGGAATCGTTGATGTGTCTGAAGACGTATAAAACAGAAAGACCTGTAAATTCGGCTTCAATTAGCCCAATTATGGATCACGTTGTATTGGGCGGTGGACAAGATGCTATGGAGGTGACTACAACATCAACCAAAGCTGGCAAATTCGATTCTCGTTTCTTCCATTTAATATATGAAGAAGAATTTGCACGTTTGAAAGGGCATTTCGGTCCCATAAACAGTTTAGCCTTCCATCCGGACGGCAAAAGTTATGCTTCAGGTGGAGAAGATGGTTTTGTGCGCGTGCAAACTTTTGATAGTACATATTTTGAAAATATATTCGAGTAGTTGCGTGTGATTATTAAAGTCGCCCTTTAAAAAAACTTTGTATTGTAATTGTATTTATGTAAAATTGAAGTAGATAAGCAAATTATAATGTTTGCAAATAAAATCAATTTAAAAAAATATACGAGAACTAAACGAAAAAAAAGTAGAATGGACCTTTCTTTCTGCGCCTATCTATCTTACGTTTTTCAGGAATTGGATAGGCTCATTTTTCTACAGAGCCGCACATTGGAGTTAACAAGGCGTGCTTTACCAACCATAACAGCTAAGAACTTGCACAACCCCCACTGAAAGCGATGATAATGCTGTTACAACAGAAGACGTGGACTTCGATTACGGTTATATGTAGGTAACGGTAGGTTTATTTTCATTTCAGTGCTTACACGTAAATATACATTTGGAACGGTCTTAATGACCAAATCTAAGGAAGTAGTAAATATTTAAATTCACACAAACTTCTAAGCTATTATATACATGTACATAGATGTAATGTATTTATTTATGTATGTAATGCTTATTGTAACTATGCATCTCTCAGAAAAAGGATCGTTTTGTTTTCTTCAATACAACGGGCTGGCCTTGCATAGCTGCATATTGTACTGCAGTTGGAGCATAACCAGGTGGTGGTGGTGGTATACTTACCGCACCTGTTGATGTTGTACGTATTTTTGCTCCTGGTGCTAATGACAAAACAAGTGGTTGTTTTGCTACTTTAGTATTATTAAATGTTGCTGGAGCTGTGGCGGTCACATAGTGCTGTTGGTAATATTGTGGTGGTGGTGTATAGCTTGGTATAGCATAGTTGGGCATATGCATTTGTTGTTGTTGTTGTGGCGAAGTGTTATATGGATGTGTCTGCATATATGAGTTAGGTAGATGATTCTGTGTTGCACGATAATTAGAAGCGGAACCATACATGCGTTGACTCTCCTCATACGAAGGGGGCGGCGGGCGCTATAAATATTAGATTGGTTTGATTAAAATTTATTTATGTATATAAAATAATGGAGATGCATTTTATAAATGTAAGCAAAATGACTTACATGGACGTAACCAGCAGCCTCACCGTTGGCAGCTGGTGCGGTTGGTGGTCCACTTGAAGTTACCATGTTTTTTTCTACAAAAGAGAAATTACTGAAATTTCCGGGCATATACTCAAATTATTTGTATTAAATTACCATTATTGGACATTTCTGGTGTATAACTATGGTGATGAATTGTATGTATGTATATTAATTTTCTTGTTTTCCCTATATACAATTTAGTTCTTCGCGTTCATTTCCCTGATCAGTTGTAAAAAATATATGACATTTGTTTACACGCGTTGACATTACTACAAAAACAAAGGCATCCTGACAATAAAGGGTTGCAATCGAGGTAATATTATTATACCCGGTGGTCCAAATAGATTTTTAAAGTTGTCGTACTCAAAAAGATATATAAGTTTCCCCATGATTCTATTATGCAAAGAGTCAGCGCATTCTTGGGTAATTGTTTCCTTTAGGAGACAACTGCTAAACCACGTCGGAAATTATCGGGAAAGGTATCAAAAGACGTGTTTTGACCTCGGTAACAATAATCCGGAAGCGAATTTTCGAGTTTTTGTTTCAGTGAAGAGATATTTGCCATCAAAGTTGAAAATTTTCTGTCATTTTCATGTGGTTGTTGTAATCACAGATTAGGGTGGATCGAAAAGTGCAAAAAGTGTGTTCTGCGCAGAAATACGGGTTATTTTTTTGAAGCGCGGCCGAAGGCCGCCTACGCAGGAAGGTGTACTGCACATAGATACCTTGGATCAAGCCCCCTATTTGGCATCGTACCCGGGTCATTTTTGGGTTTTTTTGCGAATAACTTTTCACAGAAACAAAAAGTTGAAAATCCGCTTTCGGATTGTTGATACCGAAGTCAAAACGCGTTGTTTGATACCTCTCCCGACATTTTTGGACGTGTTTTAGCAGTTGTCTCCTAAAGGAAACAATTACCCATTCTTGCCTTGGCACCCACGCCACTCGAGCAAATTCCAGGCACTTGTCCCGCAGTGGAAAAATTGTCGTTGTTATTGGTCACAGTGCCCCCCTAATGGGTACGATCACTCTGAGAATCGTCACCAAGTTCCTTTAACGGAAGTTCAAGGAAGCTGTCAGTTTCAATAGGGTTGGACCAGATCGAAATTGGTATTAGAAGAGTAGGTTCGCACTTACCTGGGCGGCGTATCTTTCTCCAAGAGTTGCCCCTCTTTCTCTCTGACATTGATACATTTTGCCTTTTGTTGGAGGCGAGCTTTAAAGTTCAGATGACATAAGAAGACATCCCGTTACAGTTCTAATAACGGTGGTTTTGCAGATTTGCAACTTATTCCGGTTGGTATTTAGTGAATTTGCGAATATAGTTAATAAAGAGTAAAATAAAAAAATAAACTTATCTCAGAAAAATTTTCTGAAATATCAACCGGTAGCCCCTACTTCATGTATGACATCTATTTAGGCACATAGGATATGAGAAACAAGACTCTTATAGGAATACCATCAGTAGAGTGGAAATGCATTAATTTTAGACTCTAGCTAAAAAGTTTTTTCAAACTGAAGTCGATCCTCGGCCGTGGTCGGAAACCCTGCAAGTATATTTCTGCGATGAAAAAGTTGAATAAATTTTACCGAAAAAATTTTAACTTTTTTTAAACTTTTATTATATCCTGTACCATCACACAAATATACAGAATTGAATTTCTAATGAAGTAGTTCACCACTCCATGCAAACTTCATATAAAGGACTGAGGGGAATTATACGTCCTATTCGTCCTAGTCAAACTTAATTACGCCGCTTCAATTTCATCTAAAAATTTTCGACATTTTTCTTTTAGCACCTTTACAGCCTCAATAAAAATTACATCTGGTTTAAGAGCACCAACTGATTCGACGTTAAATATATAATGATCACGTACTCGTGACATTGTAACTGCATCCTCCAATTGAGGATAGCGGTAAACATTACGACTACATGTATCATAGCGTGCATCCTTCACAAAAGCGCAATCGTTTTCATCAATGCCAATTACACCAGGGGAAAAGCATTTCTGCAATAGGAATGCTTCCTTTCCCTCCACTGTGCGATTCAATTTTATCCCTGGCAATAATCTGTAGAATGCCGTTGCAACTGGTGAAAATTTTGCGTGATCCTTACCTAGACCTTTTACTGCAAATAAACGCAAATCCATTTCATGTCCTGGCCGTAACTGATTTATTAGAATATCATCGTGTATGCAACCCACATCAGTTTCGCTAAAAAGTTGGGATTGTTTCCCTTTAGGTAACCATTTTATTTGTCCAGAATATGCTTTGTGATTTTTGTATATTGTATCGAAGTTAGATGAGTCTTTAACATCTTTACGGCGTGTACACTTTACTTTCAATTCAAATTCCAATGTATCATGTTCATTTCCCTGATCACTACTTTCTTCAGTTTTGTAAAGAAAACGTCGTGGATCAGCTCGCAATGGTATGAGACCTAAACGATGTGCCAGCACTTCATCTTGCATAATAGATGTATTGTTATAAATATACACTTTCTCGATTGCCATGCTAGGTACTTCGCTGAGCATAAGACGACGGAAGGCATTAGCTATGCCGGGATGTACTCCAATCATATCGAATTCGATGGCATTGCCGTCATATCTGCAAAAAGAAAATTTATTAATTTAAATCGGTTTAAGTACAGACAGAAGACTCACTTAACAACAACTATCTGAAATTTCTTTTTGAATGCTTCCAGATTGAATGGTTCGTCAGCAAGTCCGTAATCATGAGGATCTTGCTTCAGTTTGTGCTCGTCCATATACAAACGGGGCCGCTGAGTATCTGCAGACATTTTTCCACTCTAGTTTGTTACTTGTTTAGTATTTTACAAGCATAAAATTCATGTAAATTATTAATTAGAAATAAAACACAGCCGGCGTCCACGTGCCTATTGTTGTTATCTATAATATTGTTATTGTGATTTGCATCGTGTAACCATATGGTTCCGTAAAACGTCGCCGAAAATCATATCAGTGAAAATAAATGTGGCCAGACTACCGAGCACATTTCATACATGTATATAAGGTGTATTCCAAGATCCAACTACAACAGGTCGTAGCAGCACGACAAACATACAGCCAGACAAAAAATTTCCATGTATTTTGTTTTTGTAATTTGTGAGCTTAACGTCAAAGTCCTGCTGAGAAATGAGTGTAATGTCAAAATTCGAGACAAAAGTAAAAATCAGCTGGTCTATTAAAACGATTATTGGATCATGGTCATTGTTTACCCCTACTAGTTTGGCATCTTCTTTTGCGAATCGGAGTGGAAGGCAGTGGATGAATGTACTCCGAGAGAGTGGAATGAAGGAAATTGCGTTCAGAGTTGTTTTAAAGTAAAAACTGCAACTAAAAACTTCAATTTAAACTGAAATATACCTTCTTTAGTAACTGATAACGTGTTATAACTGCTTTATATTCAATAATTTGGGAGTTTCAAGTCTTCAGGTTCAATATTGCAGTATTTAAATTCGATTGTTTTATTATTGCATACAACGCACCCTGTGTGGTTTGTGTGTGTGTGCAGATTCGGAGTAAGTTGCGCTACTAGTAGACATATACTATGGCGCGTCTTCAGTGCTCGTCGACGGAAGACACGGTAACGCTATTGGCAATAACCTTGCCATTTTTCTACCACAGATTATGTCACTGCGCGAAAAATGGTCTGCGCAAATGAAATCCTTGGTTCGAAACTTCATTCGGCAGTTGCTTTCCCACAACAAACGTTTGGTTTCTTATCGGGCACGCGGTAGAACGGACCAGTTCCTCGTACAATTTTTTTAGGCAAATCGCGCACTTTTTCATTACGAATTATTGCTACTTTTTGTTTAATTATGCTTCACTAATAAACAATGATATTACCGAAAGGTTAGAATCAAAATAATTGGTTTTTTGTTGATTCAACGCAAAAATATTGTCACAAAAACACTTTTTAATAAATTACACAGCTTGTAATTACGAATGTAAACACAAAAATGTAAACAAATCAAGTCAAATAGAATTCGCCATTAGTTTGATATTAAGTTAATTTTTTCAAATAAAAAAAGTTTTAATTCGCCTTGCTAATGACATAATTGTATAATTGGATCATGGGGACCAAGGCGAATCTATAGATGGTGATAGCAAAGCGAATTCAGCCATATTCGCCCTGATTCGCCTCAGATTTTTGTAACTCAAAACGTCAAAGTAAAAGAGAATATAATGGGACAACCATGGTGAATGTTAACAAATCGTTTCCCTTTTTCTTTTATTGACATTCTGAGGTACAAATGCGCAGGTAGAACAAGCAATCAGCTGTTTCTATGCCATGAATTCGCCTTGATGGGGATCATGGATTGTGGGTAAAACAACATTTTCGCCGTATGAGGCGAAGTTAATTTGTTCGGGTATTTGACGTAACCGTCGGCGGTGAGATAACGTGTCTGCTTTGCGCATCAACAGTTATCGATACAATCGCCGAGGTAAATCTACATCGACTATGTGGCCCAGATATACCTGTCATAGAAGGATAAAACAAATTACCCGGCATTTATGAATACTACAATACGTGTTTTATAATTCTCGAGTTTTAAATTTCATGTAAACCAAGCAGGAAACATAAATTATGTGAAACCAACAACAAATATAAAACAGTGTTGTCCCAGTGTTAAAATACTTACCATTACAATGGCGAAGCGTTTTCCGGCATTTAAGGAGTTCGGTCGAAGCACTAAAAAACCCAAATTGGATGTAAGTGTAAACAAAGGCCGCCCTCTTGGTCCCAGCCAATCTTGGCCCAACCATATACGCTCCAGTGCAGCAGCAGTCGAAAATATTAATAGCCCTGTATGTAGTAGCCTTGGCAATAATAATTTATGGGACGATGATGATGACGATGTCATACTATTGGCCACTCAAGTAGCCGAATCTCAAGTAGCAAACAAAATTGCAGCACAAACCAATATAACTGAGAGTGAGATTACATTTAGTGAATTTGCTCCACATGTATATGCTACAACCAGCACGCAACGGCTTACAACAACAACATATGCCACTGTAAAATCTACAGTCAGTGCACCACCGATCACAATGCTACCAGATAAAAACTGCCTTTCTGAGCTTTTTGCTGATGACGATTTCGCAGAGATTTTAATAGGATCTACAAATGAAAAAGAATATCAAAATACAAATAGAGCACAGCAGAAAGATGAGGCAGCTAATATTTTTAAAAGACCAACAACTATAGGGTGTGGAATAAATGGCTGGAACAATAATGAGCCCATAGTATCAAGTGAAACATACACACGGGAAAGTCAAAATAAAGCAGCACGACGTCAGGTAGCATCAGAGCGACAAGTGAAACTACTTATGGAACGATTGGATGCGTTGAAAGCAGAAAATGCAAAACTTACAAAAGACCTCATTGAATCGAAAACGAAAATTGAAAGCAAAGATGGAGAGGTAAGCATAAATTTAATTAATACAGTTGCATAGCTAGATAAGTACGGGCTGCTAAATGTAACTATAATTCTTCGGCTGCTGACAAAAAGCGTCAGTAAACATATTTCACCTTTTGGGTAGGAACAAATTTTGAGTTTTTTGAGGACTTAAGCGGTTCTTAAGGGAAAAACATAGCTTCTTCAATTCAATTGTCAACTTAACCTATGCGACGTGAACCCTTACACAAATATGAGTGTATTTCTTACGGATATTTAGCAAGCAGGTCTCTGGTGACTAAAAAGGGATAAAAAGGAGTGAAGAGTTTGGATGACTTTCCGCAAACCTTCTAGCAGTATTTTTGTTGGTGCCAAGTACCTCCTGATAGAAACAGTGGTAAGGGCCTTAGACTATACCACTCTACCCACAGACACACACCCTAGAAAGCTTTAAGTGCAGTGTCTGCAACCCGCTGCTGCTTAGGGGTTTAGAATATGCGGCGACTAAAATGTACAAAGATAATGACGTGCAACTTGATGGTTGATGCATGGATATGATGCCTCTCACCTCTCGTTACCCATCTTCTCCTTCCTTACGGAAGGACTGTGACATGACCTCGAAGGTTCCACTGGTCATACTAAAGCACTACCACGACAGTCGGGCAGTACCGCAACGGAGTACCGCAGCGTAGCGGGTTCATGCCCGGCGAAGGACTGGCACTTCCTACAACACTCCTCAAAACTTTCGGGGAGTGTTTTTGTCGCTAAAAACAACAACAACCACAATAACAATCCCTAAAACTTCGGGGAGCTACTCTGGTCTGAAACTGATCTTAATTCTCCAAACTAAATCCCCACATGCTAACAGCAAACTCATTATGGTCCCACCCCGTTGAAAAAGCTAGTTTCGTTGGACTTTCGTTACAAGACTTAATTACATTTCTGGGCCCAGACATCTTGACTAGGCAAGACATAAGTAATGCTTTAACAAAATCAAAAAGAGGCATATCTTCAAAAAAATCTGTTCGTTTGCTGATGGTTCCGATTATTAAAAATATTTTATTTTGCAGTCCACGTTATTACGTGATGAGCTACGTCACATGAAACAACAGATGCAAGCATTAAAAATGGAAAAACTCATGAGTTCCGAAGCGGCAAAATCAGAGTGCAAAACCAAGCTTGCCGAATTATCTAAACGTGTCGAGGCCAAAGAGTCGGAACTAAAGTTGCGTAATGCTGAATATTCTGTGCTGAAAATGCGTCACGCCGATGAGACACAACGACTGGAAATGAGCATAAGAAATGCTAACGTTTTTGCTGATGTACCTATGGACACACATATGGAGAAGACTCAAAATTGTACTCGTACCAATCATATGCTTTATCGCTTACGCGGCTTGAATTTAACAACATCCGGCACAAAATCCCAATTTACAGAATTAAGTGCAAATGCTTACGATCGCACCCTGGAACGTGGTGCCTCACGACAACGTCAACACACACCATTCCAGCAGGAGTTAACCAATGCACAAACATTATTGGCACAATTACAAATACAACAGCAAAAACGATTATGGACTCACAGTGAAGCGTTAGCATTTAGTGAACGGGTCGTTAAATCGGCAAGCTGTGCGCTGCCTGAATTTTGGACTTACGTACATGGCTTGGAATTCCCCAAACATTGTAATGTTCATCCATATCATGATTATGACCTACGGAAGGATGTACACATAAGTCGCACGCGAGATTTACATGCAGCACACGAGCTGCATGAGGATGAACGCGCAATTAGCTTACGGCGCTACATAGCTGCGCTTAGTGTAATGTGTGCACAGTCACCAAACTTCGCTCAACAAATGCTTAAACAGCAACATGGTGAATATACTTTGGTAGAGGTTGCATGCCAGGCAATCTCCAAATTGGGTTACTCGCGCGAAATTTGTGCGCACTTTGGTACACTTGAATCATTTGCAGCGCTTTTGCGTGTGCTCCTACAACAATTGCACAACAACGACGATGAAGAGCTGTTTGAGGTGCTGGTGGGTGGACTACTAAAACAGTTGATATTTGTACGGCCAAGCGCATGGATATTTCGTGAGTTATCCTATTGTATATTGGAATTAACACGGTTGCCAAAAGGGTTAGCACTGCTCTGTGTGAATAGCGATGACAGTACATTTTATAGCGATCGTATGCGTTCGCTTTATCGATTCTCAAATGATTCATGTATACTGCAAGTATATGCGGGCCTGTTGGAAATATCTTTTCCCTTGAATGGTGTTTTGAGTGAAGTGCATTTGCGATTATTGGCTGTGATTTGCGAAAATCATGTCCGTTTTACTCATTTTTGCTTCATGAAGCCGCCAGAGTTCATACACAAATTGTTACCCTCTTATGATGATGATGATGAAGAGGGCGATGAAAACACACAAGTGGAAATGGTTGAGCAGCAAGTGAATACATCAAACCAGCAAAGTAATGGAGAGTCAGCTGTCAGTAACAATAGTAGTGCTGCTACAATAACAACAAGTAGTGGTGCAATGCCAGCTGCGCGTTGTGAATGTTATACGAAGCTGTGCTTAAGTGTTGTAACGCTTTTGTTTCAGCTTTTGCGGCAGTGGCAGTGTACTGGGCGAAATATTGGTAATTTAATGAGCTCACAAAAGTTATAATTTATTAAATAATAAATCTATCCATTTTAGAAACTTCACGCGTAGCTGAGGTTTCAAAAATATCAGTCCAATTACTATACACAATTTTTTGTGACAATTATTCGACGCGTCTCTTCCGTTATGCCGAAGAGACTACAAAGCACTATCTGTGGTTAATCTGCGAATGGTGGTCAGAGAATGCGGAACTTTTAAAATTCAACAACGTACACAGTATGTTTAAAATCTTATTATACAGGTCGAACAGATTTGATACCAATTTCCTACAATGGGGTCAGCTTATACTTAATAACTTTTTTTTGTGCTCTGGTTTTGATCTTAATTGAAAGGTGCAATAACGAGTGGAGGTAAGGGGAGGATGTTTGTTTGCCTTCCCTGTTAAAGTTAAAACTGAAAGGCATGTTTATCAAAACTTGTGTTTTCAGCAAAAAAAGCTAAATTAGATAAACGATTTCAGAATTTGAGCTTAGGGCAAAAAAAAGCCTGTAGAAAGTTCTCTACTGGTTCCAGAATCTGACAAATGTCAGTCTATGCAAATTATATGTAGTTTCTCTATATATACAAAATACCATTTTTATTTTCAGAAAATTTTCTTAACAAATTACGCACCTTTCACATTATGCCCAAGCAGTTAAAGGATGATGGTAATACAGCTAATTTGATAAATGATCTAAACGAATGGCATTCGCTTACAAATGACACCACAATCAGTAGTTGTTTTGGTGACGCCAGCGCTTCAGCTAATCTAACGCAATCTGCTGAGAAATTAAATATAATGCGCTGCGCTGGTGATGAGTCGAAATTCTTCGAGGGTCTTAAAGGCTACGCATTTAATTTTGAATGAATCGTTACTGATGCGACATAATATTATTGGCTGTTAGATGATGTTCTTATTTGTTGACAGCTTTGCTTTCCAATGAAGCGACTATAAGCACTAAATTTTATTAGTGCTTTGCGCCCAAGCTAGGGTTTTTAATCCATTTTCTTATTAAATTCGCTATTTTCTTTGAATTATTCTTTGTAACTACATATTGTTATAATTATTGTTAGATCATAAATTTAAATGTATGTTGTGAAATAGTTATACATAAAAAAATAAAAATACACTTAATAGAAAAGAACAAAAACAAAAAATATAATAAAATAGTGACTAAAAACTCTTACATTTAAACCTTAAAGATTAAATCGAATGTTACACTCGGGGCAGAAACGAGAGAACAATGAGAGAGATGAGATCAATGGGGAGAGGGAGAGCAAAAACAACACAATATGAACATGACATATTTGCTTCCTGTGTAAATCGTTTGAGTTAAGTACATTTTCGGAATGGGAAATTTCGGCCAAGTTTGATACCGTGCATACGATGAGTATAAAAAATAACAACAGAGTTTAAGATCATTGATTTATTAAGTAATTGTTATTACATTACAATTATTAGCATACAAAATGTTGTTGCAAATTTGTGCATGTAAATATGTATGAATATACGAGGTGTGTTCAAAAAGTATCGCGAATTTTGTGTTTTTTCAAAAATTATTTATTTATTCATGAATATCTATTTTGTCCCCTTCAAAGTAATCCCCATGAGATATTATACACTTGTGCCAACGGTTTTTCCAATCTTCGAAGCACTTCAAAAAATAATTTTTTTGTATCTTGTTCAGCTCCTCCTTCGATGCCGTCTTTATCTCGTCAAGGGAAGCGTAACGTCGTCCTTTCATGGGCCTCTTCAGTTTAGGGAACAAGAAAAAGTCACAGGGGGCCAGATCTTGGGAATACGGTGGCTGCGGCAGCATTAGTGTGTTGTTTTTGGCCAAAAAGTCGCGCACAAGCAACGATGCGTGAGCAGGGGCGTTATCGTGGTGCAAAAGCCAATTTTTGTTCTTCCACAAATCCGGGCGTTTCTGGCGGATTGCTTCGCGCAAATTGCGCATAACTTGCAGGTAATATTCCTTATTGACCGTTCTTATCTGTGGCAAGAACTCATGATGCACCACGCCCCTGCAATCGAAGAAAACTGTCAGCAAAACTTTCACATTCAACCGAACTTGGCGCGCTTTTTTCGGTCTTGGTTCGTGCGGCAGCTTCCATTGAGATGATTGAGCTTTGGTTTCCACGTCATAACCATAAACCCACGATTCGTCACCAGTTATGACCCTCTGGAGCAAATTTGGGTCGTCGCGGACAGAGTTTAACATCTCATTAGCAATGTTCATGCGATGCTGTTTTTGGTCACAATTGAGCAATTTTGGTACGAATTTCGCGTAAAAATCGAAGACGATCCAAAATACGTGCAAGCAAAGCAGTCAACAATTAACTGAACATTCAAAATGGCCGAGCTTGTCGGCATAAGTGAGAGACATGAGTACCAACATAACGCCACAAAAAATTCGAAATTCGAATATACGTAACCAGCGAAAATTCAAAATTCGCGATACTTTTTGAACACACCTCGTATGGTTCCATTTGTATTTCTTTGACCTTACAAAAGTAAAAACCATTGCATAAATATCATTGCTATTATATATTGTGTGGTGTATTATATAAATACGATCTTGGTACATTTAAGTGATGTGCATGAATTTCTTTTATTTTCTACTAATGAAATGTTACATAAAGTCCTTTTTTAAATTAAGTTACAAGGTAAAATTAGTGCAAATTACAAAAAATGTTCTGAGTGGTATTTTTGAAGAAGGACGTGGATATGTTACTGGTGAACCGCGCAAGATGAGAAAAAACTACAGAAAACTACACTTGCTAATGACCTGAGAAACAAGTATGAAAATATATCATTTCCAAATGGTCATCGGGAGAAAAGATCTTTCAATTCGTCTTCAACGCCTTATAATAGTAGCCGTTTTAAATATCCTTAATTAAGAAGTGGAATTTTTACTTGTTTTATATTTTTGCTGGGCACGGAGCTTTAAAAATGCTTTTAAAACTAGTATCATATATTCTGTGTCGATATCGCCATGGGGCGAAAAAGTTGTTCACTTGGTCTTAAAAGGCTTATATAAAATTTGGTTTCAAAAACTCTGCGTAAGACATCCTTTTTTTTAAGAATATACCTGAGTGTGTTTTAAATATCCATAATTCAAAAAATCCGCTGTAGAAGGAATAATCTAGGAAATAAAAGTTGAAAGAATTTCAAAAACGATGAATCCGAAGCGACTTATTTGAAAAGAATCTTTGAGGGGTTCTGTTTAGATTTATATACATGTTTCTCAACTGTAGTTTATCTATTTCATAACCTTCATTATTTTTTTTACACAGCTCTCAAAACTTTCACATTAGTCTTAAAACACTTAAATTCAACTTGAGCCATTTGGAATTCCGAAAAGACTGAATTCTTACCTCATACAAATCTTTTTCAGTTATTCACTATATATTATCACAATAAGATCTTATATTATCTTTTGCAGCAAAACAATAGTTAAATAAAAATGGGTATAATATAATATTCATAATACATATGGGAATTAAAAGGATTAATTTTGGCTGCTCTTGGTACCATAGACGATAAAGTTTTAAACTCTTCAAATCTTCATGATCATTTATTGAACAGCTTAAAAATTGTAATTTGCTAAATTTGATTACGTCCCCATTAAAAAACGACTTGAAGCTAAAAGTTTCAGCTTTAAATTAAGATTCAATTGACGTAGTTATATGTCCTATCTCTACGTATCTCTAAGAAAATCCAATACATTTTCAGCTGAAATTCAAGTTGTGATATCCGGCGTTGTTGAAAAAAATATTTAGAAAGGGCGTTCCTTAACAAGGTTTTGACAACAGTTCTAGGATACGACGCTCTTCAAAAGAAATAGTGAGTCCCCACGCATCCCTCTAAATGTAACTTAAAAATTAAATAGGTGAAAGAAAAAAATTAAAAACATAAGAAAACTAAAAAAATATTGAAAATGAAAAAAGAAATGAGCTGCAAATATGGAAAATATCCACTAGCAGTAAACGATGTCACCCTAAGTCATTATAGACGCCCTATCTCAGCGGGAAATATATAGAATTGCCGTTAAGAGGATTTAACAAAATATACTCGCGATTAACTCGCTCAAAGTTGTCTTAGGGCCATTTTCACAGTGCCGAGTCCACAGTTAACTCTAGCTTTTAAATGTTCAAATTGAGTTAACTAGAGTTAAACCGCTCAACATTGGTGAGTTGACCTCGGGTTAGAGTTCATAAGGCTGTCTATTGTGTATTGGGCAGTAAATATTTATAAAAATAGCTAAAATAAAATTGTGAATCCATAGTTAACTGTAGAATGTAAATTAACTCGGCACTGTGAAAATGGCCCTTAGTATTACCATGTTACCACGCGCCACAAGTGGGCATTGGTTGTTCTTGATCTCTTAGATTGAAAAAAAAAAGTTTTGAGATACAGCCTCCTTCCGCCCCGCCAACAATTTAAAGAAAATTTGAATTAAAAACTTAAAAATAAGATCTGTGATGATTACAACATTCGCATTTTTTGAATTGAACTTAATACTAGCAATACTTAATTTTAATAAGTGCAACTACAAGAAATACAAACCTTATCCATAGGGACCTACAATATTACTTAAAATAGTCCGAAACGCTAAAAATATGCATAGTTCGAGTACGTATAACAGATAAATTCGGGTTAAGATGATAATCCGTAGGCACAGACATGTAAGAGGGATTGAAGGAAGGAAGAAAAAGTTTTGTTAAGTGATTTTAGAAAGCTGCTTAAGTTTTGAAGTGCATTAATAAAACAAAAACATGTATGTATGGTAGGTGCATAGGTATCCATCTAAAATTGTACGCCATTTATCCAACTACATAATTGGTGAAATTACCATTTTAAAGGTGTGATTTTGTTGTTGTAAGCATTGGCTCTACAAATGAAAATAGAGAAAATGGAATTTATGTACATAAAAG
The DNA here is from genome assembly GCA_949987695.1 of Merzomyia westermanni. Classification (NCBI taxonomy): domain Eukaryota; kingdom Metazoa; phylum Arthropoda; class Insecta; order Diptera; family Tephritidae; genus Merzomyia; species Merzomyia westermanni. Next base: position 10,188,090 of record OX465289.1, read on the forward strand.
AACCAATTAATTATGAATAGTGAATATAATTAAGGAGTTTCCAGTACCAACACGTAATTAGAGGTAGTGAAAGCGGTAATAAATAAAAACAAAAGTATATATGTATGCATGTATGAAATTACTTTACAACTCCTTGCGCTTGCGCGGCCGTCAAAGTGATTAACGGTGTTAGCCGATCTACAAAACTATCATGATTACGTTCCAATTCACGTTGATAATCCTTTTGATCGCTCGATATTAAATTACGATTCTTTTTCAATGCATCAGCACAACGTTTTGAAAACTCACGAAAACAAAGACGCAATTTGTTTTGATGTTTAGTTGGCACCGTTTTACCATCGGATAGATTGGCTAGAAATACAGTGGCCATTTCCATGGGACCCTGATTTACGGTCGTCCCAATGCAACCTTGCAAAACCATTTGTAATATTTTCGGATCAGCTGGCTCCTGATTGGTAGCTGCTGCAAGTTCTATAGTTTTCTTTTGTATATCCTCGATAGCCACTTCAATGGGCTCAAGTATGACTTGTTGACGTGCTATTACTTGAATACGCGTTTTTACATACGGAAAATGATTTGCTGTGGTGAGTATGGTTTTGCGTTTACATTGTTCGTGTAGATCACCGTGTGCTTTGCCCGATTTGGTAAACGGTGTGGCGAATATGAAACGCTCTAAACAGCAAGAGAGAGCGAAAGTAGGTCAACTATAGCAGTCAAATATTTCGAATTTGTTTCGTACTTACTTATATTGAAATTGCGCTCAAAATGTGTTTCACGATGACGCAGTTCATAAGTTTCGAAATAGGGCTCCACATAGGTTATCTGTATGTAAGCTTTTTCGGGATCCAAGGAGTTCACATCAACTGAGTTCGAATCTTTTATTATATGCACTGAGTCTGGACCGAAACGATCGGCATAAAAGTTCTGTAAAGAAATACAAACCTTTGTTTTAAAATAATCTTATAGCAATGTTTGGAAAATAAAAATATCTAAATCATTTTGATTTTACTTGTCCCGGGATTTCAAACTGGGACCTTTGGTATGATAGGCCAGCACATACCTACTATACCACAGCGACTGCCAAATTTTTATAACTAAAACTATAAAAACTACTCCCAGCCTTAGACTTTTTTTAACTTTCGTTTCACACTCACCTGCAACCGAGTGAAAATCTCCGGCAGCTTAGTCAACGTCGGCTCCTTATAAATAAATTCTTGCTGATCCAAATCCCCAAATTTGGTGCCATAAAAGCCTACACGAAAATATGTGCCAAACACCCTTTTACCCTGTAGCTGTGCAATACGATTGAAGGCCTCTTGAAGTTTACCATGTATTTTACCCAATTTTTGAAAATCTCGATTAGCTTCACAAATCGGTGTGAGTATTTTATAAACTTCATTCATTGCCTCATACATGCCAGCTATCTGAAATGAGTTGGATGCCTCTTCCAACAATACTTTTAAACCACTTTCAGTAAAATGATTGCCCAAGCAGATGCCATCTTCACCAGGACTTAGAACATCATCAGACACAGCTGACTCCATAAGCGAATTGGGTGTGACACGTTGAAAGCTAACAGCACCGACCGGTAAGTGTGGCTGTGACTCCAACATGCTGAGATATTCTGCAACCAATGCCGCTGAGTGTACATAGCACATTGCCGCTTCGGTATGATTGGCGCGTTCACGATGTTTCTTTGCCATATTTTCCAACCAAGTAAGACGTAAATCTGGATTATTTTGGTAACCTTTAGCTATGCGATGCATAAGATCTAGTAACATTTCTGGATCTTCTTGATACTCCTTCATTTTAACCGTATCAGAGAGTATCATGTGAAGATTGAAAAGCAAATCCTGTACTTGTTCGGGAAATGAGGTTTCCTGTAGATCTTGATCCGATTCAGCATAGACGAGCACTGTTTTGAGTGCACGTCGTAAGGATTGTTCGCTAAATGCCGAGCTAGTGCCTACTAGGGAGCTTAGAGACATTGTCACTTGCATTTTGACGCGCGCAAAGTTCTAAGTGGAAGTAAAAAAGAGGTAAATAAATTTAGAAAGATTGGTAATATTTTTTAAAGATTTTAGATAAAATAGTCGGATGAGTGGCAGATCACGGTATCTCGGGGGATAATTCCAAAATGCATTATTCCAGAATTTTTATCGAAAGCGCCCTATGTTGTCGTTGCATTAACAGAACATTAAAACGGTTTTTTAATTTTTAATATCTTGCATTCTGTAAATGTTTAAATTTGTGGTAGTGCTACGACCTATTTCAGATCTAAAATGACTATACTAATGTAGAATATATAGATATATAGATCGGTATCAAAGATAATTATGAAAGCTTTAAGTAAAACATATTGTGCATAGGATTGTAGACGTATTTTCATCAAGGATCTATATCAAAATGAATACTGGTATTGCATAAAAGGTGTTTTTTAAATTTTAAGAATTTTTTCACCACATTTATATTTAATCGAACAATACTGAAGATGGCTTCAGAAAAAAAAATTCATCGCGATTTTTAAAACTTAAAGTTCCTAATTTGAGAATCTAATGGACTACAAAACTATATTTTCGGGTTTCTGATTTAAAATATTTCAAACCGTTTTCAGATTTAGACGGACCACAAACTTATATTTTATCAAAAATATTGAAATTAGAATGATAGTATATACATGTTGGAAAAATTTAAATTCCGAGTGTCCTATAATTATGAAGCGCACTGTATATTTTTATAAACACTCACATTTCCAATTTCAAAATTTTGCCGCATTAGCAAATATAAAGATGCTGAAGCTTGCGAGCGAATGGCCGGCAGCAATGAGCCGCAATGTTTAAGCAGCAACAAACATAAGTCCGCACAAATATCAGTCTCCTCATCGAATAGCAAATTAGGGAATTTAAAAATCAAAGCACGTTGTGAGGCAAATTGATTTTGCAACGATAATGTACTCTGATTGCGTGACAGCGCATGTAGCAATACTTTCAAAACTGTGCCCAATAAATTGTGATGCATTTCAGAATTGTTGGCGACCTGCACTATAATTTCCAAAGCATCCAATATAATCAATGAAATCTCTGTAGCTAATGAACCTTCAATAAAATGATTCAGCTCAAGCTCAGGATCCGCTTTTGTTGCATTATCGTAAAATTGCGAACGATATGGCATTAAATCTTTACGCCAACGGAACTTCTCAGTTGAATTACGATCTTTACGTCTATTGATGAGATCATGACGCGCCGAATGTGTGCCACGTATGCACTCCTCGAGTTTCTCTTTCAAATCATTTGGCTTGCGAAAACTCTGTGTATTACGTTTCAGTGATGGCAAACGTTTTTGACCCTTATACTCAAAGCAAGGTATACAAGTATTCAAAAGTTGCAACATTTGATGTACGCGATGTGGACTGAGACCGAGTAGCCATCGATATAAGACGCTGCGCTCTAAATTCTTTAGCACCCAAATGCAACAGGCAAGTAAATGCCTCGTATTCTCACTGCTTAATTGTGATTTATTTCTAATTTGATCGTTCAGATAGTTGTGTGTACGGTTTCCAGTGTTGCTGGTGTTGTAGCTAAAATCGTTACTCATTGTAGATGTGGAAAGGCTCTGATGAGGACCTTGATAGTCTTCGAGTAGCCCAATACTTTGTAGGCGATCGTGGGTGTCAGTAAGATATTGATGTAATTGCGGTATAACGTCCATAACAACACCCAACAAGGGAAGATACAGAGAAGCGACACGAGCGCGTGCTTCTACTTCGCTATAGCGTGGATCCAGGTCATGTGAAGTCATTAGATTTCGTATGCAACGTATGGCCTTGCCATGTAGTTGAGGGTTGCTGTAGAAACGAAAAGAAATAAACTTTTATTATAAACGCTAAGTAGATAAGAAGCCCAACAGCCAGATTGACGCAGAAAATGATATGAAAAAGGATTTTCCCTACGTATCTCTCCCTTTATACATATATGTCTATGTATACCCAATTTTTACTGGAGTTATCTTTTTTATATCTACGATGTTCTCGGTTCTCTTCATTCTTCTTTATTCCCTATCACTCTCATATTCGCCCGGCCTACAAAATCCCCCTCTCCTTTCTTCTTTTCTTCCTGCCACTCTTTACATACAATAGCAAAATTAGCTTTTTTTTACTAATCAACGCGAATGAAAGCTAGAATATGACTTAAATCACTTTTTATGTATTGAAATTATAATTTTTCGAAATTAGGTCTATTTTGATACGAAAACTTATAAAGGTTGAAACATTACAATCCAGCGTTAGCCGACAATATTAAAATTCTGTTCACTTGTAAATCTGTGTTTTTCAATGTTAACAATTTTAATTTGGTGAATACATACGGCACTTCGAGTACATTTGCTAAATCGCTTAATACCAAGCCTACAAGGAAATGTTGCTGACGAAATTCCGCGCTCAAGTCTGCATGCAAAGCCCGTTCCATTGAGCCCTAAAAAAATGTCATTCATCATATTTTTGCACATAGTTATCCTTGTCAAACAAAAACTCACATAAGACGTCTGACTGTTACTCGAAGTAGTGCTCGGTGTTGGACTGCAGGGTGCTGAAAATGTGGTATAAGGTGTACCGAATGGTAAATTTAATGCCACAAAATGTTCGTGACTGCATACAATACGCAAAAAATCTATTTTATAATTCATTAAATCCGGTATTGAAGCATTTTTCGAAATTAACACTTTATAATAGGTTTTGATTAGACCAAACACAAAACCCCGATCCATAACACTAAACAAATCGAATACGAAAAATCCCAAACTGGCATTTAACGACTGAGCCAGTTTTGGTTCTTCGGTGTGATATCCCACCACTTTGGTGGTAACCAAATGAACAAGTGTTGAAATATCATCAGTAAATTGATGCGGAAACCGTTGTTTGCGTGGCGCAGTAAGCGCACAACTATAATCCAAATGCTCTATCATTGATTTTACAATTAATTCGAAAATAAACCATGAATTAGACATAGCAAGTTCGGTTGCCTTGCCACTAGCCACGACCCAATGCAATGCCAACTCTTCGTGCAGTAAACGTATTTGACCGTCTCGTCCACCAAAAGTGGGTGATAACTCTAGAGTATGATCTGTAATCAAAAATATTGAAAAATTTCGTTTAATATTTAATAAAATGTCAATAAACCTCCTTCTTATTTAGATACATACCTTTGCGATCTAAACTACGCCCAATAGATACATTATCATAAAGGCTGTATGTGTCGGTAGTATTGTTAGCCATTTCGTCAGCATTGCTGCGACTATATGTGATGCGCCTCTTACCTCCAAATGGATGTGGAATACGAGATTGGAACTGCACGTATGTGGAGAGTAGAGCTTGACGCCCATATTGATCGACTACTAAATCATCGTTTAGAATCTAAAGAAAATTTATTTTATTATTTTGGCTTTTCCTTAACTTTTTTAAAAACAAGTTTTCTGAAGCATTCTTATGTTGTTGTTGAAATAGTATTTCGCCCTGTACAATAGGCATGTCGATTTCCGCACCTTTATCATTTTTAGTGCTCCCTTTCCGGAAATAGATCCTGGGAACTTTGGCAGAGAAGGCAGGCATATTACTCATGACCTTTATTTGTATGTTTATCCTTATTGGTGTATTTACCTTAACTATCATCTATATCCTTATCTTTATTTTTAAATAGACTGGTATCTTCATCATAAAGCTAAATTAATTTTTTTGTTATCTTTATCAGATTAGTTTTAAAATATATATTTATCTTCTCAATTCTTAAATGTATATTTTTTAGCTATGACTTTTTTAACTTACCGACAGATTTGCTGAAACCATACAAAGCATTTCGAATACGGTCGACCCCAACGAAAGTGGCTGAGCTCCTATTTTGTATGTCGTAACCAGCAACTCTACCAACTTATCCAATACTAAATGCAAATTCTTCACCAAAGGCTCACGTTCTGCATTTGCAATTTCCAATAGGGACTTTTTCATTTCATTCTCCATATTACCTTCACCAATGCGAGGTGGTATTTTGCGCGAATCCAAATAGTCGCAAGTAAGAAAGAAACTGAATTTTGGAAACATAAAACTAAATTTGATATCAAACAATTTTTAATCTTTCTGTACCTATCCAAATGTGGATCCAAAGTATGTACAGCCGTAACCGCATCCACTGATATTGTGAAAACCGAACGATGGTTATCCAACCATTTTGTGCCAGGCAAATGTACATTTGGGGGTATGAACGAATAATTTTCCGGCGGCGTTTCAACCATGACAGGCAACTGAAATTCGCCTACCTTTAATTTGCCATCATGAAAAAGCGGGAGCCATGTATAGCCAACTGGCGTTTCCACAGAAGGCTGCATATCTTGCGGTTTCTTTTGACACGAAACATGATAAAGCGTGAAAAAGAGATGATGATTCTGTTTGATATTTGCTGGTAGAGCAATTTTGATTTCATCATAGAATGTAGGACATTTATTATGATAATTGACAGCAGTGAAAGCTTCGCTTGCATATTCTGGGCATGAAGATTTGCCAAAAATTGCGCTTACTGCATCCATTTGTGTTTCACCGGCCATTAGTTGCACACGTACAGCAATGTTCCGTGCCGAACCGGCACGTGACGAAAAATTCAATTCTTTTGGTGAGACGAAGAGTAGATTACGGTAAGTGTAGTGAGGATTATAGATCGCTGCGGATGGGAATTCCAATATTTCCTTAACCGGACGTGTTTTGTCTTCTGGATAAGGATCGACTTTTGCTAACTCGGGTGTTAAAGCGTTCTTTACTTCTTCGGGGCATGGTAAAATTTCCAATTTTATCGAACCAGGTATGCATTTATATTTCTTCATAGCATTGCTGGGACGTTTAAGCTCTGCCAGAAACTTGTATAGATCTTCATCCTTCATTTTATCGGATTCCTGTTAAGGCGTGTGAGCATAATATTTATAGGCTTAAAATCCTATATGAAACTTACTTGTTTGAAGAAACTAGAAACGGTGATTGTTATGGGTCGGAAAGTTTCAATGACATTAGCGAAATCATCCAATGACCAAGATCTACGCTTCTCTTTACGCTCCAATGAACCGCGCCGCGTTAGAGTGCCACTCATATCATTAGCTTTGCGGCGTAATTGATCAAAGCTGCTTGTGGATGCTTTGCGATCTAAAATATTTAAAAGTTATTTAACAGCTGCGAAATTAGTTATAAAAATACATCTAACTCTCACCCAAACTATTAGAGCTCACAGCAGAGGTTAAATTTCCTCCACCACTGCCTGCATCCTTTTCTGCATTCGCTCCAGCGTTATCTTTATTTTCCACATTTTCCCCATTGAAAATGCTATTCAAATAGATACCAGTCCAAGCGAATGGCATGCGATATTTACCCAAACGTTCACAAAAGTCTGCGGCGTTGGATTTTGCTTTTTCGCGATACTTGTCCTTATCGTCTTTTAAATATGGTTCAACGGAATCCTTAATATCACCCTGTAAAACCTTCTCTAAACGTATGACTAGGAAAATATCGCTACTCGGATATGTTATTTCAAATATACCAGCACGACTTTGTGTACTTGCGTCTGCACAACGTACGTGTGTGCTTAGCATACGTTTTAAATTATCCGAATTCATATCAAAATAGAAATTTTCAGAAATTTTTTTACGTTCCTTTGCGTCGTATATTGCCATTGTGGCGAAAATAGGCTCTACTTCCAACTCAAGACGCAATTGTAAACATTTTATGAATATACGATGACCCAAATGCTCCATTGGTATTTCAGCAGGTAGGCGGCGCTCAATGACATCTTCTGGATCCGCTTCTGGGTAGAGGGAGAAAAGCGCTTCCTGTCGATCTTCTTGGCGACGTGCTTCATTTGTTTGATCAACTTGTTCTGGCGGCACATCATCTAAGAGATTTGGTATAAGAGGATCATTTACAGAACGACGTAAATCAAAACTGGCCCAAGAACCGCGTGGTGTCAGAGTATCAGTGCATGAACTGACTGAGGATAAGCTCGCAATTGATTGTCGTGAGCTAGGTGTACAACTGTCACTTTTGTCAGTTAGATTTTCATCGAATGATGTAAAGTCCTTATCAATTTCGAATTCTTGTTGATAAGCGGATGGGCTAATGGTGCCCCGATCGATGCGTTCACGTGAGCAACATGAGCTGGAGTAATGACGCTGTGAATATTCGACTACCTTCCAAGGACGTGTATAGCAATTTACACATTCTTGCACATGCAGTGGTAGTTCAGAACTGGAAAAAGAAGTTATGGTTTTGTGTGCGATAATGCATAGTTAAAAAGAGTTGTACTTACATGCTTTCCTTTGGCACAACATGTTCAATGGTGCGTATTTTGCGTGGTATGATTTTGACAGCTACATCAGTAGGTGGGAAATCAAGAATATGCTTCAAAGGATCGCGATTCAGAATGTTCAGGTGCTGCGTGAGAAACTCCTCATAATCCAGGGGCTCTACAGGCTCGGTAAGGGAAAGCTGGAAAATATGTAAGTTTTAATATTTTACCTCAATTTTTAACTGTTGATACTGTAGAATGTAAAAGGAAAGGTGTGTCAAAGGAGTTTGCTGAAGGGGTCAAGTGAAAAGATAAACCATATCCTACGAAGATTATTCAAACATAGGGAATGTTATATGGTGATGGAATATGGATGGGATGTTTTACTGGTACAATAATAAGAGGAGAGTTTTGTTAGGGTGACGTAAGATTTTCGAGTTTGGTAAGGCCCAGACTCGACTAATCCCTAATGATCAAAACAGGATATTACGGCAAATAGTCATAGGGGCCTAGACAAAACGTTATTCGGAGAAATACATTGGCTTGTAATCCTACGCCAGGTATCAAGCTGCTGTTATTTTCAGTGAAAAGGGGTTTCTCTGACTTCACTGCAGTATCGTTTCTCTTGGGGAGAATGACGGTCAAACAATAACAAATGACTTCCATTGTAAGTAAATCTATGCATAGGCCGTTTAAGAATATTCGAAACAGCTTCAACCTCCCCTGAAATAACTTCCTCGCTCATCAACCTTTACTATATACATATATGAATATATCTGTGTTTATATTTTTAGTTGCGCGTAAAGTGAGTGACCTGCATAGTAAATATTCACAAAAGCCCCACCCATCTTCCACGCAGCTTACATCACCACCTCCCCCACCCTTTCAATAATGAGCTTACCGTCGATGAGCACATTGAAGCGGAATCCACTGCTTTTGTTTGTAAATGACAAGCTGCAACATTTTTACGTCCTTCCGATGTACAATGTCTGCAAAAATATTTAATAAAGGTAAACAAATTTAGCGCAATCGAAAATTAAAATAAAAATCTGCTTTGCCACAAACAACGCCCCTGCGTTTGAGACCGGCTCTTCTGCTCACATAAAAACTTACTTAGTTAATTTCTGCGCAAAAGAGCGTTGTGCACTGGACATTTTGTAGTTTTAAACTTATTCTAATGCAATAAATTAATATTTTCCATCTTTTTACACTAAAACCAACATTTTTGATCACTTTATTAATCGGTCGGTCGATTTTTCCAATGTGTACAAATTAAAATAAAAATGGCCGCTGCTTCGATAAAATGTCAAATTTGACAGCCGTTTTGCTTTCTGTTCTTCGGGCTGTCAGAATTGACAATTAGCTGTAATTGTTTACAAATATTGAGTTTGTTTACAAGCAGACCACTGCGCATCTGTTGCTTTTGTTTACATGCGGTGTGCTTGGGTTGGTGCTTGTTTACATTTTCAGGGCGAATTAGCTTGTATGGATATGGGTTGTTTACATTTTCTGACAAATGTGTGAGTGCCTGCATAGGGCGAAACGCCAGGGTTGTATTTTCTATACTTACCCTAAAGGTTCATTTACATTTGAAATTTGCTCATAATCTCAACTCATTACTAGTCATTAGGCGTGCTCCAATCAGGAGTGATCCAGATAGAAATTTTGCATGTAAATGCAACAACAACGTTGTGATCTTGATATTTATGTGGATCAATTTCGGATCCGTATACAAGCTCTGTTCGTTTAGTTTTTGTAGTAGATTTTGGTAATTGTTTCCTTTAGGAGACAACTGCTAAAACACGTCCGAAATTATCGGGAAAGGTATCAAAATACGCGTTTTGACTTCGGTATCAACAATCCGAAAGCGGATTTCCAATTTTTGTTTCAGTGAAAAGTTATTTGCAAAAAACCCAAAAATGACCCAGGTCCGATCCCAAATAGGGGGCTTGATCCAAGGTATTTATGTGCAGAACACCTCTTCGCGTAGGCGGCCTTTGGCCACCCTTCAAAAATATAACCCTTAGCGGGTCCAACACCGGCTACGCGGTCCGCAGTATTTCTGCGCAGGACACACTTTTTGCACTTTTCGCTGCACCCTAATCTGTGATTACAACAACCACATGAAAATGACAGAAAACTTTTACCTTTCATTGCAAATATCTCTTAGCAGTTGTCTCCTAAAGGAAACAATTACCGATTTTGGTCTCCTAAGGAAACAATTACCTAGATTTTTAGACAGCCAACCCTTATTTGCTTGGTAGCACAGACACAGATGCATAAACACACATCTATACACAAACAACTCTCATACAGCTGATCCGTATAGTTCCCGTGAGATCTTGATCGTGATACTGGTCTGGTTAGCTGATTGGAACAACTATTATTACGGGTAAGTTTTCAGGTTATATAATTACCAGTATCTAATAAATGCCTTTCCGTCTCACTTCTGTTCTTACTCACGAGTCATCTGTTGGCGTCTTCGTTAGTGTCTTAAGCGGAGGTTTATTATTATTGTATCAGGACGTGACGGACCAAGCAGGATTATACTGATGTTGGCAGTCTTTTGAGAGATGTGACGCTTCGGTATAAGACCCTTACGGCACCAGCCCGACTGCCGTGGGAGCGATTTTGTCACCTTTACTACAGGCATTCCTACCTCGGGAATATTCTAACCGCAGAGGTTTCAAGTTTCAAGGATGGCTCGATCCACCACCTAGCAGGGCATTACTTTCATTTAAAGCTGCAGACAAACATCCACATCCATAACGTCATAGTCATAACCATACTATATACTTAACCAGATAGATTGTCATCGATTATAGATGCCTTCAGCTAAAACAGATAGTAATGTCAAGAAAATAGGAAGACGTAAAAATTTACTTATGAATGGTGTTTAAGCCACATAAGTTATAATGATTTATTTCGTTTATTTCATTTGCGCTGCACTCTCTTGTAATTCGCAACCAGCTTATGAATTATTCCAAAGATATAGCTTATGCTTTGTAATCCCAAATGGGGGGTTTTCATAGCGAAAATGAGGAAGTCAATCCCGCGCAATGCCTAAGAGCCAATAATGCTACAAAAGTGTAAAAGGTGCCCCGCACCCCCCGTTCTATAGAGAACATATAAATTAAACTAAAACAAATAATTTACTATTCCTTAAACATCGCCCCTACGCAACATGTGCAAGGGGGGCTTTTTCACAGCGAAAATGAGGAAGCCAATTCCGCGCAATGCCTCAGAGCAAATAGTGCTCGCCCGCAATTAATAAATACAAGGTGTAACAGGTGCCCCGTACCCCTCGTTCTATATAGAACAAATATCCTAAATCAAAAATACTAATAATTTAAATTAATATTACTCAAAGGCTGCCCCCTATGCAACATGTGCTCCACACCCCCTTTTTACTCTCTGAAAAATAAAAATAAAATAATATACAAACATTAACTTCAAAAAAATCGACTCGCTCTCTATAAAGCTTAGACAAATGGAACATCTAATAACTCACTAAACGAAAAATCAAAGTTCTTAAAAGTTAATAAATTTTCTAACTCAAAAATCAATAGGCTATGAATTTAGTGGAAACCCGTATTTCAATTGGTTAGCTATGGTGTGGTTATGACTATGGCGTATGGTAGACATAATTTTTTTTACGTTTTCAAAAAACTCAAAGCTATACGAAAACGATCACTCTAATGTCAAATAACAAAACGAGTGCATATTTGCATCCCGGATTTAGTATTTGCCTTTTGCTTGTTGTACGTTTCATGACTAAAGATGATTGTCTGATATCAAAAATTGTGAACTACGGTTGTATGTAAATATGTAATTTAATTTGTATACATACATTTAAAAGCCGAGTTATTAGAACTACAATCACAAATTAAAAATTAGCAGCTTGCAAGATAATCAAAAATATATGATTGTAGTGATGTATTGATTTATTGGTAAAACAAAAACCGTTAATTATATAAGCGAACTTGTTTTCACCGTTTTGAGAAAGCAGCAGACGCCTTGAACTTGTTGTAAAAAGAGTTTAAGGTTTGCAAAAAAATATATACTTATACATATACATGTAATATAAATATATATAAAATTAAAGCCCAAATTTGTGCAAGAGAAAAACACCCTAACACCTATTTATCTAATTTTAATTTTAAAATTACATATTTGTGCAACACAAGGAGAAATATTGCTTATTAAATAAGGTTTGAAGTTTATCAATAACTCCACGTTCTGTCGTTTTGCCCCTAGAGAGCAGCAAAGAAAACACAAATTGTTTTGGAGTGCGATTTTCGTTCGCCGAAAGAACAATTTACTTTTCAACTGTCTGTTAAATGGCAGGGTATTGCTTCATGTGATTAGGCTAATATTGTCGTTGGCATTAACACGGTATCCAAGGTTAACGAAAACATTTACTGTTTCGTAAGCCTGCCAACAAAGGAGGGTTCTGTAATTGTATTGTTTTTTCAAAAATCAAATCTTCGTGCTTTAGAATGTTTGTTTTAAATTGCAAAGTGGGAGATGAAACAGCCTAAAGCTATGTTGAAACTACAAAATAAATTACTTAGTTTCGTATAAATTACCAAAAACATTCATGTTCGATTGTTATTGTAATTTATTTTTGTTTCACATTGATCACGCCAACAGCAAACATAGTTTTCTTGCGCCTTCACATATAAATACTTCAATCTGTTCTCAGTTTATTTGTGGGATGGTAAAAACCTTTATTTTCTGCACATCGTCTTAGGTGTATTTTCCTATAAAATTTTCGACGACAAAAATCGTTTTTGTGTATGAATTTCTTTTTTCAACGGTGGTAAAAATATAATAAATTACACAAACGATCATGTTATTAAATTATTAATTTATTGTTTTCAATGCATGCAATATATTTTTAATTTTTTTACTTTTGAATCCCAAATCGCTTCAAAAGTATTTGGTTGTTATCACATTGCGTTCATGAACTTTCTGTTTGGAAAGGTTCAGCAAAAACAAAATAAAATGAAGCGAAGATACAAAAAAAAAAAACCAAAACAAAGTAAAAATAAAGCAATACTTTAAAATCATTAACATTGTTGCTATTTTATCACATGGTTTCAAGGTTGACACAAACAAGTTCTATCTTCATATGCGCCGATATACTACATACATTAGGGTGCTTCACTGAGAAAACTTGGTATTTCCCTTTGGAATATGAAAACAAGTATGTTTCGAGAAATATAGAAATAGAAATACCTCAAAACTTTAAATGAATCCAGATTTCATCTGGAAAAAAGCCAAATACTGCATCAAAAATATTATTATGCTTTTGGGTGGAAAATCACTTTGTTTTAAAATATTTTTCAAAAACGCCCAATTACAGGATTTCTTTGAAGAACCCCCCCTATTAGAACTATTTTTCAATACGCCTTATTTATATATTTATATTTGGTTGAAGAACCTATCTCAGAATGAGTTCAATAAATTTTCAGCTGGAATATTGTTAAAAAAAAATCTTTAAATTAGGCGTTCACCAAAACTATTTTGAAAAGGGTGATTTTCAACTTAGCTCTCGATATACAAGGTGGCGCAAAAGTAAGCTTCCGATGTTCAGCATATCGGTTGTGGCACGTGCAGTGTGTGCTGTTGCACCGTCTTGTTGGAACCACATGTTTTCCAATCCCAATTCATCAAGTTGCGACAAAAAGAACTCGTTGATCATTGCTCTGTAGCGCTCACCATTCACAGTAACCGTTTGGCCCCGACCGATTATTGGTCAAATAAATAGTCAGCAATATTCCGTGTTCTGGAGCAGTGTAGCATAACATTGTTTATTAACGTGTATTTCGCATGTGTTTACTACACAAATGTCAAAACACAACTGACTTTAGGGGCCAATCGCAAAATTTATAGCATTTTCTGATAGGAGGATTGCTTTTGCGCCACCTTGTAGAACAATTTATTTAATTCATCTCGAGTTTTTTTGGTACGCAGTGAGTAATCCAATGTGCATCGATATGTACAAGTGAGGTAAAGAATCAATGAATCGGACCCGCAGGACCGAGTCAGTTGAAGAACCGTTAGTTCCCGGTCTTAATAAAATAAGAAAAAAAAAACGGGTCCAATGGAGCGTCAGTTATTTCTGACTTGAAATATGCTTTTGGAAGAGTCGAAAAGCGAAATAGGAAGAGGGTAGCTAGCTCAATGATATGACGCCCGAAAATTCTACCCGACCGCTGGCCACTGAAAAAAACAGGTGGGGGATGACTTGACCTACCTTGGTGTTACCAATCGGCACCATTTGTTGCTAAAAAGAGATGACTGACGTACTTTGTTGCGTAGCTGTCGAAATAGTCTGCTGGAAGCGGAAAGGAATGAAGACGATGATTACCTTTTTTAGAAAAGAGTGTGTCAGTTTAAAAGTATTAGCGTGGACCATGGATGAAATAGATAAGGTTTAGCCGTCACATGTGTGAGAAAAAAGTAATTTTTTTGCGTGACGTATGCGGTGTGTTGTCGCCCTGACAGAGCTGTCAAATACCATACATTTCAAGAAAGAAAGTGTAAACATTGGTACAAAATACTTACTATATCAAATGTGAATGTATTTCTTTCAAAAAAATTGTTAAATATCTATGATTTAACGTCGTATCACGATGATAATTGTATTAAATAAGTTCCGGCAGTGTATTTTTGGAAATATTTACTCATTTTAATTGAGGTCCTCATAGCCGTGTACCAGTGCAAATTTGTATGTAAACATTGGTACAAAATACTTACTATATCAAATGTGAAGGTATTTCTTTCAAAAAATTGTTAAATATCTATGATTTAATGTCGTATCACGATAATAATTGTATTAAATAAGTTCCGGCAGTGTAGTTTTGGAAATATTTACAAAATAAACAAAAATTGATTGGGCCGTACATGAACCCTGCATACGTCACAAAAAGTCAGCTGTTTTATTCACAATATGGCGGCAAAATTGATGGCTTTATCTTGTATAATTCGTTCATGAGCGTGGACTATAAATAAGTTGAATCATACAACTTCTTTGCCTTGGAAACCGAATTCAACAGAACCGGATACTTTCAATGCTCGAATCTGTAAGTCTCTATATGTACATATGTTTGTATATTGTATATGCATTTGGTAGCACCTCTTAGAATTTATATGGAGAGTTGAAAGTGCTTATTCCTCCAAGAGCTTCATTTGTAAACAAGCAAATTTTAATAATTTTAATTAGGTCTATGTAGCCTATTTAAGTAATTAAGATTATCAAAAGTATTATCGTAGCATCTTCTTATCTTGCTGAATAGTACAACCAAGCATACAATAGTTACATATGAGTTATTCATAGGATCACTTGATCTCTGCCCTACATTCCGCCAATTTGTTCCAATTAAAATGAACATTTTTTTTCGTTTTTTCGATGTTTCGTGATCCTTTCACTTCTGCTATGAACTATGCGATGATATGATCGTGATCAAAATTTTATTACGTGATCATGTTTATGGAATTGATCGTGCTTTGAAATAAACATTGATCAGGTTTGCAAATCAAAATTCCAAAAATTATTTCTATAAAACCAAGGTCACATTTCAGTACAAAACCTTGTCGTGTTAACGATTAAAGTTCTAATTTTATAGATACAAATTGAAGAATTTATTTTTGCATGAACAAGGTGCACTTTTTAATGGTAAGGAGAGCAAGGACAGGCTTTCTAGGGGGCTACGTTGGCTATGGGATTTGCTATGCGTATGAATGGCGATGCTAGGGCCCAGAAGGTTTTCTTATAGCCAACCAATGGTGCAAAATCGAGTGGAAAGTCAGGCTCTCCCTCAGCTTGTTGTAATTGAATTGAGTTTTTTTTTTACTAAGGTAATGCAATGCGACCTATTGTGCTTTCTTTATGTGGTGTATTTGCAAAGTTCTCATCTGCAGTCAGTCAAGGATCCTCTGTCGTGTTTTCGCAATCGACTCGCATTGGAGCAGGATGTGCGCTGCAGTCTCATCACTGTGTCGAAACAAGACATTCCCTTCTGGAACAGATGCCTAGTTGGTGCAAGTGACTTTTGAGTCTACAGTTTCCTGTAAGTAGTCCCGTTAAGTTCTCAGATTGCTTTTGAAGAGCTTTATAACAGCTCTGCAATGCATTGTATTGTAACCCCCTGCTGCTGATCCCCGCGCTAAACCATCTTCTTGTTTGTTGCTTTTGAGCCCTCTGTGGCCTGGTATTTAGCACGATTGTGTTGTTAATTGCTAGGCGATTTAGTTTCTCCACGCACTTAAGGAGCAGTGAGGATTTGATCTCAGGTGATACCATCGCCTTGAGTTCGGCTTGACATTCACTAAGTATAGCGATTCTTCAATTGAGTCACCACCCTGCAGGTTTAAATTTGCACAACAACTTATAACGAATGTACTTCCGACTGGAAAACGCTTGCCCCAGTGGCATGACAATATTGGTCGTGGGGCCGAAAATTTCCGTCCCAAAACCCACTAATGCCTTCGAGCAGTCAACGTACCCTATAAGTGAATGTTCTCGGTGGAAACTCCTGCAGTGGAACTGTCCCATGTGGCCTTATCTCCAAACTTTTTTCTGAACACATTATCGAATTTTATAATTTTGTGGATATCGCACCTGGGAAGTTGAATAAGTGGGAGTTGAATTCTCAGCCCCCTGTATTGCGTGAAATTATCACTTTACCTCTGCCAGATCCCTCCTTTAATATGTTCAACAGTGCACGATAGGCTGACTATGGACAGTGGGATGAGCTCTTTGAAAACGTGCGAATGGCTCGCGTGATGCAAACACACGTTGAAGTTTAGTAAGTGACTTCTGCACTTCACCTCGAGTTTATCGAGAAGCGCAGGCAACCGATGCTTATGTTATAATGGGTTTATATAAATCTTAGGATCTACATGCCCAATTTTTTTTTGCTCATGTAGACTTGGAAATGACGTCATCTATGTGTTTTCTCTATACAAGCTTGGAGTCTAGGGTGACTCCCTAGTACGTAACTTTGGAAACACTGTCCAGCAACACCCCGTCCAGGGCTAATGCTCTCATTCTCCGAGTGTTCTCCCCCTAGTGAACAAAACAACGGCAGTCTTATTAAGGTTTATACTCAGACCTACCTTGGCACACAGTTATTTCCTCAATCTCAATACCCTTTGGATTATATCAAAAAGTGATTAAGGACGAATTGAGAGAAAGCTCTAAGTCCTCTCTCAACGAAAGAAAATAACACTCTACAAGCCACTCATCGCACCCGTCCTGCTATATGGTGCAGAAGCGTGGACACTAACAACATCTGATGAGGCGGCTCTGGGAGTATTCGAGAGAAAGGTTATTCGAAAGATTTGTGGACCTCTAAGCGTTGGCGGCGGCGAGTACCGAAGAAGAGTTAATGATGAACTGTATGCGCTCTACGCAGACGCCGAAATAGTTCAGGGAATTAAAACACAGCGGCTTCGCTGGCTAGGCCACGTTGTGCGAATGAGTGAAGATGCTCCAGCGCAGAAGGTGTTCTTATCGGCACCCGCCGGTGGAAGCAGAGGAAGAGGGAGACCACCACTCCGATGGAAGGACCAAGTGGAGACCGATTTGCGATCCCGTGGTGTTTCCAATTGGCGCCAGTTGGCACACGAAGAAACGACTGGCGAGCTATGTTTTGGACGGTCAAAATCACTCAGGCGGTTAGATGATCATTTAAAGAAGAAGAGGAAGCTCTACCAAAATAATTATTTATTTTTATTTCTTAGATTTATTAATTAAACTCAAAATCATTACGACCGCAGCATTCCAAACATTCGGCGACCTTTAAATTAGGCCATAGTATCATCACGAAAACTGTAAAATAATCTGCAATGTACCGAATACTGGCTTGTGATGTCATTAACCCACTGACAATGAAGTATCCGGTTGTCACCAATGGAATCTCCAACTTATCTAAATAAATGTTCATGAAATCTCAATTTTCCACTTTTAATTTTTCGAAAAAAACATGTGTAATTCTTTAAAAATCTGGTTTTATAAAATGCATTAAGAACTCGTATGCCCGTCGTACACATTGACAGTCGTGAATCTTCAACTAGTTGTAGATATGTAAAATGGCAGGTGCTTAAGGTTAAGCTGAAGCGAATTGGGTTTATGACCGCGTTGACTTTGTCCCTCAATTTGACGTTCTACATCAAGGTGAAATGAATGCATGTAAAGAGAAAGGGAATAAAAGGAGATGTGGCCAATGACGTTTTTAATAATGCATGCGTGGGTGCGTGCGTTAAAAAAAGATACAAAACGAAGTCAAACTGGCCAAAGAAGTGTGAAAAGTTGGCAAGCAGCAAAATGCATTTCTGATGGACGGAAATTGATATGCGTTTCCACGTAAGTGAGAAAACATTAAGTCCACATATGCAAATGAATTGAGTTGCTTAGGATGTGTGTGTAATGATAATGCCAATATGCTAATAGGAAATTTATCTTTATCATTTTTTTTTGCCATAAAATGGCATAAGAGAAGATAATTTGACATTAAAGTAGCTTAGGTACGCTTCATGGGTAAACACAAAAATTTCCTTCGATGTACGTCGCTGGTATCACGGTGTTAAGTGAATATGTGGTTGATTATAGACTTATAAGGAACGAGTCCCTTCTGATAAGATGGGCTTTAGTCTTTCGCACAATATGCTAGTTGGAACCTTACTTGCGATGTTAAGGATACTGATTCCGCGGTAGTTGGTGTAATATGCAGGATGGAACACTGAAGTTCCGCTGTGGAGGCATGCGATTGTGCGCCAATATTTTTCAAAAGAGCTGATGCGTGTTCGGTCCTGCGCTTTATTGGCATTCACGCTTCATCGTAATCGGCTGTTGGTACGCTTTTTAAATCGCTAGGGAATGGTGTATGAGGGTCGTCATCTCCCTCCCAACTTAGCAATGAATAGAAATGTATCCTCTATAACTTAAGAACGCTCTGTACATCGGTAACCAGACCGTCATATTGTCCCTGCAGGAAAAACTTACGGCCCTTAAACCATCCGTTATCCAACGGCTTTTTTTTCACTTTTTTCTTCGCCCCACAATCGCGTTCATTTAACAACTTAACGTTCAACTAATACCGAGGGCAGACACCGCTTCTGAAACAACGTTTTGAAACTATTTTAAATTCAACTTGCAACTATGGCGACCATGATTAAGGCGAATAAAATCCCCAAAAATCCAGCCAGGGATAAGTTTTCTATAGCATCACTCGAAAGATTCCACACTTCAATATACACCTGGAAGGCTGTGATTCATAATAAAAGTTAGCTAAATTATCTAATGATTTCATAATAGCATTGCAATTTCAAGATTCAAGAGTTTTTCTTTGGAAATATTAAAATTATTAGAATGGAGACACGAAAAAACGCCGTGTACCTGCCTACCTTTTTATTATTATTCACCACTTCCTTGTGCATTTTTGGGTATATGTGTATGTAGCCTAAGCAATTAAAAAGTTTATTGTTGTTCTAATACATATTAGAGTGGTCCTTGGCTTTGTAAATTAAAAAAAAAAAAAAAGCATATTTAGTGCTACTTTTTACCCCCGGTGTATGGGGAAAATAGAAGCAAAAAAAATAAAATATTGCTGGGAACATGACTTCTCACCAGAGGTAAAGGTGGAGTTTGAAAAAAAGATAAATAGCTGCGGTTAGTTTTCAATTAGTTCTACCTTTAACTTTAACTTAAACACTGGTACAGGTGTCACTCTAATGTACATACACACCTAAATGTACGTATTGCTGAAAGCATTTTAGCTGTCGATTAATTTTGCCCTCTTAATCAATTCGAATACCTTAGAGATGCCTCACTTGCCGTTGACCTTGAGCATTTTTTATTGATATTATGCACAAAAACAAAACAAACTATTAATAAAAAATATAAATAACAACAAAATAAAAATATAATCGCAAGAAAGAAGTCACGCAAAAAAAAAATAATGCACGCAATAAATAATTATAGTTGGCAGTCGACGTCGCTGTCACAAACGATTGTGCGTTCGCATATTAATTGAGCGCGTGATTGAGCGATATTTAATTTCTTACGATTTTTAAAATTTTCAATAAATTTTTGTTTGATTGTAACGACATTTGCATCGACAATTTAGCATTGCTGTGTAGGGAAGCAACTTTTATTTATTTTGCATATTTAGACATTTGTAACGACCACTGGGTTAACCTCCTACTAAAAACATCGGATCCGATAAAACGGTAGCTGTTGCTGTTTTTTAGCGGAGTGTTGACAAAGTGAAAAATCCTTTGACGGATTATTAGCAGGTAAGTTCTGGTACTGCACCTTTTGGCACTAACTTGTGGCTGGAGTGATTCGTTTGACCCCGTTTTTCCCCATTTTCAAAATATTTCGGGACTGTTGAGCAGATGGTTTCGGAATTATTTCATGGTCTCTATTCAACATTTATTTATTGGGATCATTTTGGGCTGATTTTGGTTCAACACCCTCCTAGCCGATCGGGACCAAACGAGGTAAAATAAAGTACAAGCAGCGAAGCTTAGCCTAGTAGAAGATCAATATCATTGGCCTTAGTGATGTAACTTGACTGAGTAGGCGGTGAGACGTAAAATGTGTTGATCACATACAAAAGTTAAAAAGTATGTTTGTTAATACATATACGTATGTACGTATTTATTTTAAAAGTTAAAAAAACTCTATTTTGAGAATTCGAAATTAATGGCTTAGCCGTCCTTTCTTCTTTTAATAAGCTATAGGAGCTTCTTAGTAATTTTGTTTCTGAATACATGTTTTCAAAACTTATTAGCATATAGTGAGTTTCATATCTACAGCACACTTAGAATTTGCATGTTTTGAGCAATTATATACTATCATTAGATTTTCAATATTTTTTTCATAAAATTCAAATTCAAGGCAAGTATACTTCTGTACTCTAAACAGTTTGCACATCTTAAAAAAATTTTAATTATAAGATTGCCATAATTATGAAACGCAATATATGTATAAATCTGTATGTATATTATATTTGAATAAAAAAATTTAGATAAAGAAGATGACCAAAAAGTGAATGTTGCTTCCAAAGCCGGAAGTTGACTGCTACTTGACTGCGGTTCATGGATCAAAAAACAACATCACCAAACTGTACAAAAATAAATCACTTCAAGCAGTGTTAGTAGAACGCTACAAAGCAATTAACGCCAAATGGGAACAATTAAAAGGAGAAGTTGCTACTTCCGTTTATACATTTTTTGTTTAATATGACAATAATAACGATGCGGCTAACTCAATAGACATATTTACATAGAAACATAATTAGTAGGTATGTACAGTTACTCACATAAATAAATAAGTATACATCCCTTTTTAGCAATTCTCACCCATTTTGGCTTCAGCAAATTTATTTTAACTAATTTCCCATAAGAAAGTTTGTCACGATCTAACACAAAAACTATAAAATATATTTCAAAAATGTATGAAAAAAAATTGCCAAAAATCAGCCAAACTTCTTACGGACTTAAGACTTACACTTTATGATACTGGAAATGAACTAGCCTGCATACTCAAAAATATTCTGAAAATTCTGAGGTAAAATTTGAAAATTTCCATGAAAATTCGTCGAATTTTTGGCAATTTTTCATACATTTTTAAAATATAATTTATATTTTTTGTGTTAGATCGTGAAAATTTTTTTTATAAAAACTAGGTAAAATAAATTTTCTGAAACCAAAATTGGTGATAATTGCCAAAAAGGGGTGTAAATTTACTTATGTGAGAGACTGTATGTGGTATCCAAAACAGTGAATTTTTAGCGATATGGTTCCACGGCGGTACAAAGCTCTCACTGCATTGCTTTAAATTAGCTTGGAAAGGAAACTGAAAATTTTGTAGATAAATTGATGCTCTGATGTATAGGTACATTAAAATTTGTATGTACATATATATTAGCGCCCATATTCATAAAAATTAGAATTGGCTTATAAAGTCATACAAATTTTGCATTATAAGGACTTTATAAAGCTTTTTTATTTTTTATGAAAATGGGGATCTCTCACCGGGATCCCAGGATTATTTTTAATTTTTTTTTTACAAATTATTTCGCAAAATTTAAAAAAGAGTAAAAATTCTGTGGCAGTTACAACAAACTGCCATATTAAATTTTTAGAATGTTTCAGCAGAGCGCTTTGAAAGTTAAAATAGGTATTTTTAAATTCTGGATTTGAGATGAACTTGTGATTTTTATAGCCGGTTTCACGAAAGTTATTTAAATGAAAAATAATTTTTTTACTCGAATTTCATACGAAATCTGACAGCGGAAAAAATAATTTTTCACTTAAGTCGCTTCGTGAACCTGGCTGTTAGAGTCAATGTAAGTCACAGTGTAACAGTGAGCCAAGTAACCAAAATAAAAAATGTAAACATGCTTTTTTGACAATTCGTTTGAATGTATGAGCTAAAATTTTCATCAAATGTCGTCTGTTTTAACCCGTATAAAATTGTTTTTAGTTTGAATTTAATTTCAATTAAGAAAAGGAAAATATATTGACATTGTACTAAAAAACATGTTGCGCAAAGCGTTTTATTTGCCCAGCGGTATTATTTAACCCCTTTTTATTCCTAACTGTTACAGGGATCGAACATTTTCGCAGTAGTAGTTTTATTACTACTAAAGATATGGGAAGATAATAATTCGACTTTGAATGCATATCATCTGCAATCCTCTTAGTCCTTTCCCCAGAAAATTACATACCTACAGCAGGTTACGGTTGCCTTTTATATTTTGCGCCTGATAATGAAAACACAGTTAAATATTAAGGCAAATAGTTTTATTGTTTTTCAAAATATAATAGTCAATACATTTCTGCATTCGGTTGAACCAATTTTCAAAGCACTTTTGCCACTCAGAAGGGGATACCTCTAAAGCGAGCTGTTTGAGGGCTTCTACAGCTCCTTCAGGCGTTGAAAAACGTTGACCTCGCTTTTTTTTTTTGATGTTCGCGAATAAAAAGAAATCATTATCATCAAAAACTCTCTTGTGTGAATCGATACGTGAGAGCTCGCGTTGTCTTGGTGAAGAATGATTTTTCTTCGGCGGTTGGTTTTCCTTAATTCTCCAAAAACTTTTGGTAAACAAATGGTTGTATACCACTCAGAATTGACCGTTTTAAGTTTATTTAGTGGAACAGTTGCGAGATGGCCAGATTTTCCGAAAAAACAGGCGACCATTTGCTTTGAGGCGCTTCTTGCGCGAACAACTTTTGTTGGATTAGGCTCGTCTTGGAACACCCATACAGTCCATTGCTGCTTTGTTTCCGGCTCATATGCATAGATCCAAGATTCGCCACCTGTTACGATGTCATAGACGTGCTTGGATCCACCGCGGCTAAATTTGTTCAACATTTCTTTATACCAATCGACACGAGTCCTTTTTTGGGCAATTGTCAAATCATGCGGTATCCAACGAGAACAAATCTTCTTAACGACCAAATGTTCATGCAATATTGAATGTATGCTGGTCCCACTAATGGCCAAGGATGCCTCTATCTCGCGATATGTCACATGACGATCTTGTATTATCAATTGACGCACAGCATCGACTGTTTCTGGCACAACCACCGTTTTTGGACGACCTTCACGAAATTCGTCCCTCAAAGATTGGCGCCACGTAGGAACTCGTTGTACCATCGTTTCACAGTGGCTAAGTGTGCTGATTCAACACTAACAGTAGAAGTAACTTGATTGATGGACTCCTGTCTCGATAATCCACGTCGAAAATCGTAGTAAATCATCGCACGAAAATGTTCACGGGTTAATTCCATTTTTAAGCAATATGAATTTTTAAACTCACTATAAATAAAGACAAATAAAACTCGTAAGTGATAACGTTGTATGCAAGTTTATGCCAAAAAAATACCAAGCTTTACGATAAAAATATCTAATTACAGCTAATCACATGTAGTGTTGCGAAGGCGCAAAATATAAAATGCAACCCTCTACTTATCACACTCCCGTTACAATAAGCAGTAGAATTCAACGAACTTATTGCGAAACGGAGGACAAGAAGCTAACGAAATGTCCAAGAATAAATGCAGTATGTATATGGCAATCGTTAGGTGTGTTCGGCGAGAAAACTTGCAAGAATTCTAAGATCCTGTGCCAATCGGTTGAAAATTGGAAATTTTGGTAGAGCGAAAGAAAATTCTGACATTTATCGCGGTGAATATGAATGTCAGAATTTACAATAGCCCATGGGGCTTGGCACAGCAATATGGAAAATATTTTTACACCATAGAACACTTGTTCACCTAATTTTTCCTCTGAGTAGAATATTTCCGATTAGCACAAGGTCTAAGTAAAGAAAGAATTGCCTCAATCTCTCTGGAAACCGCAAAAAATAAAAAGGAAGAAGAATTTGTAAACACATGTGAGCAAAACAGATGTTGCTGTTTTCATTCGTTTATAACAAAGTCTGAAGTTTTTGTTGTTCTTTTGCTTAATGACGATCAGCTATTTTCGCTTGCAAATCTTCCTAGTGAAATCTCCTCAACAGAGACTTGCACCTCCCTGTCCCAATTAAATGTCAAAATTCGTTCTATACTGCAATCAACACTAGACTATAAGAACTCTGGTGTTTTGCAAGCTAAACTCCTATTTCTATTCATATTATCATAACGTAAAGCAAGCACCGACATCTGTCGTATTTATTGCTGCTTTTGAAAGGTTTCTGTTTTTGTGTCCATTTCACCGACTGCCAGTTTGGTTATTTTGTATACCAACAATTCAATAAATTTTTAAAATTTTACCAACCGATTGACCTATTAACAAAAGCTATATTTCTATTATCCAATATTAGTCAGAAGTTCCAAGTCCCGAATATTCTGCGGTTCTTTATAACCCTAGCATGTTTGTAAGTACTCGCACTGAGTATGTAATAATAATATAGGTAAACTTGTAAGTATTCAATAATATATGTATACCTTTTCTGAAAGAAACATGCATTTTTGCAAAACTTTGTTGAGAGGTTAACACAAAAACTATTACATCAGAGGTTATGTTATATTGAGTAATGCATTTGTGAACACATACTCGTATATGTAGGTGCGCTTGTGAATGAATAATTCAAATCAATTGAAAATAGGTAAAACTTGTATAACTTTGTTTCAATAGAAAATACACTTTCAGAAATAGTAAGCTCTTGGCTTTTTATAAGATTGTGATGCAGCCTAATGTTAATCTACGTAAATTGTTAGACTCTTGATACTTTTAGAGTAAGTACAATTAATAGTTTTGGGCCGTTTTGGGAATATACAGCCATCTTCCTACACAATCAGCACTCATAGTCTGGAACAAGTGCATGCTTTTTTGGACTTGGGAATTACGATGTATTGTAAATTTAGCTTCAATCTTTATATTTATGCAACTTGAATGAATTTAGGGACCCATACGTAACTAAAGCCTTTTTTACTACATTAGTAAGACCAATATTAGAATATGGCTCAATTATTTGCAGTCTGAGGTACTAGGTCCTCGTAGTTCGGATATCATCGCTTCAAAAACAATTCTTACTATTTGATTTATTTTGTTGTGTTGATCTTCCGACAGGGTAGTAAGATGATTTTTGTTAGAACGATTTTCCGTCATCCCTTGTCAAGTTTGGTTTTGTGACAAACCGGTTTCGGCGTTCTGCCATTTTCAATGCCTAGTTTCGTTCAAGGGATGACGGAAAATCGTTCCAACAAAAATCATCTTACTTTTCGCTTTAAGAGATCTTTCATGGGAGGAAGAGGAAGATTATTTAGTTTCAAGTGATTAGTATAGAGAGACAAATTATACACTCCCTATTTATGATTAAATTTTTAAATGGGTTGGGTTCTACCCCATTTTTGTTGGGAGAAGTAAACTTTAACTTTAATCAAGACACTTTAAATATCTTCTCTTCAAACAGTGTAAGAGTAAATTTGAATTAAATGAGCCTTTCCGATGATTGTGTGAAAATGAGGAAACGCACTCCAGCACATTTGATATTTCTGACCCGTATTTCAGCATTAAAAAATCGATACTATCCTCGTTCAATCAATACTAACTTTATGAATATACTCTTTACAATCGAACTGATTCTTTTTTCACTTAATATATGTATTATTTATATGTTTAAATTTCTTGTGTTACTTAGTATATTATTTATATGTTTCAATTTCTTGTGTTACTTAGGTGATTCGATTTTCTCTGTTTAAATCTCGACACTTAACAAATCCCTGCCTTTCAGAGATTTGCCAATATATTAAAAAAAAAAAATGCCACGCGTTATGCGGATGCGCCCATCGTGTCGGTTGGGCGTGATGGTCGGAATTATTATTGTTACACTGAGTGGGATGAGTACATATCCTGATCGTGATCGTGTTGGGCCTTTACATTTTCACGCATCATAAATTTCTTAGAAACAGAATGTGCTTACCCTGCAGTAAAATTGCAAACCAGTATTCAAAAACGACTACAAAAGCGATAGTTAAAATCAATTTTTAAAATATCGAACCGTCTGAAAACTAGATGCAGCGAAGCTAGCTTAGAACTATTCTCCACTCCGATGGAAGGCCCAGTGGGAACCGATTTTGCGGTGTCTCCAATTGGAGCAACAATAAAACGACTGTCGAGCTATGTTGGACATTTAAAGAAGAGAATTAAATTTTACAAAAGTCCTCTTTTGTTATTTCACGTTCTGTGTGAAAATATGTCGTCTTTCAAGCATAGTTCATACTACCGACGGTGTAATAACATCTTACATAAACCATACTTTATAACAAAAGTTTATATGGCTTGTGAGACTTATAGAAAAACTTTTCTCCAAGAAAGAAAGTTTCTAATAATGAAATCTTGATTGAGTCTGGCTTTACATGACCTAATAATAGCCACATAACTAAGGTTGTCTCTTAAATAAAGTATTAAACCTTATGTCTGATGATAGCAGTACAGCAAAACAAGAGATAATCTAAAGATGATTAAGTCTTACATCAATTGTGAATTCTCTGGCTTGTCTATATTATTTACTTGATTACACATTACCAACAAATATTTAACGCCTCAAAGTAGGTGCGATCATTTATGTATTGTTGTATGTAAATCTGCGTCATAGACAAACTTGGTATTTACGTTTAACGCCCTAATTCTGGTGTGGTAACAACATTCGTTTTTGCGGAAAAAAAATAGTTTGGAAACTTTTACACTCTTTTGGTATTCTGCCGGCTTAAGCTGCAGTTCAATTTCGTAACCACTAAAATAGATGGTTACGTCGCGTAACCGCGAAAAATTGCACGTGTTTTGTAAATATTTTTGTGGACAGAAAATACCGCAAATTTTATACTAGTTCACAAGAATCAATAATCAATATAAGCACTTTTTTACAAGAAGTTTCGTTCGCGTTTGAATTTCATTCTTTATGGCGCATTGTTTGTTTTTGACAGCGTTGCCATGTACGCTAGAATCGCGGTCAAATTAACTGCATTGCCAACGGTTACGATTTTCGCTCAGGTAATCTTCCAGGTACAAATTTACCGGTTACGCACAGAATTGACCCTTAAGTATGCATTAGAAAACGATCAGAAAACAAAGATCAAACTAAAAAGAAAGCCGCAACACCGCTTGCGGATGCACAATTAGTACCTGGAATTCAAAATACCAGATTTCTTAATTCAATTTAATTTTGCTTTTTATGATAGTGATTGTTTTTTGTTTTCATTTGTTTGTTTGTGGGTGTCTACTTCCAGCATCACGTCGATTATATTTATTTGTATAAACATACGCTTATTGAAATTATTATGATTAAATATTTCTACTTGTATATATTTGCATGCAAAAACAAATCTTGTATTTGCTTAAATACTTACAAACATATATCTAGCTGTAAACTTTATTAAGATATGATATATTTCATTATGTATACCCAACCCTGCAGAGAGTTCAATAAGTAGTGATCGAATTTTTGGTTCAGAACTGGAGCTAAATAGTAACTAGTTCGACTGTAACTAAAAATCAAAATATATACAAAATATATTTTTGCTAATTCAGGTAACTAAGGAATTTATAAGGTGACGCATAGCAGAAAATAAAATGGGTCTGTTTACTTGGTGTGTCAAAATCGAATGATCCTTTTATTTCAAGCTTTTTTACAAAAAGTCGTTAGTTACAAAGAAACTTATTGACTAGAGTTTCTAACGAGTTATAGGATGATGACTATCTGTCCACTACTCAAAAGCGTAAGCCGGGACACATCTACAACTAAGTCTACTTAGTTGCCTAGCTTAGGCACGTATGCCTACAATAAGCGCTTTTGTAACCGGTAAAATACGAGAAACTAAGGGTTGTAACTTTACGAGACTGCTTCCCGATTTTAATGCACGGTAATTGGTTACATTTCCTACAGGGTAGTAAGGAAAGTTCGCTGTGATTTGTCTTCAGTTAGATCGATTCGATAATCTGTTCTCTTGATATATGACTTCGACTACATAATAAAAGTAAAAAAAAGTTAAATTTAATATGTTGTAATAAAAAATAGTATTAAAGAAAAAAAAAGTACAAATGAGACGAGCTCATAAAACCAGGTGCTGTGGTTATAACTAATTTTCGCTAAGCGCTTATCGAAGCAATCACTTTAAAATACAACCTGTGTTAATCGCTGCTAATCATTAAGGGAAATGAGTTGCTGGGAGTGCTGGCTTGAGGATTCTACACCCTCTTAGATACCTAGCAAACATAAAAAAACATGGAAATGTTTATATAAATTTGGATTATACTTTACACTGATCCTGCGTACTTGAGTGAAGGAGGGAACACTTTCCAATACATTTCTATTCTGGGTTTAAAAAAGCTGTGCAACTGGTAGCTGGAAAATGGAATTACCCACTTTGAGGTGCCATTTCAGTTGGCTATATTTTAACTAAAAATAAAATACAAAAATTTTAATAAAAAAGTCTTTAAAGATGTGTCCTTAGACTGCCTTAAAATAAATAAATATAAATAATGCTAAGCAAAAAAAAAAAATTTTATTTAAATTAATAAACTCGAGACTTAATTTGCTACAAAAAAGTTGTTGAAAAAACTTAAAACACATGTCATAAAGTAGTGAGTTTGGGCAGGCTATTATGTGGGCATGTGGAATTTTTAACCTTGTTATTAGCATTTTAAACTCTAACTTGAAAAACTTCATGTTAAATCATGCACTAATGTGTTTTTATTAAATAGATAAAGTTGTTGACGAGTCAAGCGGCTACTTAAATGCCTTAAACAATGAAACGAAATTAGTAATTTAAATAAATTTTTAATGCGTTTCATAACTATAATACAGTCGGAATTGACATGTTTTAATCCTGTAGAAAGCAAAATTGTTTTATAAATTTTATATGTCGTTACGTTAAGCATGCAAGGAATACAGTTTTTTTGAGGAAAATATCCAAACTGTACTAATTATTAGCATAGTATAAAAAAAATAAAATAAATTAAATTAACAAAAATAAAATAAAATAGAATAAAATAAAATAAAATAAACTAAAATAAAATAAAATAAAATAAAATAAAATAATATTAAATAAAATAAAATAAAATAAAATAAAATAAAATAATATAAAATGAAATAAAATAAAATAAAATAAAATAAAATAAAATAAAATAAAATAAAATTAAATAAAATAAAATAAAATAAATAAAATAAAATAAAATAAAATAAAATAAAATAAAATTAAATAAAATTAAATAAAATTAAATAAAGTAAAATAAAATAAAATAAAAAAACATAAAGTAAATTAAAATAAACTAAAATAAAATTAAAAAAAACTAAAAAAAAATAATAAAATAAAAGAAAACAAAAAAAATCTCCATGCTATAATTTTATTATATGTAGGGATAACAATTCAGTGCTCTGCGCCGAACTTTGTTATATTAAGTCAAGCTTCTGACATTTTGCGTTATTTCATACCAATCCAAGAAGAAGAATTGAGTATCTAACAAAATGACTGAATGTGAGTGTTAGAAAAAGAAGATGCTGCTTCCCTTTATTGTTTTTTTACTGTTGTCTATACAGCTGCCTTTACCGCTGCCGCTGGTGCTTGGCAGTGCCAGCCGGATTTTAGCGAAGATAAAAAGCTGATTCTATACTTTTAAGAGCCAAAAAGTATGTAGCGAAGCGCCAACTACTACATTGAAAGAATGAAAAAACGTCAGAAAAAACAGAAATACAAGCCACCATCGAAAGTTGGTACCACTTGATCCTATCGAAATATGTACAAATGTGCGTTAGAGTGGGGTAAGGAATTTTTTTTATTGAATTGATATTATTGTTCAATAGAGTCTAGGTTGATCTACTGTTTGCTTTACAACTGCCAAAACATTGAGGTAAACAATTGAGCTGTATGTAATCGTGTAGGAAATTACTCGTAAATTCCACACAAAAAACTTCTGAATGAAAATTTTCGTTTCCGAGTAATCTAGCTTTAAACAGTAGTATAGTTATTTGATTTCACACTTTTACATTGGGAAATTTTCAAAACCGTGGCTCAGCCTAATGTACATACATATGCTTTGACTTTGTTAAAAATTTCAAGTGGAAAATTAGTATTTTTTCTGAATAACTTAATGTTTCACTGCTTATTAACATGAATTTGTGTGCGTAAGACTCGCTTAAACTTAACAACGGCTAGTTTAAAGGAATTTTTTTTAAAAAAGTCTTAATATAATATTAACTCAACGCGAGGAATGGCTCCAATTGTTCAAATGCAAGTCAAGTTTAAGGCAGCTTAATGACTGTCAGGTCTGCTTTAATAGGATGTGATTTATTTTTTTAGTCCCGACTCGGGTCAGTATCATAATCAAGTTAGTCACTTATAAACTAAAAAATTAATCTATCTTTTAATTATAACGAGCTTTTCGGCCGATGGTTTTAAGACAAAAACTAAGTTTTCTCTTTCCTCCTACGCGTTTCGATGTGTTTTTACATCTTCCTCAGGGAGTCTGATTTATTTAAATATAAAAACATAAAACAGGAAACACTTATTAGCAAATTATTCCTTATTATAACAATAACAACAACAATTAATCATTTAATAACGAAAACATGAATGAAAATTAGTAATTTCAATCTATTAGAACTAAGAAAGTCCTATTATATGCCCTAAATGTTGATATAAAAAGATCAAGTCCAAACTCTTAAGGCGCGTTTAATGTATCAGTTCAAAGGTCACAGCACAACATGCAAATAATGACCGAAATCATGGGAAATGTGCAAATTAAATTGATTCGTTATTTTCTGCGCTCCACCTCACATTGTGTTGCAATAAATTCAAATTTGATTGAAGATTACAGAAAGCCATTGGAAAAATTTGAATGAAATCAAATTAATTTGCAAAAGCATAATAAAAGCACAGTTAGGTAGAAAAAGGTGAGAAAAGATCAAGTGAAAATGGGCGTAAATGGAATTGTGTTGTAAATAGTTGGATATATTTAGACATATATGGTCCATTAGAGATAATAAACCACTGCAAACATTTCAATGCTGGAAATAATATTTAAATCATATTATTAGTTATATGCAGAGTACCAACAAAAAAAAAATTTCCATTATAAGTCATATCATACCTATCTGGGACTTGAATAAATTTCTTTCTATATCACTACTCAGACTACTCAGGCGTCGTCCTACCCAATTGACTTGACTACAAAAACAGTGCACTCTAATAAGTCACCCTCTTCTAATAAGTCACCCTCTTCTTCTTCATTTATCCCTCCATCACCCTATTCTTTTGCTTCGTAATTCTTCTACTTTTCCCCAAAAATATTCCCTTCCTCTTCTCCACTCTCTTTATTTTTCACTACCACCTTCTTTACCTGTCCCCTTTGCTTTTCGAAAGTTATTTTGCCTCTCAAATTGGATCATATTAGTCATAAATGCCAAGTCTCATCAAAATCGGTCAAGTTGGTGCAGATTTCACTGGAATCAAACATCAGGATATTGGCTATTTATGTATGTTGAGAATTAAAGTCCCTTACCTCTGGTGGGGGGAAACTAAAATCTTCAATAAAAAGAACAGCTTGATGGTGTTGCTGATTGAGAATTTATTATAGTTCTGGTTCTTCAACTATTTTACAGTTGCTTATATACTAAATCTTAAAATTATGTTCCTTAATCTACTATACAAGTGCGTGTGTTTATGTAAAAGGGACTGATTTTAATGTTAGCCTAAGTACAATTTATCTATTGTTTTGCTGTGTCTTAATCACCGATCGTCTGGGTTTAACGATCGATTGTCTAGACTGTTTCAAGGGGATTGCTTAAATATTAGGACCAGATAAGAAACCATATGTTTTGTATGCTTATCTTTCCTTCTAGTGGACTGTATGTGTGTACCTATGTGTGTGTGTGTGATAGGTTTAGGTACCTTATCCTGTTTGTTTTGTAAGTATGTATGTATGACAATACTATCATAAAATTCTAGTGGACTGTATAAATATACTTATTTTAGAGTGGCAGAGTTGTGTGTTCATATTTTTGTATGAACATTCTGCCAAAGGGCAATACTAAATATGTTTTCTAATAATTTGTTTAATTAACATTATTTCTAGCTGGAAGTTCGAATGAAACAGCTACAGCTGTTTTTGTTTTACATTTCGATCTTAAATATAATACAATGATAATAAGTCCTATTATTACGATCAAAGACAGTGAAGTATGACCACTTATCTGGTGGAAATTGATACCTTTTAATTTGATGTTTTCTTTTTTGAGATCTTCTATTTGCCCTTTAAGTTTAAGGATGTCTTTAGTGTTGTTAATTAAGGTGGAATCAAAAGGTTTAATTCGCAGTTCTGGAATGTTCTCAATGTCCTTTATCCAAGGCGAGGATAGTACTTCTTCCTTGATTGTAGATTGTATCTGATGAGATGCGGTTAGAGTTACTCCTTCATGTCGAACTGTACATCCTTCTTTTATTGTGATAACGCCTTGTTTAGGGATTTCCATTCTCATGTGTTGATTGGTATCACATTCTAGATGTATTATTGCGTTACTAAATATCTTGTAAAGCCAGCGATTTTGAGAGGATAGTTTAATCCAAATGTTTTCATCTGTAGCGGGCTTGAATCCACATACTTCATTTTCATACTGTTTTAATGCTGCTACTTCGCATGAATTGTCCGTTGCTGACTTCCAAGCCCAATTCCCTGGACATTGGTAATGATCTTCTGAGTTAATTGAACACGTATTTAGATCAACTTGGTTTATTAACACATATTGATTTGAATCAAACTTGTATATTAAATATTCTGCTTTTATATCAGGGATGATCATGTTGCCTTTGTATTATTGACTAGAGTTTCTAACGAGTTATAGGATGATGACTATCTGTCCACTACTCAAAAGCGTAAGCCGGGACACATCTACAACTAAGTCTACTTAGTTGCCTAGCTTAGGCACGTATGCCTACAATAAGCGCTTTTGTAACCGGTAAAATACGAGAAACTAAGGGTTGTAACTTTACGAGACTGCTTCCCGATTTTAATGCACGGTAATTGGTTACATTTCCTACAGGGTAGTAAGGAAAGTTCGCTGTGATTTGTCTTCAGTTAGATCGATTCGATAATCTGTTCTCTTGATATATGACTTCGACTACATAATAAAAGTAAAAAAAAGTTAAATTTAATATGTTGTAATAAAAAATAGTATTAAAGAAAAAAAAAAGTACAAATGAGACGAGCTCATAAAACCAGGTGCTGTGGTTATAACTAATTTTCGCTAAGCACTTATCGAAGCAATCACTTTAAAATACAACCTGTGTTAATCGCTGCTAATCATTAAGGGAAATGAGTTGCTGGGAGTGCTGGCTTGAGGATTCTACACCCTCTTAGATACCTAGCAAACATAAAAAAACATGGAAATGTTTATATAAATTTGGATTATACTTTACACTGATCCTGCGTACTTGAGTGAAGGAGGGAACACTTTCCAATACATTTCTATTCTGGGTTTAAAAAAGCTGTGCAACTGGTAGCTGGAAAATGGAATTACCCACTTTGAGGTGCCATTTCAGTTGGCTATATTTTAACTAAAAATAAAATACAAAAATTTTAATAAAAAAGTCTTTAAAGATGTGTCCTTAGACTGCCTTAAAATAAATAAATATAAATAATGCTAAGCAAAAAAAAAAAATTTTATTTAAATTAATAAACTCGAGACTTAATTTGCTACAAAAAAGTTGTTGAAAAAACTTAAAACACATGTCATAAAGTAGTGAGTTTGGGCAGGCTATTATGTGGGCATGTGGAATTTTTAACCTTGTTATTAGCATTTTAAACTCTAACTTGAAAAACTTCATGTTAAATCATGCACTAATGTGTTTTTATTAAATAGATAAAGTTGTTGACGAGTCAAGCGGCTACTTAAATGCCTTAAACAATGAAACGAAATTAGTAATTTAAATAAATTTTTAATGCGTTTCATAACTATAATACAGTCGGAATTGACATGTTTTAATCCTGTAGAAAGCAAAATTGTTTTATAAATTTTATATGTCGTTACGTTAAGCATGCAAGGAATACAGTTTTTTTGAGGAAAATATCCAAACTGTACTAATTATTAGCATAGTATAAAAAAAATAAAATAAATTAAATTAACAAAAATAAAATAAAATAGAATAAAATAAAATAAAATAAACTAAAATAAAATAAAATAAAATAAAATAAAATAATATTAAATAAAATAAAATAAAATAAAATAAAATAAAATAATATAAAATGAAATAAAATAAAATAAAATAAAATAAAATAAAATAAAATAAAATTAAATAAAATAAAATAAAATAAATAAAATAAAATAAAATAAAATAAAATAAAATAAAATTAAATAAAATTAAATAAAATTAAATAAAGTAAAATAAAATAAAATAAAAAAACATAAAGTAAATTAAAATAAACTAAAATAAAATTAAAAAAAACTAAAAAAAAATAATAAAATAAAAGAAAACAAAAAAAATCTCCATGCTATAATTTTATTATATGTAGGGATAACAATTCAGTGCTCTGCGCCGAACTTTGTTATATTAAGTCAAGCTTCTGACATTTTGCGTTATTTCATACCAATCCAAGAAGAAGAATTGAGTATCTAACAAAATGACTGAATGTGAGTGTTAGAAAAAGAAGATGCTGCTTCCCTTTATTGTTTTTTTACTGTTGTCTATACAGCTGCCTTTACCGCTGCCGCTGGTGCTTGGCAGTGCCAGCCGGATTTTAGCGAAGATAAAAAGCTGATTCTATACTTTTAAGAGCCAAAAAGTATGTAGCGAAGCGCCAACTACTACATTGAAAGAATGAAAAAACGTCAGAAAAAACAGAAATACAAGCCACCATCGAAAGTTGGTACCACTTGATCCTATCGAAATATGTACAAATGTGCGTTAGAGTGGGGTAAGGAATTTTTTTTATTGAATTGATATTATTGTTCAATAGAGTCTAGGTTGATCTACTGTTTGCTTTACAACTGCCAAAACATTGAGGTAAACAATTGAGCTGTATGTAATCGTGTAGGAAATTACTCGTAAATTCCACACAAAAAACTTCTGAATGAAAATTTTCGTTTCCGAGTAATCTAGCTTTAAACAGTAGTATAGTTATTTGATTTCACACTTTTACATTGGGAAATTTTCAAAACCGTGGCTCAGCCTAATGTACATACATATGCTTTGACTTTGTTAAAAATTTCAAGTGGAAAATTAGTATTTTTTCTGAATAACTTAATGTTTCACTGCTTATTAACATGAATTTGTGTGCGTAAGACTCGCTTAAACTTAACAACGGCTAGTTTAAAGGAATTTTTTTTAAAAAAGTCTTAATATAATATTAACTCAACGCGAGGAATGGCTCCAATTGTTCAAATGCAAGTCAAGTTTAAGGCAGCTTAATGACTGTCAGGTCTGCTTTAATAGGATGTGATTTATTTTTTTAGTCCCGACTCGGGTCAGTATCATAATCAAGTTAGTCACTTATAAACTAAAAAATTAATCTATCTTTTAATTATAACGAGCTTTTCGGCCGATGGTTTTAAGACAAAAACTAAGTTTTCTCTTTCCTCCTACGCGTTTCGATGTGTTTTTACATCTTCCTCAGGGAGTCTGATTTATTTAAATATAAAAACATAAAACAGGAAACACTTATTAGCAAATTATTCCTTATTATAACAATAACAACAACAATTAATCATTTAATAACGAAAACATGAATGAAAATTAGTAATTTCAATCTATTAGAACTAAGAAAGTCCTATTATATGCCCTAAATGTTGATATAAAAAGATCAAGTCCAAACTCTTAAGGCGCGTTTAATGTATCAGTTCAAAGGTCACAGCACAACATGCAAATAATGACCGAAATCATGGGAAATGTGCAAATTAAATTGATTCGTTATTTTCTGCGCTCCACCTCACATTGTGTTGCAATAAATTCAAATTTGATTGAAGATTACAGAAAGCCATTGGAAAAATTTGAATGAAATCAAATTAATTTGCAAAAGCATAATAAAAGCACAGTTAGGTAGAAAAAGGTGAGAAAAGATCAAGTGAAAATGGGCGTAAATGGAATTGTGTTGTAAATAGTTGGATATATTTAGACATATATGGTCCATTAGAGATAATAAACCACTGCAAACATTTCAATGCTGGAAATAATATTTAAATCATATTATTAGTTATATGCAGAGTACCAACAAAAAAAAAATTTCCATTATAAGTCATATCATACCTATCTGGGACTTGAATAAATTTCTTTCTATATCACTGCTCAGACTACTCAGGCGTCGTCCTACACAATTGACTTGACTACAAAAACAGTGCACTCTAATAAGTCACCCTCTTTCGCTTCCTCTTCATTTATCCCTCCATCACCCTATTCTTTTGCTTCGTAATTCTTCTACTTTTCCTCAAAAATATTCCCTTCCTCTTCTCCACTCTCTTTATTTTTCACTACCACCTTCTTTACCTGTCCCCTTTGCTTTTCGAAAGTTATTTTGCCTCTCAAATTGGATCATATTAGTCATAAATGCCAAGTCTCATCAAAATCGGTCAAGTTGGTGCAGCTTTCACTGGAATCAAACATCAGGATATTAGCTATTTATGTATATCGCAAAATTTTGCTTCAATTTAGACCACATCATATTAGATAATTTCTTCCACTTCATTGAATCAAATGTGTTATATCATAATAGTTCACACCAATTTAAACCACATCACATGCTAATAACTCATATTGCGTGCCAACTATCACATGACATAAGATACAGAACAGTTCAAATCAATTTAAAACACATCAAATGCTATCAGTTAATATCACATAGCAAATATTATGTGACATCACATCATTGTTTACATTTTGGTACCAAATCACACTTCATAGTATCAAGTATCTTGGTTCTTGTTAAAACATAATAGTTCAATTCACACATCACATGCTTTTATAAAATGGCACATAAGAAATAATATATGACATCACATCATTGTTTACATTTTGGTGCTAAATCACACTTCATAGTATCAAGTATCTTGGTTCTTGTTAGATCATAATAGTTCAATTCACATATCACATGCTTTTATAAAATGTCACATAAGAAATATCATATGACATCACATCATTGTTTATATTTTGGTACCAAATCACACTTCATAGTATCAAGTATCTTGGTTCTTGTTAAATCATAATAGTTCAATTCACACATCACATGCTTTTATAAAATGTCACATAAGAAATATCATATGACATCACATCATTGTTTATATTTTGGTACCAAATCACACTTCATAGTATCAAGTATCTTGGTTCTTGTTAAATCGTAATAGTTCAATTCACACATCACATGCTTTTATAAAATTTCACATAAGAAATATCATATGACATCACATCATTGTTTACATTTTGGTACCAAATCACACTTCATAGTATCAAGTATCTTGGTTCTTGTTAAATCATAATAGTTCAATTCACACATCACATGCTTTTATAAAATGTCACATAAGAAATATCATATGACATCACATCATTGTTTACATTTTGGTACCAAATCACACTTCATAGTATCAAGTATCTTGGTTCTTGTTAAATCATAATAGTTCAATTCACACATCACATGCTTTTATAAAATGTCACATAACAACTATCATATGACATCACATCATTGTTTATATTTTGGTACCAAATCACACTTCATAGTATCAAGTATCTTGGTTCTTGTTAAATCGTAATAGTTCAATTCACACATCACATGCTTTTATAAAATTTCACATAAGAAATATCATATGACATCACATCATTGTTTACATTTTGGTACCAAATCACACTTCATAGTATCAAGTATCTTGGTTCTTGTTAAATCATAATAGTTCAATTCACACATCACATGCTTTTATAAAATGTCACATAAGAAATATCATATGACATCACATCATTGTTTACATTTTGGTACCAAATCACACTTCATAGTATCAAGTATCTTGGTTCTTGTTAAATCATAATAGTTCAATTCACATATCACATGCTTTTATAAAATGTCACATAAGAAATATCATATGACATCACATCATTGTTTATATTTTGGTACCAAATCACACTTCATAGTATCAAGTATCTTGGTTCTTGTTAAATCGTAATAGTTCAATTCACACATCACATGCTTTTATAAAATTTCACATAAGAAATATCATATGACATCACATCATTGTTTACATTTTGGTACCAAATCACACTTCATAGTATCAAGTATCTTGGTTCTTGTTAAATCATAATAGTTCAATTCACACATCACATGCTTTTATAAAATGTCACATAAGAAATATCATATGACATCACATCATTGTTTACATTTTGGTACCAAATCACACTTCATAGTATCAAGTATCTTGGTTCTTGTTAAATCATAATAGTTCAATTCACACATCACATGCTTTTATAAAATGTCACATAACAACTATCATATGACATCACATCATTGTTTCCATTTGGTACAAAATAATACTCCATTGTATCAAATATCTAGGCTCTTGTTATATAAAAGCAGTTCACCTCAAACTATGTTATACTCATTTAGATGAAGATTGATTTAACAAACATTTTACATTTAACGTTTTTATTTTCGTAGCTCACGTTATAGCTGATCACTTTATCGCATTATATGTTATCGACTGTTTTTATTACACCATCTAGCGAGTGACATGCTCATTGCGCAGCATAACGTGAACGACCCTTTGATTGGTCAGAGAAAAAAGAAATTTGAAATAAAGTCGCGATAGGGCTGAGGAAAACAAATAGAGCAGCATCATTTTCAGAAAAGAAAACATTATTAGTAGTTTTCTATGACATCATATATGTATATTATATTGAATCTTATTTAATAACTCATTAGAGTACTACAGCTATGCTATGTTATAATATTTGGTTACATAATTTGCCATCAGCATATTTAACATCACGCTACTTAATATTATGTTATACCATATGACATCATATCATATCATATTTCACAATATACGAGTATGTAATAACACATTATGCCATATGACTTGACATCACATAAAACCATGTCTATATTTGTGCTATAACAAATAACCACAAGTATAAAACAGCAGGATTTTCGAGAAGTGTTCTAGCAGTTAAATACAGCAACAAGAACAACAAAAGATCTAATCTTAATGTATCACTTCTTATTTTATATACGAACCTATTTTTGAAAAAATTTGTCTACATTAAAAAGCATCTTTAAATTTTACAACTTGTTGAACAAGTATATCTCATAAACCAAAAACAAAACTGGTTACAATGGAATAAAAGTCACTGATATGGTCACTGAGTTTGGCATTCGAAAGGGTCAATATCGTTGGAATTATTGTAAAATAGGTGCAAGAGTTTTTATGTAGGTATACATATATATACATACAACATTTTTATGAATAGCATATCAAATTTATACTTAATCTACTCATCGAAGATCTTCAAGTACTTGCACTTATGTTACATTATAATTGCAGCTTTTTTCTATAAATTATTTTTCTGAATATAAAACAAAGCAAAAACCACTTAGACATCTTCTGCTTAATTTCATTCACTTCGCATACTACTTGCGCACAGCACAAAAACACTTGTTCATAGTCTGAGCAACATACATATATACAAAGATATATATTTACATATAAAAAGTTGTGTTTTTTGTTATTTTTTTATTTTTTTTGAAATATTTATTTATCCTACAACAAATGTAGAAATGTGCAAATGAGGTTTACATCTGTTGACATTTGAGGTCGCAGTCGCAGTTGAAGTCACATGCCAAAATGTGCACTCGAACGTTAAAAAGTTGAAGTTGAAACAAGTTTCTTTAAGTGAGAAAAATTAATAAATACACAGAAACACATTTGAAGAAACAAAAATAATTAAAAATTCTTCAAAACAAATTTATTAAAAAACAAGCAAGGAAGTTTTAAATACGGTCACAACCAAATATTATATACCTATTAGTGATCTATTAGGAGATATTACCTCAAGCAGGTCTATCGTTTATTTTTAAAGTGCAAAAATACCAGAAAAGATATGCAAATTCTAATTTGCTACATACCAAAGAGAACCAGTTTGACAATTTTTATTGAAATATCTTCATTAAAGTACAAGTTTTACCTAAAATGTTTATTACGAATGCCAAAATTTATTGACACTGTTACAGAAATATCGCGTTTATTACACAAACAAGTTTTTTCGGACTGCACTAAAAAAGTGGGCGTGGTATTCAACCGATTCTTACAATAAATAGTTACCGTTACAAAGTCAAATGAATTTCGTTACGAAAAATAAGTTTTTGATCGAGTTATGGCATTAATGGTTTTTCTATAATTCATAATAATTCCGTTTTCAAATATATTTAATGTTTCACATTTTTTCGTAGGCGGACACTTTAAAAGCAAAACATGAATGACCAGTTTTCAAAAACCCAACTGGGGGCCTTAATTTTAATACCGACCACAAATTTTTCCCAATAGGTATATCAAGTACCAAAGAATCACTTTTAATTGGTATTCGATACATGAAAAGTAGGCGTGGCTATCATCCGATTTCCTCCAATTAAAATAGCGATCACACTTTGGTATATATATAAGTCAATATTTTACTCGATTTGCGCATAAGAGTAAAACTAACTAAGATTTTCTACCTAGGTGTTGGCACTCGGAAAGGTTTTATGAGGTTGCCACCTATTTGGCTTTTTGTTGAAGTGCAGTAATATGGGTGTTGTAATAAAGCCCATATGAGTATCAAACTAAATATATTTTACTTCGGATTTTAAAAAAATAAATGTTTCTATCAAGGTTTACCATCTAGGGTTGCCACGTATTCTCATTATATCTTTTCGAGCATATCCTCTATTATCTCGAAATCAACTTGGCCCATTTGGATGAAGTTTTGAATTTAGTTAATATGCTACATTTCAAATTCCGCTATATAAGTGTTCTCACTAGGTGATTTTTAATGGGTTGCCACATATTTGAAATATTTAAAAATTGAGTACGATATGCGAATAAGGGTATAAAATGAAATATATTTTATATCGTAGTTTAACAAAATTATTTCCAGATCGAGATTCAGAGTTGCCACCTACTTCCATTATATTTATATTTAGCATATTCTTTATTACGTCTAAAAAAACTTGAAATAATGGAAGTTTTTTGTACCGAGTTTGCATATTATGAAATTAATAAAAAATGATATAAAATAAACCAATGTGAGTATCAAGAGAATGATATTTTACACCCGATTTCAACAAAAATAATTCTAGGTAGGGCTACCTCCCTATATATATTTTCTCGATATCCGCCATTATCGCGAAAACTAATTAAAGGATTTAACTAAGACACGGTTGGCAAGTGAAACTATTTATAAACACGACCAAAAGTCTTTACTTATGAGTATATATGTACAACAAACTAAATTATGTGGCAACCTCAAAAAATGTCCAGGTACTTTTGTGGCCACCAATTTTAAAACAAACATTTTCGAGCCACCCTAATGTATAATGCTTACGTTTGCCAAATTGCTGTTTGTAACTATGTGAATCTTCGATTTTGCAGTTGCATGGCCGCTGCACAAGGCAACCCTGAAATTTTATAAAACTGTAAACAAAAAAAAAAAAAACAACTCAGTCTCTGACTATAAAGTACAAGTTGTCAGACATGGGTCCCACTACTACGACAAAGGAATGATAGAGCTGATACAGCCATATGCAACAGAAGATGCTGTAAAGCAAGTTCACGTAGGCAACGTTGAACAAGGCGTCCGGCGAGACTAAGCGCCAAGCTACAATGACATATGAACTTTACAACGAGCGATGATAATGCTGATGATGACCACAACTTGGCCGGCAATAACCCAAAAACGTACAGATAAAAAACAACGGGCTGCCCACAAAACCAAAAAAAAATTATAATAATCCAAAGGCCACAAAAAATAGCAGTCAAACAAACCAAATTGTAAACAACAAAAAAAAAAAAAAAAAAAAAACAGAGAAAAACAAAAATCAAGCCAATAACAAGAAAATCTAACAAGAATCAACAAAATAAAATAACAACAACAACAAACTAGCTGCAATGCATTTTGCGTTGTTGTCCCCAAAAAGGTGGGTTTTTTGCTGAATAGTCGCACCGATTGCATAGCAAGATAGCATTCCATCAGTCAGCAGTTGCCTTATCAACTTCAGCAGATCTTCCAAGCTACATGCAGCGACGCATGTTGTTGCCTTCTGCTGTGCTGCGGTTGATGGTCAATTGCGTTATAATTTTTAGTAATATTACAGCTTTAACCGGTTATAAATTTTGGGCAAGTTTTGCAAAATATAAATATAAAAATTCAAAAATACAACAGCAACAACAAGTCTTTTTAGGCAGGCGCAAAATTTCAATGATTTGGCAATAAATTATTGAAAGAAATGCGATTCGCTGTCAATCTAGGCTGAGTTAGATTTTACTATAAAAATTGTCTTATTTATACGCAGAATAGTTTAGAAATTGATTTTGAGTAGAGTTTCCGCCTGAATTAAATTATGTGTTTCTATCTTATAAATGAAAATGAATGTGTGTGTGTATCCCATAAAGTGCTGAGCCGGTTCATGTGGTCACTGGGTTCTATGTTTTAAACATATACTTTTGGAAAAGTGGAGGGTGATCTGTCCTATATATCGATCTCAGAAAAGTAGGAGTTTCCACGCTCGTACCAGAAAAATTACAAATGTGAAAGTTATTGCATGAAGGAGTTGGTGTGAGATAGAGAGAGGAAGAGGATGAAGAATAGGCATAGAAAGATGAGAGGAGGTGAAGTAGAAATAAGAATAGAAATAGCTACGGGAAAGAAACATTGTATTACGACCTAAGTTCGATCATCCTGACTAATATTATTACTGTTTTTTACGACTATGTTATCGTTAATCGATTTTTAAAAATTCTTTCGTTCTCAACTAGCGTTTGTTTTAGATACATTTTTTGATTCTTCATAGTTACGTTTTGATTTTTGGATGTATTTATATAGATAGACCATTTTTTTTTGTGCTCGATATTAAGCGGCAAAATATATTGTGAAAACATTGTAAGGGAACTATTAAAATGTAGTTTTTATTAAATACATTCAGATATATATACAGACAATACTAATTCTTTATCGCCATGTACATAAATATGTAAAGAAATAAAAAAAATCGAAACTATAAAAACGATTTGCTCGCTTAAGTCTTTTGTTTGCGAGTAACTTTTCCAATGCATATTTTTATCCCATATTTATGTATGTACGATGAATGCAAGTGAACTATGCACATACTCTAATAAATTCATATTTATACATACAAACAACCAC
This sequence comes from Merzomyia westermanni, assembly GCA_949987695.1. Lineage (NCBI taxonomy): Eukaryota > Metazoa > Arthropoda > Insecta > Diptera > Tephritidae > Merzomyia > Merzomyia westermanni. The sequence goes on from OX465289.1 coordinate 10,232,288, forward strand.
ACAAACAAAGAAACAAGCGAACCCTCTTCCTACCGTGCTTTTCAACACATCCATGTGTTATGGGCGATTACATTTTGTCTACCTATTTTACATATGCTTATCTGGTACAAGTAAGGCAGCGGAAAATTAATTAAGTTGTGGATGTGCAACAAGTTTTAGTAAACCTTAAAAGTAATAATACTATTAATGGTGTTGAAACTTTACACCACAAATATTATAACGAAGTAGTCAAGCATTTTTTACTCGCTTAAGTCATGTTGATTTTATGCAAACGCGAGACATTGCTGACGGTTTAAGGAAGTTGATATGTATGTATATTAAAAATCATGTATATGGATGTGAGTATCATATGCATGGGTAGCTCTAATCATTAACTTATTACAGTTGCTGCAGATAATCGATGAAATCATGCTATTAATTGAGATGAACTCTGAATAAACGTGCAAAGAAATTAACATCTCAATGCGTCTATGAACAAACCTGAAGACAGAATCAAAAATATAAAATAAAATAAAATAAAATAAAATAGAATAAAATTAAATAAAATAAAGTAAAATAAAAAAAAAAAAAAAAATTAGTAAAAAGTTTAAAAAAAAATTACAAAAAAAAAACTTTTAATTAAATAGATTAAGTTAAGTTCGCTTTTTAAGTCCTTAGATGTTTCTGGTAATACTTTACAGACATAAAGACGTTCCTAAAGTCTTTTGGGTAAACTTGAAGTCTCAAAGAGGGACAGTCTTTGATTAACAAACCGAAACCCGTTTTGTAAGTCATTCCTCCTTTCGAATTTGAAAATTACAAAGAAATGTTAACAAGTTTTTTGCATAAACCTCTCGTATCTTGTAAAAAAATTCAAGTCGAAAAGTACTTAAATGGTGATTGTATCTAATAAGTTTGCTATTTAAGTTGCTCGTACGTTTGGAAATGTTAAACAAATTAAGAAATTGATGATATTTTCTCCTTGCCCAAGCCTTTTCTCTTAACTCTTTTGTACGGTTATATCATTTGTTTGTCTTTAGTACAATAGAATTTGAGAAAGGATTAACGCAGCTTAATGGCGAAAATCAAGCGCTCATGGCTCCAGACATATGGTTTGATCTGATCAAAAAAACGTTTCTAAATATTTATATAAAAAACTCAACATCATCCGCAAACTATTTCATTCTACAAATAAATGCAATTAAATTTTTCGTGATTTTTTGCTTAAGTTTTTTTTTTTTTTGGAATTAAGCGCACTATCAAAAATACCGGCAATGTCAACAAGCAGCCAAAAAACTAGCATCCACCAAAATCTGCTCCAATGTACTGCAAATACGCAATTATTCAACCAAGAAATAGCGGCATAAGCGCCAACAACAACAATTACTTAGCAAACAAGCGTAACACCACAAACATCTATCGATTGAGATGAAATAATAGGCGACGATAATCAACATACACATGCACAAACACACCTTCCCAGCATAGCATACGACCATACACATACTAACACAACTGAAGAAGCACCAAACGCTTCAGTTAAACAAGTAAATACAGGTGCAAAAAACCGTAAAGACCACAAAAAGAGTAACATAAAATTCACACAATACATTGATAACTGAGGCTCAATCATGTAATTGTATAAGTGCAGCTGTTTTTGTTGTTGCTGTGATAATTGGTAGTGTTAGTGCTGTTGCTGACTGACTGACTGGTTTGCTACTTCGTCAGCTACTTTGCTGTGCGCTGTGACACTCTAAGTGGCTATAAAACACTTTGCAGCTCGCATTTGACTTTTGTTTTCGTTTGCAAGTTACAGAGTCTGGTTGTGCCAGTTCCGGTGGTACCTACACATATACAAAATATATAATAATTATATTCTTAGTGAAACAAATAAGGTAAGCAAACGAAAAGTGAATGCGCTGATAGTAAAAAAAAGGATAACTGAGTAAATACGAGTTATTTAATTATTAAAACGCCCAAAAACGGTGCTTAGCGAGAAATGAGTTTTACGCACAGATATGGATTACATTTGAAAATAAATAGAAAAAAATTTAATTAAAGACCCTAAATTTACACATAACAGAAGTGTGAAAAGGACTGATAAATGCAGCAAATAAGCAGTGTATAACTAAATGTGTTTAAGAAATTGAAATACCAAATGTGACGGCATATATATGGACCTTTAAAAGACTCGAAAATATGATGGTAACATTTTGGAAGTGTGCACAAACGGACTTAAAATATGCATATAAATTGCTTACATGAGGTTCTGAAATATATTTATTATTTTAAACAGTCGAAAATTCTTTGACTTCTCAATTTACAATGCTAAAATTAAAATAAAAATTTTAAAACGTTTCGTGAAAATTTTGTGTACGTGAAATCTAAAAATCACAATTCCCGTTACTCAAGTCATTTATTTTTCAAAAATGTTAGAAAACAAATGCTAAAAAGCTCGTTTCGTTAGTCTTTCGTTAAGCTGAATTTGGAAAAAACAAGCAAAGGCTATCAAGTTCGTTGCGTATGTCTTTCGTTTTTCAAAAATGTGGTGTCTTAGAAGCGAATGCTACCAAGTTCGTTTCTTAAGTCTTTCGTTAAGCTGAATTTGAAAAAAAAAAACAAAGTTCGTTACTTTGGTTTTTTGTATCTCGTAAAAAAGTTGAACACCGAAAAGAACATACACGAGAGAAATTGAAGTGAGTTCATTTGAGATCAAATTGGAAATTTCCATCAAGCTCGTTGCTTTTGCTTTTTTTGCGTTCTGAAAATTTATTTTGAAAATAAAAGTTCGTTTCGGGACCTGCTGACCTTCACATGAGCCGTCATTTGAAAGAAATCGTTGAAGGGGTCATCAGGGCGTAGAACAAATCGGCCATCAGATTTCAAGGAGCAATGTGAAAAATCTGATGCATCTATTAGCAGAGTCTTGAAGGGAATTCTTTTGCACACTAGCAGACCCAAAGGCGTTATTTAGCAAGTTTATTGCTTAAGTCTTTTGTTTTTAAAAAAAGCGTGGTTTTTCATGAACACTACTAAGATCAGATTGTAAGACATTCGTAAAGTTGCAACTGCAAAGACCAAGTTTATCAAGTTCGCTGCCTAAGTTTTTTGTGCCTTGAAAAAAATTCAAATCGAAAAGGACTCAATGATCTTGACGTTCCAAAAAGGCATACTTTGATTACCAACTTTGTTTCTTAACACTTTTAAACGCTACCAATAAAGCAAATTTTTCCAAGTTTATTTGGTAAGTCTTTTGTACAGTAGAATCTTATAAACGATAAAGTTCTTCACTTAAGTCGTTTGTGTTTTGAGGAAAGTGCGGCGTACCAAGCTCGTTTCGTTAGTCTTAAATACTTGCCTTCGACAAAAAATTTTAAACGCAATGTAGAACAAGTTCGTTTCTTAAGTCGTTCAATGATATGTATGTATGGCTTTAATTAAGTAGTCTTATTGTGTTCAATGATTTGATTGTATCGTGAATAAATAATATAGAATATTCAGGTATTAGTGGGGAATTCTACTGTATGCTACCAAAAATAACAGCTGAAATGTTGTCAAGTTCGTTGCTTAAGTCTGTTATATACATATTTTTCAGAGTGAGGTCAGTTCAGTGTGATATGTGGGCATAATGCTATGAAATATCGAAAGGATAGCTGCGATTAGAATTAGACCTAAGATTCGACTCGCGGTCAATGCGGAATTTCGTAAAGAGCAAATATATTGACGACTGGTTCCTAAATAGCGCTATTCACAATAGAAATGAAAACAAATACATACATTGTTTTAAATTGAGATTCAAATAGAGTTAAAGAAACTTGAAAGAAAAACAATATAAATTAATATATTTCTATTGTCTAACTCTGACGTAGCTTGCCTTTAGTTGCCGTCAAATGCAAATTTTATTAATCCAAAGCGGATTGTATGACACTGGTGTGACATAAATAATATTAAAAACAATTTCAACACTTAGCTTTGTTCACAGCCAACCTTTTCAAGTTCACTAGCAGTATTTTTTATTGGATTAAAATGCCTTTGAATTTAGCATGCGCAACATCATATATAACTTTTGTAAGTCAAAGGTTTGTATTATCTCAACTTTGGTTCACTTTATTATGCATTTGGAGCATGGCTTGAATGAATGAATTTCCCAAATGACTTTATTAAGCTTTCTTGCTACTGCCATTCAAATATGTTTCGGCCACTCACACCCAAATGCTTCATACATTGTTACGCCATTAGTGGTAGTATAATAAGGAAATGGGGAAATCGAAAAGCCATTCAATGTTTGAATCGTTTCAAAACTGACAAGTTGGACCCTTTTTGTAAAAGAGTGCATTTCGTCCAAATTATATATTTAAGAGGCAATCAATTTCTACTTTCGGCAGCTGGTCTGTCTTTTGTTGCGCTAATTTAAAGTATAGTTATATTTGTAAGTGCGATTTAAACGTTCAGTAAAATAAAAGTTAGTTTGATGAAAGCATTTTTTTGAGTTTGACACTTTTTATACAATTCGAGTTCGTTGCTTAAAGTTTTTGACTAACCAAGCTTTTCATATACATTAAAATATGATGGAGATTTCTTTGTAGAATTAGGTGTTACGTGCGCTATGATTTCTTTAAAGCTTACTATAATAAAGGAGAAATCAATAACAATAATCGCTAACTTCAAGTTCTTTGCTTGAGTCTTTTGATTGATTGCAATACAATTTACAAAATTTACAAACTCTAGCTAAAAATATATTAATATTAATATGTTTTACAATAAGTATCACAAAAATAAGGCAGTTGGAATTTGTCAATAAACCTTCTATTATGTTTCAGTAACAAGTTCGTTACATAAGTCTTTAGAATGATTATTCTCTCAAGTAATTTTTAAGTCCCTTCATTTGTCACTTTTACTGTAGCCAAGACAATGACCTTTAAATCTATTTCTATAATAAGTTTTATTCCTGTAATAATATAACAGTTTTTGTTTGTTCTTTGCTTAAGTCTTTTGTTTTATTATTATTTATAAAAAAAAAATCTATAAAATTCGATTTAAAACAAATTGCGCTGCATATACAAATGACTTTATTAGATGCTCAGAGTGAGTTCAGTATCACTGGCGATTCTTTTACATACAAGTTCGTTGTTAAAGTCTTTTGTTTTATTATCTTCTTGAATCAAACGCTTTTAAAAACTCGATCTATATGTAGTAAGCCTGCAGATTCAATTGACTTTATCAGATGCGCATACCCAATTCCATATCACCGGCGATTTTTTTACCTACGAGTTCGTTGTTTAAGTCTTTTGTTTTAAACTTTATTTCCTAAATTTGTATTGTTTTCTATCTTAAAACTGTTAATACTAATAAATTTTTTAAAAACAAGTAGCATAAGTGAGATTACTGTTGGTTTGATTGCCTTTTTTTAGTTAATATTAAAAGATAAAAGCAGTTCCGTTGTTGATTTTTGATTATCAAATTTAGATGCTTGAGTTTTTTATTTTACTCTTATCTTAAATGCTTTTATAAAATTTCTTAGATGAAGTAATGATGTTGTATTAACTTTTAAATGAGATATGCGAAAGTTTAATATATCTGGCGACTCCTCGCAACTGCCAGTTCTTTGCTTAAGTCTTTTGTTTTAACTACTTACTTATTTTCATAAATTAGTTTTATTCTCATGTTAATCAATAAAAATAAGAAGAATAGCAGAGTTCATTGCTGATTTAATAGCCTTTATAAGGGTACATTGAGTGTGGGTGGCTATTCTTTGTAATTCAAGTTCGTTGCCTAAGTCTTTTGTGTTAACACTTCGTCTTGGTGATTTTCTTAGAAATTTATCGAAGACCACTATTGTAATTAATCACGTTTATAAGAAATCGTAAAATAGTGATTAAATATTATTTTTTTTTTTTATATAAAACTCAGAGTAATTACGACTGCTGAATTAATTCAAAGATGTTCAATACAAACATTTAATTTTACATATAAAGATACTTGATATTCATGCAATTAATTACAAATAATCACACTGACACTCATACATATTTAATATGCAACTGTGAACATTTATTATAAATATGCTGTCAAATTAACTAGAAATTATACGTAAATGTGTATGAATATTAGGGTGTTTCAGAACCTCATAGAACGAAAATATATTTGAAACTTAAAAAAATTGTTTTTGTTAAATTACAAAGAAATTCGCTTAATCAACATAACTCTTCCCTGTTGTAATACTCAACAAATTTTGGTTGTGCTCTATAATAGGTGAGCACCCATTTTAATAAAAAACAATGTGTTGCTTCATGGCGTAAATCCAAGTTTTTCACATCTTATCACTTTATTAATGGGCGTACAAACATACATGTAGATCTAATTATCAGTATCCACATGAATTACTACTTAGTATATATTAAATGCAGTCCAATTTAACTATCAGTATCAAAATATTTTGAGGCAGTATTTTTTTCTGCCACCACTGTGTGCAGTGGTAATTAAATATTTTCGTACAGTAACATGAATCTTAGACTTTAAGTTAAACATCTAGCAATGAAAAGGCGAAAGTTGCATTAAATTTTATTCAGCTGCCTTAGTGTGATGCGCGAACAAACATAAAGACAAAAAATTTTAAAACTCGTTTTTTTCAATTCTGGTATAATAAAGACACGCCTGCCATATTTATGATAAAAAGACATCAGTCTTTTACAATTTTAACAAAAAATCGGATTTTTAGGTCGGCCAACGAGAGAAAAAAAATTACCCGAAAATAAAACAACCTAATGCACATACATATGTTTATCTAATTGTAAGAGCATGAAAGCATGCGGTTCTCCCATTATAACAAGCTTCAATAATCCTACATACGTTTGTTTAACAAATAAGCTATTAATTTATTAATAACCGTTGGGGTGTTTATATATTACCAATTTTTTTGTTTTATAGAAACGATATAAGTTTGACATTTACGATTTACATATTTTTCAATTCAAGTGTTGGTATACAAAAAAAAAAAGCTGATATTTCTGCAAAAACAAATTTGTTTGATTAATATGCTTGGCGCTAATTTATTAGCTTTTTTCATACCTACCGTATAGTAGATAAATACATATGTAAATATGTATGCAAAACTTGTGCAGATATTCGATATCTAATTAGTACCGCTGCGCCTAAATCATTTATTCAATATCAAATAAGCTGTCAAATGAGCGCACAAATTTGGTAAAATGGTAGGAAACGTGGAGCGCACGAACTGCTCTGTCGAGTTGCCTCGGTTGATTAATGCTTGTAGTTTCAAATAAAAATTTGTTTAAGTTTTTGTATAGAAAAATATTTAATAGTCGTAATGATATTTGTGTGCTTAAGTTTGTGGACACAATATTTGCATATTTTTTGTTCGAGATTTACACCAAAAAAGCTTGGCTGGTCATTTGTCAACTATTCAAAAAGTAAAAAAAAAATAAATTTTTTTTTCCAACAAAGTTGTGTTGGTCAGCAAAGCGCTTTTAACTTTTTATTTTTGCAGGTATGTTGTATGTTTGCTTTTTTTTTTTTATGTTGATTTTATTATTAATTATAATGACCTCTTCTATGATTTATGGCATTTGGCCATTCACCCCAAATATGGTGGCTATCAATAAAGCACTTTTAATCCAATAAGACAGTAAAACGATTTGCTTTATTTTATATTCCAGTTACATAGATTGAGAAATTCTTGTTTTTAGGAGAACTTCGTACTGTTTTTGTTACAAAAGATGTCAATAACTGAATTTTAATTGTTTATTAAGACTTTGACATTAGGTCAAAGCCAAGAATTACAATTTTATGAAATTATGATTGTTAGATTTTTAATAATTTTGATTAATTTTTAAAAGTTTTCAATTGAATAGAAATGAAAAAAACTGCAGAAAAACGCCGAATATGGTTTTAACTAACCAGGTATAAAGTATTCGGCACAGTCGAGAACAATGCGGCCCTTATTTGTTTTTACTTAGTTTGTTTCTACCCTAATGATGTTTAAAACGAAACTATGTTTTATACTTTCCGGTATTCTTCATATTCGTAGATATTTAGTCAGAACAAAAAAATCAGCTTTTCAACAAGTATCAAGTTCGTTTCTTAAGTCTTTTGTACAACTCTTTTACATAGCCAAAGTTCGCGAGTAGTTTGAAAATTCTATAAATTTTTGATTTAGCCGACGAGTAATTTCAAATTTTACGCTGAGCATGAAAATTAAAATCTCTTAAAAGATTACTGTGAAAGCCACGTAAAGCCGAAAACCGAGTTTTAACAAAAAGGGGAAAAATGGGTTTCGCTTGCTGATTAAGTAATATTTTTTGCTTAATAAAACCATCAAAAAAACCAAGGACTCTGCTTCATAAGTTTCAGTGGTTAAGAAGCGGTTTACTGAATTGTGTTTGTCTCGTACGAGCACATGTGATGGCGAACGTACAATTCACCCAATAGAAGTACTTACGCCAGTTCGTCAATCGTTGATAAAATTCATGGAATGATATTGGATGGGCGGAGAAAAAAAGTGCATAAGACCACAGAAGTAAGTGAAGTGAAGTGAAGCATATCTTAAATGAATATTTTGCCATGAAAAAGCTATGCACACCATGGGGCAAGGCAATTGCACCCACGCTATTTAAAGCGTGACCGTGTGTCTATTTCAAAGTAGTGTTGGACGATGTTTAGTCGCAATCTGAAATTATTTTCTGGAAGTGTTGTTACCGTAGACAAAACATAACTCCATCACATCACACCAGAAACCAAGAGACAGTCAAGGCAGGCCTGTTTTTTAATAATTAGTAATCAATTATTTAGACGGTTTTTTGAATTGGTAATGATTATTTTAATTGTTTTTCCAGAAAATGCAATTATTAATTGACTACTATAATAAAAAAAAAAACCAAAAAAAAAAATCAAAAATTATCAAAAAATTTGTTTTGATTACTTTTGTTTTTTTTTAATTTCTTTTAATTTTTTTTTGCTTATTTTTGGTTTTTTTAGTATTGTTGATGTGTATATTTACGTGCTTCTAAAACAATGTTTTTCAGGTAAAGGCAATTATTAATTGATTACGATTAGAAAAAATAAGAAAAAATTGCAAATAATCCAAAAAATCGAAAATAATCAAACGTAATCAAAACAACTTTTTCATCATTTTGGATTTTTTTGTTGTTTTTTAATAATCTTAAAAAATCATGATTTTTATTGATTATTTTTTGAATTAATTGGAAAATAATCATTATTAATTAAAAGTAATGGTAATCAATCGTTAAATGGATTCTCAAGAAAATAATTAATCAAACCAGTAATCATTATGATTAGTAATCATTATTTAAGAGGTCTGAGTCAAGACAAAGGGTTATTTCGGATGAACGTGCACTAAAAAATTCCAAAGTAGATGTGTCGGTCAACCATTCTATGGCCACATTTTTTTGGGATGTTATTTACATTGATTAAATTGAAAAGGGTGAAAAGATTATTCTAAAATATTATTCAGAACTTTTGTACAGATGCGATACTGATTTAAATCAGAAACGAAAGCTTCTATTCTATCATGGCAATTGGCTTAAGAGCTGCTACTTCTCAAAGCATTTTCTCTAGAGTTAGCCTTCTCCGACTATTTGCTGTTTCTGAAACTGCAGAAATGACGGGGCGATAAGAGATACGGTTCAAAAAAAGGTTTTCGCTGTTGACGGGAACAAAAATTGGAAAAAGGCTGGTCTAAATGTATCAAGCCAAAGGAGATTATGTTAAAAACTAAATAGTTTTTTATTGAAGAAATTATATTTACTTCAAAATTTACCAAATTTTCAAATATGTCAAAGTTGTAAATGAGTCTCAACTCTGAAAACATGCATACATATTTACAACATTTTCCCACTAAAAAAGCAAAATCAAAAATCATTCAGGTCTTTAGACAAGATAAATATTAAAATTTTAAATAAAAAAAAAACAACAAACAAATAAGCAAATCGAAAAATCAATAATGCGCTTAAATTGTGGTCTGAATTATTTGTTGTCGCTATTTATTGCCCAAACCAAAGTCGAAAAAAACCAAAATTTGAATTACGCACGCAATCATTGCACAATACTCATACATAAATATATATATTAGGACGTACCTTTGTATATAAATAACAACAAAGTGATATAAACGAATAAAAACAGCAAATAAATTGTTTACTTGACTTGTACATACATACATATAGTATGTATGCGTTTGTAAGCATTTATATATGTTTAGTGTTTGTGTATATTTTTATTTATGCGCGCAATTCTCTTGATTGCTGTTGTTGCTGCTTTTTTTCATTTAATTTTTATTGATGATTTTCGTTTTTATATGCAAGTCTCGATGCTTAACCGGTTGCATGAACATCCTTGACATAAAAACAAATCACCGACAGGCACACACACACATACATACACCGTTGCACTGATGACACCCAACAACAGTCGTGCTAAGCAGTTGGTGGTAGAAGCATATCATGCTATTGCGCACGCGCAGAAGCCAACGATTACACGCACATCTTAGTAATATCATTAACATTAAAAGTCATGCTGATCATCATCATCATCATTAACATAGAGTGATAATCGATTCATAAGCAAAACATTGTTATAATCGGTGATGGTTTTGTTGTTGTTGCTAGCTTACTTGCCATATGAGTTGTAACCGACAGGACAACTAAAAAAAAAAAAAATTATGATGCAAGTGGGTAAAATTTTGATTTTACAAAATATAGAAAATTTTACTTAAATTAAAATTTTTTTTACTAAACTCTTTGAATAAATAAAGAGTAAAATTTCAACATAAAATAAAAAAAAATTTAATAAATTTAATAAATTTTTTTTCGGTCCAGTGAATTTTTTAATAAATAAAAAGTGCAATTTGTATTTAAAAAAATTCTTAAAGGTAGCTTTGTTTTTTTTTTTTTATATAAATAAATAGTGGAAAGAAAAAAATTTCTTAACATTTTTTCATGGTCCCCTGATTTTTGCAGATAAATTTTAATTAAATAAAAAAAAAATTTTCGTAAAGTACCAACACTTTAAATGAGATGAAGGCCAAAAATAATAATTTTTATTTCTTATGAAAACTGTTATTGCTTTCATTTTTAATAAAATATTTTTATAGAGTTATTTAACGCTTTTATTAGAAAAGAAAAGGAAAATTTAGAGGCAACCGCCATAGCTTTTCTTACAGATCCATTTCGGAAGCTGCTAGACTTCTTCATGGATTTATAAGAAAATCTATGCTGGGTGTTTCTAAATTTTCCTTTTCTTTTCTATAAAAAACGTTTAATAATTAATTGAAAAATAATTATTAAAAATAAAACAATAATAATTTAAAAAAATAAATTATTATTCTTGGCCTTAAGGCTCATTTATAGTATTGGTACTTTACACAATCTACAGACCGTACAAACAACAACTCAATTAAATTGTTGGTACACCAAATAACCAAAAAAAAAAATTAAAAATCTTTTTTTAACATTTTTGTGTAATCTAGTCGATTTTTTAATAAATAAAGAGTAGAATATGTACTTTATAAAAAAACTAGCTAATTTTAAATAAATTTTTACTCAGCATTTTGAAATGGATCATTGGATTTTTCAATAGTTTTTGAATAATTTTTGAGTACCAACGAGAAACAAAATTTAATATAATTTTACAAAAATTTTTTAATTAGCTTTTAAAACCCTATAAAAAGAGAAAATTATAATTTACTTCTAAAATTATTTTACTGAAATTTTTAACCGTTGATTTTTAAATAAACAAAGAGTATAATTTTTACTTTTGGTTTTAAACAAATAGATAATAGTTCAAAATAGGAAATGTATTTTTAGCCCAAAATTAAAAAAGCATCAACATTTTTCTAACCCGTCCATAATGCTAAGGAGATTTTAAGCGGTCTAATGTCATGCCTGCTGTAAGTATCTAGCAGCAGCAGCAACAAAAACAAAGTGGGTATCAACTTTGAGTGTCATCCAACGAACTTACAACGAACTTAATATCTTCAATCAGTGTATATGTGTTGGTTTCTACGTGTACGTGTTTGACATAAAAAAAAAATTTACGCTTGATTATCGCAAATTAACAGCAAAGTTCAACGTTAAAGCCTGTTTTATCGCTTTTGTCTCGGCAGCGGTCACTGTCATTTCAAATAAATTCATTTCAATAAATGAAGATTTGAAAGTTCGTGCTCATCAATTCTGCGCATGTGTCTCTTCTCGAGCACTCTTTGGCGCGTATTTGCTTTTAATTCTACATTCATCTTTTTATTTTCATGAATTTTAATTGCTAATAAGAAAATAACTTGCAAATCAAAAAATTTAAATTGGTTAGTGTCAAGTTTATGCAAATTTGTTGTACTGACAAAAACCCAGAAAAAGCAACAACAACGCTAGAAAAAGTTTTTATGGCAAACGCGTTGGTGCCAATGCCCATGATAACTGTCTCCAACGAACCATAAATAGAACTCAATGCTGTTGCTTTTATTTCATTTATTAATTAAATCAAACTTAATTAAGTAGAAACAAAATATGTATGAACATTCAAACCAAGTATAGCATCGCAAAGGATATAGAGGTGAAACTTCTTAAAAAAATTGTAAATTTAATCACTTTTGATTTAAACACAAAATACAAACAAAAGCCAAAAATGCAAAAGACAATTGCTCAGGCAACTTCAAGCAATGCATCGGTGAACACTTCATCCAATTCCTTCCCACGGTTTTTGAGTGATGCGTGCACAAACATGCAGACAGCTAGACAAATATTCTAAAAGGTGTTGTTTTAGCTTCTATACTATTAGAAAGCCTACATGCTTGCATTTCACATACATCGATCTTTTATTTTATGTAGAGATAAGAAGCCTTGGCTGCGACTCAGACCCTCAAGTAGCTCTTTAAAAGCCGCCTTGATGGCATGAAACTCAGCAGAACCTACTGAGTGCGTATCATATATAATAAATGCAGCCAGACTTGTTAAAAAAATCAGGGAAAAGTGGAATTCATTTCCCTTATAACAATATTAGATCTTCTAAACTGGATCTTCTATAGACCATGCTCTAGCAAATAGTGCTCCACAGTTAGGAAAAGTTGCTTAGTTGGAGACCTTAAACATGCAATGTAAAATATAAGCAAATATGTCAACTTCATTGCTAATACCTAGAAACAGTGTTTAAAACCAAAATAAATGATTATTCATAAAGAGTATTCAACACCGAAGTTTGTTTTGTTTTTGAATTTGTGGTTGGGCTTGTGTGACTTGAAATAAAGTAAAATAAAATAAAATAAATTAAATCAGATAAAAAAAGAATCAAACAAAGTTTATTAAAAAAAGTGAAGGGAAGGACAGGAAAGGTAAGGAAAGAAAGGAAGGGAAGGAAAAGGAAAGAAAAGAAAAGGGATGGAAAAGCAAAGGAAGGTAAAGCAAAGAAAAGGAAAGGAAACGAAAAAAAGGAAAGGTAAGAAGAGGAAAATAAAGGACAGGAAAGGAAATGAAAGGAAAGAAAAGGAAAGGAAAAGAAAGGAAAGGAAAGGAAAGGAAAGGAAGGCAAACGAAAGGAAAGGAAAGGTATGAAAAGGAAAAGAAAAGAAAGGAAATGAGGGGAAAGGAAGGAAAGGAAAGGAAAGGAAGGCAAACGAAAGGAAAGGAAAGGAAAGGAAACGGAATTAAGGGAACGGAAAGGAAAGGAAGGGGAAAGAAAGAAAAGGAAGGGAAAGGAAATAAAATAAAGGGAAAGGAAAGGTAAGGAAAGGAAAGGAAAGAAAGGGGACTGAAAAGGAATGGAAATAAAAGGAAAGTAAAGGAAAGGAAAGGAAAGGAAAGGTAAGAAAAGGAAAGGAAAAGAAAGGAAATAAAAGAGAAGAAAAGGGGAGGAAATGCAAAGGAAGGGAAAGTAAAGAAAAGGAATTGAAAGAAAAGGAAAGTAAAGATAGGATAGGAAGGGAAACTGAAGGAAAATAAAAAAAAGGAACGGAAATGAAAGGAAAGGAAAAGAGAGGAAAGGAAAGAAAAGGAAAGGAAAGGAAAGTAAAGGAAAGGAAAGAATAAAATAAATTTAAAATAGGGACTGTAGAGAGTAAAAGAAGGAATTAAAGAAAACGCAAATATGTCAGTGGAAAGGAACGGCAGAGAAAGGAAAGGAAAAAAGGCGAATGAAGGGTATTACAAATAATTAAAATAAAATAAAGGTTTGTGGTTGAATTTCAACCACTGGGCGATCTCTAGTAGAAATAAATGTATGTACTTGATTAAATTGTGCTAATATCCAAACAAAGGGATAAAAATGAAAAGAATAATCATCATAATGAAAAAAATCGATGAAAATTTATATAATACAAAATAAAATAGAAACAGTTATACATAAACAGAAAAATATAGGTAAAAACAGATTAAATTGATAAAAACCCATCAACATATAAATCGAGCAAAATTAAAAAATTCGGTACAGAGCTATAAACCAAGGAAGATCCTAAATATATAAAATTTGAGTAGTACACATTTTTTTTAAAATAATCGGTTTAAGTCGATGAAAATAAATATTACAAAAAACAATTAAAACCATGTTTAGAATCTTACAAAATCGATAGATAAAAATGCTATCATTTTTTTGTGCGTAAGGTATGGTTAAGATAATTTCGGGCTGTTTCTATACATTCGAAAATTTTAGAGTTGTAATTTTAGGAATTTTCTTTTTATTTCCATTTTTGTTGCTGTTCACTGTTTTGGGTAAAAATAAACCTCCGAAAGGATAGCAACATCTCTAAATTTAATAAATATTTTTGTATTTTGGTTATTAAATTTTTATCTCTTTTTGTTTTCAGATGAAGATCACATTAGTGATAGCTGCTGTTTGCATAGCAGTGGCGTACGCTGAGCCGGCCATCAATCAAGTAAAAAGCACCACCACCACATCAACAAAACCTGGCCGATTTTTATCGCTGCCAGTGCCAGCGAAATGTGCAAGACGTAAGTAATAGAATAGATGAATTTCTTAGAGAAAGCACCCTAGAGTTACGTTTGAAATTGTTCGAAAGTCTGAACCCTAAAAGCTAAAAAATGTAAACGACAGCAACTAACTAGTAACAGGGATTTTTTAAATTTTTTTTGTTTTATAAATTTTTTGACTTCAAAAATATACCACAAAGAGTTACAGAAAAGATCGATAGTCATCAAAAAGTGAAAATCTGTATTCGTGTCGGTTACAGTTTTTTTGCGTGAAGAATTTCATATTACGATATAAGTCAACAATCCTAAGGAAAATTATTCCGCGCGTTCATCGATCAAAGCACTTGAGTAGCCGCAGTCGTTTGGTTAATGGTTAAAAGTCTGTGTTTTGTTGTATTCATGAACGAACGTCAAACAACCAGCAAGAAATGGGCCGTCATGCGCTTACATAAACCAAAATGGGCAAAACAGGTCACGCGAATACGATTTCTCTCCTTTTCCCTCCATGTCAACCAGACATGAGCCACATGCGACTGCTACCTTTGAAATGATTGCCTAGTAAGAGTGATATTGTACGTGCGTGAGTTTTTAAAATAAATAGCTCAGGTCACTTTGCTAGAGTGCAATATAGAAATAAAAAAATAATAAATTCAGCTGAAAGAGAGAGAATAAATAAAGAAAAAAAATTTAAAAAAAACATTTATTTAAAGTAAAAATTAACTAAGGTAGCTCAGGGGTGTTATCAAAGTTTGGATCATGTTTATGTTAAAAAACAATGAGTAAGTCTAATTTCTAGTGAAACCGATAGTTATATACTTAGTTTGTGGTTTTGTGGCTATCATCATTTACTTATTTCCATCGTAACAACATTGGCATGCTAGAATTAGAAACAAAGCACAGCATCAATCGTTCTGGCAGCACTTGATGACAGCTTTTGATTCACTGGTTTTCAGTATATCCGCCTAGCCCGGAATGTTTGGGCATGCCATTATTTTTATTTCTTAGAAGTATCGCGACATTACAAGACGGTGATTACAAACAACGCAGAAAGAAAAGTGTCACTGAAGATGGCGCAACGAAACCGGTTGTCTTTAAACCGAATTTGGCAAGGTAGCACAGCAAATCCTGTCAATATATATCAACTTTCCTATCTGTCGGCAAATCAACAAAACCAAATGAATGACTTCCTAACATTACATAAAGCATCTGACGGTTCGTTGCTCATCAGCTGTGGTTTCATTAGATAGCTGACTAAAAGCCACTGACACCAAGCTTGTTTGTCGTAAGCTTCAGATACAACAAAGTCTCCACCTGCGTTGGGTTTGCTTAAACCTTACCAAAACGATAAGTAATTTGGGCTATGTCCCTTGCCAACAGTTTAGATTTTTGAAACGTCAAGTTAAGATTAAGTTATTCTGAGAATACCTTTGTTCATGTTATTGTTGTTCTTTGTAACCTCAAAAAACTTCGGGAAATAGTAGAGAAGTAGCTGGTTCTGGATAATCCTATCTAGACCCCGCTCATGTCACTCCTGAAAATACTTACCACACTAGGCACACGGCGGTCACCATTATATAGAGACAAAGTGCTACTATACCTATAGACCCCACGGTACAAGTAACACCAAAAGTAGTTTGTAATTTTTTTTTAAACCGCGCCCCACCCCTCTTTCGTACTGGTATTTCTGCCATCAAGAAGCTACTCAGTAAACGTTCATCTGTCTTGCCAGATGCTGCATATTCAAACCCATCTCTGTAGTGGAGTCATGCTATTAGACCGGCCTCATCTGTTTTGGTCGCCTTTTACTGCAACGCCCTTTTTTGAAGCTTCTTGGAAAGTGATTTGGTTCCGCCATATGCAATAGCTCTAGCCATTAGGCCATTAAGATTGATGTTGTTGTTGTTGTTAACAGTGCTTCGCCCTGCCCCAGCCGGGTGAAAAAACTCGGGTCATTCCGGTGCGATAGAACCGGCTGTTGTTGGAATGCCATTAAGATTGATCGTTATCGTTAGCGAAGCGGAAAACCTCTGTTCATTTTTCGATGGCATATTCTTTTGAATGGAAATGTTTGTGAGTTTCCATTGATGTGAGTGCAGACAAGCTCCAATAGTTTCATTAAAAATAAATATTAGTGCAAATTAAAATGAGTCTCCACTCACAAACAATATTGGATGGTTGGGTGGTTTCACTAAAATAAAAATTATGGTGATAATGAATAATAATAAAAAATAACGCAAAAATTAAATGTTAGTGATAATAGAAACGGAGTTTCACTATAAATAAATTCAAAAAAAAAAAAAATATTTTAAAAAAGTAATAAAAAATAAAAAAAATAAAAATGCCACTTTATAAAAAAAAAATTGTATGAAAAATGTTTACTCAATATATATGTTTACTCAATGAATAAATAAATAAAAAAATATATATAAATAAATTAAAAAAAAAAAATATTTTAAAAAAGTAATAAAAAATAAAAAAAAATGCTTACGCAATATATTGTGGTGGAGCACTCAATTTTTAAATAAATAAATAATAGTTCTAACTTGAAAACTTTTTTTTGGTTCAAAATTTAAAAAAACAACCAAAAATGTTCGAAAATAATGCGAAATAAATTGCTTAAATTTAAAAAAATAAGGCTGAGTGGTTATCAAATGTTCCGTTTAAAATAAATTTTAGTGAAAATGAGACTCCCCTCACAATCAATCTTGAATGATAAATAAAAATTAGGGTGATTATGAAAAATAACAAAAAATGAAGCGTTAGTGGTAATGGAAATTAACACGTCAATCCTGTGCGTAACCGGTAGTTTTTTACCTGGAATATTATCTAACCGAAAATCGTACCGTTGGCAATGCAGTTCATGTAACCGCGATTCTAGCGTACATGGCAACGCTGTCGAAAACAAACAATGCGCAATAAATAATAAAATGCAAACGCGAACGAAACTTCTTGTAAAAAAGTGCTTATATTGATTATTGATTCTTGTGAACTAGTATGTGTATAAAATTTGCGGTATTTTCTGTCCACAAAAATATTTACAAAACACGTGCAATTTTTCGCGATTACGCGACGTAACCATCTATTTTAGTGGTTACGAAATTGAACTGCAGCTTAAGCCGGCAGAATACCAAAAGAGTGTAAAAGTTTCCAAACTATTTATTTGCCGGTAAAACGAATGTTGTTACCACACTAGAATTAGGACGTAAATTTCACTATGAATAAATTAAAAAAAAGCCAGCAAAAAAATACAAATTTAAGGAAAAAAGGTCGCCAAAAATTCATAATTTAAAAAAAAATATTTTAAAAAAGTAAAAACAAAACATACAAATTCCACAATCTGAACTTCTTACAAAATTGTTTTTTTTTCGGAAACAAACTCTCCTGGCCCGTTATTTATATAAATACATTTTTTTTAATTGTAAAAAATTTCTCCCTACTACCCACCTCTGGCACGACCCCACCCCCGCCCACACTTGAATCAACTATAAACATTTTTAGCCGCTTCTTTTATCTTGACAATCTTGTCCTATCAAGTCTTTACCTAACTCGATTGATTTATGCCCTTAAGCACAACTGGGTATACACATTTCAGTTAACACTTTTTAGCTGCGGCTGACTGTTTGTCTACTTAGGTTTACCTACTTCGTGTCAACAACAACAATTTTAAAAACTATGTTAAAACGTGTACCTATTTAATGTTTATTCATTTTTAAAAGGAAACACACACAAATTTACAACCACAAAATACCAGTACGCGCCACCACCCCTTTCTTGGTTATGAGCCAATCAAGCGTTTGAAGCGCGTAAGCACGCGTTGTGAATTTTTAATAAAAGGAAAATTATAATTGAATCGGGTTTTGACAAAATTTACTACATTTTCTTCACGTTTCTCCTTTTTCACTTGCTTTAATGGTGACATGGGAAAACAACAAAAACAACATTTTAACGCTATTTTTAACTACATTTAATCAGCAGCATTTTTTGTTGTTCAAACCCACACAATTATTATAAATTTTATTACCATACCAAAATACTTATACACATACATATACGCATACACATACTTAGTATGTAATTCGTATGTAAAAAAGCGTACAATTTAAAATTTTTATGTCTCGCCATAATTTTCAATTACTGCAGGCACTTGAACATGAAAAACTATTTACATACCAAGTATTGTTAGTGATTTTTTTGGTTATTGAAGGTCGTTGGATATGCATATGCACATACGTTGGTCACATACTATAAACGAAGAAGAAGCAGCAGTTGTAATCATTTCTTTTTAAAGCAGGAAATGAGACTTTGGGTACGAAATTTTTATTGGGAGATATATTGAATTAAATTTCAGCTGATCCTATCTAAACTTAACCTATCTTCCCTTATAATAAATGATCTGTTCGTTATTGATAACAAAAAAAGTCATGCGGTGTTAGCACAACTTTTGTGTATCTGTCTGTCTGTATGTTTGTTCGCGCATCACTTAAAAACTGTTGTATAGAATCAAATTCAATTTTCATCGATGTATTCAGAATTCATTTTAGCAAACGCAAAAATTTTATTCCCGCTGTACACAGTGCCAGTACGCTAGATGGCGCGAAGTGCAATATACTTGGAACCATTGAAGAATGCTGAAGGAATCTTGACCTCTATTGCGATGTGTATAACGGGTGAGCTAGAGAAATGAACACAGAACATAATTTAGAATCAGGTAAAAATTCAATAAGTTGTCTTAAAAATTCCGCTAGGTGGCGCAAGAACTAGAAAAACTTGCTACCGATCTTATGTATCTTCTTTTTGAGCTGAATGCTGGACACTTGAATCGTAGTTAAGCTATTGACGTCGGTGAAACCTAAAGTATTCAAATCGAGTTTTTTAGTAACTCATTCGTTTGGAGCTTAACCGGTGATTGTGGTTGTTGTACTAGATCCAGTTTACCTCTGTCGGTTTATCATAATTCGCTAGGGACCTCCTCCTTCCGCTGTTGTCAATGTTGGGTTCTCATAGGAATATTTTGTGGGCGGTAGCGTTTTTTTCCGTTGGGTTATTATTGGCCACACTGTGCTAATATCTGCTTAGGGTCCATAGAGCACATCGCTAAAACTCCTCCTATATATCACATGAAGGGATATATGTCTCACGGCTTACCTTTCCGTGGAATACTTCAAATGCCATTCCACCTTCTCTCGATATCATCCATAATTCCGACTCATATATGAGGGTAGGTATGACAAGATAGGTCTTTACTTCTTAATTTCCTACTCAACATACAGTAGCACTTGTTGTCAAGGCGCCGAGTCTTTGTTTGGTGACAGCAAGTACGTCGTCTTATCCTCGTTCACCGCGAGACCGAGGGTACTTTGACTAATTTTCATGGTACTTTTACTCCTCGACGTCCTTACATTGCCAATCCTAATAAATCTATGGGTGTAACATTATTTATACTTAGCTTAATCTTCCGCTATAGAAGGTTACCTCAAATAAAAAAAATGTGGTGGCTACCGATTTTCTTATCATGGGTCTGAAGCGGCTCTGATAAGATCTAAACAGCTTGTTAAACTTGGGCTTCACTCGACTCACAACACACTAAATAGAATCCTGTAAACGATATTAAGAAGCTTCCGTGATGATAAACGCATTTTGTGCGATCGCCTCGCTTATAATTTGCGCAAGTGCACGCTAAAGCTGCAGTCCTAAGCCATGAACTCGTCTAAGAATATATGAAATAGAACCACTCCTCTATCTAATGGTCAAACAAAAGACTATTTAACAAAGACTCAACAGAGAGGTCGATAGTCACTTTGGTCGAAATTCCTCCAGCTCATATGGAGGCAGGGAATGGAATGAATAATCGGTTTTTAATTTAATCAATTATTTTTTGCTGCCAATTTTTTAATCGATTCTTTAAATGAAAACATCGATTTTTAGAAAATCGATTATAAGAATTACATATCTTAAATACTGTGATCTCTGCGATGACTGAAAAAAGGGTAAAACTATCTACTCTCTTGATCACTAATTTTAGCGTCAGCAAAAAATTACACCATTGGCTAGAATTGGAGTTCAAATCACACTCCCGGGGAAATAGCCTAAGTATATGTACTTGGCTATCATTAAAACAGCTGTCGCTTCTTTCGTTCGCTGTTGCAATTCTTTTCAAAATTTTATTAAACTTACTAAAAAAAAACTTTTGTAACTCAAAAAATTTAAAATTCCCATAGATTCATTATTTCTTTTAAAATCAATTTCATGCATTTCAATTTTTTCATGAGCCACTTAAATCATTCCCACACAAAAATCTTCCATTTTATGCTGGCCAATTAGTTTCGCGTGAGCTAAGTTAATTAGAAATTCAATTTTAATAAGAAATTTTTTTTATTTCATTTTGATTTGAGAAAGAAGACAAATGAAAAAGACCGCTGATTTCACAGCTACAGCTAGTCGTAGACAATAAAAAAAAAAAATAAAACGTTTTGCAATTAAAAATCGAACAAACAATAGCTTTAATGGCTTGCGCTGAGAATCCGCTTGACGATTGAAATTAACTTAGCAACTGAGCGCGAAGCGGATGTACTACGTGCGACGGCTTTCTACACAAATCGATTATATTAAGATTGTGCTAAATTGAGTTAGATTATCCTCCTTTTTTCTGGGAGTCTTGTTGTTTACAATGGCACAATTTTTTAAACTGCGTTTTTATGTTCTGATTGACTAATGAAATAATAAATCACCAATAAAACTAGTTAGATCGACTGGTGAATTTGCTTTTATTTTAATCTACTATCTATAATATATTGTAGCTAAACTTTTTTGCGAACGAAACTGGTAAAACCTGAGGACTTAAATATGCGTATTTTAGTTTAAGTTTGATCTTTCAACCAAAGATTAGACTAGCATTGGCTGGACCTTTCATGGTGGAACTACATATTTATGTATTTCAGGGAATTTAATCGGGTTAGAATGTGGAAAAAAAAATTATATAAATAAATCAGAACCGAATATAAAAAGAAATAAGTAAGGAGAGCGCTGTATTCCGCTGTGCTGAAAGCTTTATACCTTTCATGAATACGAATCACGTTTTTTTTTTTTCGTTCGCTATTTACAATAAGTGCAAACTTTACAGAATTTGACGGCCTTACCGAACTGATCAAGTCTCAATTACGTGGTTCTCTGCTACATAATCTATGACCTTGAGAAATGTGTGCTTGTGCATCAAAAGGGATCTTCCATATCCTATAAGGCCTATATACAGGGTGGCGCAAAAGTAATCCTCCTATCAGAAAATGCTATAAATTTTGCGATTGGCCCCTAAAGTCAGTTCTGTTTTGACATTTGTGTAGTAAACACATGCGAAATACACGTTAATAAACAATGTTACGCTACACTGCTCCAGAACGCGGAATATTGCTGACTATTTATTTGACCAATAATCGGTCGGGGCCAAACGGTTACTGTGAATGGTGAGCGCTACAGAGCAATGATCAACGAGTTCTTTTTGCCGCAACTTGATGAATTGGGATTGGAAAACATGTGGTTCCAACAAGACGGTGCAACAGCACACACTGCACGTGCCACAACCGATATGCTGAACATCGGAAGCTTACTTTTGCGCCACCTTGTATAAAGAATTAAATGTTAAGGGCTTATAGATTTATTGTTCGGTTGCCTGACTGTTTGTACGCTCATCATTCAGAAATTACTGCATGGAATTGTATTGTATATTTACCGATCAATTACTAGCGGTCTAGCTTACGAGCAGCAGAAACTAACTAGACCATTTTTTTTAATTTTCATCTGTTTGTGTGGATGTTGGTAAATTACTAGAGGTCTAAATTTCCAGAACCAGAAGCTAACTCGACCGTTTTTAAAATTATCGTCTATTTGTGTAAGTTTTTGTTCGCGCATCAAGCAAAAACAACTTTATAGAATTCAATCAAGTTTTCAGCATTGTATTGCAAGATACAGGGTGGCAGATGAATTTTGCTACATTAAGAAACTCAAATAATTTTTTTTTCAGTGTATGGAATTCATTTTTCTTTTATTCATGTTAAAGCTCATTAAATTTTATTAAATATAGCTTAATTAGTTTTAAAAATAATGGAATTTAAATGCCCCCCTGCTCGTCGATGCATGTGCGGCATCTTACCAAAAAGTTGTTCATTACTGCTTGGAGAGTTGAGACAGGAATAGCCGCAATTGTTTCTCGAATGGATTGCCTTAGTTCATTCAAATTTGTTGGTTTTGCTTTGAAGACTTCCTGTTTGCAATAACCCCACAAGAAAAAGTCAGGTGCAGTAAGGTCCGGCGACCTGGGTGGCCAACGGAATGTGGAGTTTCTGGATATCAGCTTATTGGGAAATTTTCGTCGCAATTCTGTCATAACAGGTTGGGCTATATGAGGAGCTGCACCATCTTGCTGAAACCACACAGAGTTGAAAGAAATTCTCATTCGGCGTAATTCTGGATAGAAAAACTCTCTCAACATGCTCAAGTAACGGTCTCCAGTAACCGTAACGGTGTGACCGTTTTCTTCGAAGAAGTAGGGCCCGACAATGCAGCGTGATGAAACTGCACACCACACTGTGACACGAAGTGGATGCAATTCCGTCTCATGGAGTATCTGTGGGTTGGAAGCACTCCATTTTCGACAATTTTGTTTGTTTATGTTGCCGTTTAAATCGAAATGGGCCTCGTCAGACATGAAAAGACAGTTCAACATGTTTCCATCCTCTTCCACCATTTGAAGCATCTTCTGGCAAAATTCCAAGCGAATCGGCAAGTCTGCAGCGTTCAGTTTGTTGACCATTTGAATTTTATATGGGAATAAGTCCAAATCTTTGTGCATAATTGACTGTAATGACTGTCTGCTTACACCCATTTGAGCAGATAAGCTTCTTGTCGAAACACGTGGATTGTTTTGTATGGCAGCAGCTACAGCAGCGATTGTTTCCTCCGTTCGAACTGAAGGGTTTCGATGGTAAGGTCTTCTGTTGACTGTCCCATGCTCGGCAAAATTGTTTACAAGTCTTATTATGGTCCATTTGCTCGGAGGATTGCCGCCAAACGTGCGCCTATACTCTCTTTGAACCGAAACTACGGACTCCAGTGCGTGACAGCGGCGGACAATCCAAATTCTTGTTTCAGTGTCCCAGTTATCCATTTTTGTTAAATGTAAAAGTCAATCTGCAAAATAAAAAAAAAATTAACCAGATTCATTAAATAGAGAAAAAGTTATTTAATTTTTTTTTGGTAGCGGCTTTCATCAGCCACCCTGTATGTTGGCAACCGCCCTGGTACATTTTTTAGGTTACTTGCCTTCTGCACTAAAGGTAATAGGTTCGATTTTCGAGGATACTAACAAAAAACATGTGTTTCAATCAAAAAAGGCTACGTCATAAAGCTGCCGGTCTGCCCATTTGTGAGAAAAGCTAAAAGTGGCCAAAAATTGTATGAGAAGCTAGCTCTAACAACCTCTAGAGTTTTATTTATTTGCTAAATGTTTTAATTTTTATGCTTTATTACATCAAATAATGAGTATTTGTTAATGTCATGCAACTTTTGACAGCTTTAATAGACACCAATGCCTGCATTTAAAAGGTTTGCTTGCCTTTTAAATTGTTATTGGTGGATTGCATCACACAACTCTCTGCATCAAATACATCTTCAAAACTCTAAAACAAAAACCCTTTATTACCAAACACTAACAATAAATTTTATGTTTTATTTTTTTTCGCTTTAACATACAATTTGAGGAAGCATGAAAACCTAAAGTAAACAAAAACAATGTTTATTGCATTTAACGAATGATGCGCACACGTTTTTTGCTAGCTGCGCTGTTGTGGCAACTGTTGCAACATTGATTTAGTAAAGTTAGCCAGACGCTTGTGAGTTGTTTCCACTTCTAAGCAAAACAATGCGTCTAGCTGTAGGCGCATCACTGCTAGATTGCAACACACGCTGCACCAATTGCCAGCAACTCTTGGTAAACTACGATTTCTCTTCTTGGTCTATTTTGAGCTGTTTGATAGTTGAAGCTTTATCTACAGCAGAATTATGACTAGAAGCATTTGGTGTTGAAGAATTGCTAAATTGATTGAACATTTTTATGTTTCTTAATGTATCAATAGAAATTTCGTAAGAACCGACTGAGTTTAATGTAAGTGGAAATAAAGAATATAAAGCTTTTAATGATTAAAGGGAGTTTATGAAACATCAAACGGATTTAATAGCTTTTGCTTGCCTGATTTTGTTAAACTTCGACTTAAGCTCTTTTTAGCTTAGAAGTATATATATGTAGGCAATATATATACATGTTTTATAGTTTTGTACACAATAAGCATCCAAAATTTTGCACAATTTGAGTATTCGCTTGACTTTAATAGCTTAATTTTAAAAACTTACTTTAACCACTTTGCGAGTTCGTTTCTTAAGTCTTTCGTACAATGTGAGCATCGTTCTGTGTTAAGTGCAATTTCGTGTTTATTAAAAAACAATTTTCAACTGATTTCCATGAATTCTTCAATTGAAATTGCCTTGACCTACATCAACAACGTTAAGTCTAAGTAGATAATAGTATAAAATTCAAGAGAATTCCGCAATAAAAAGCTATAAAAACGCTTAGATTTGCAACAACAAAAAATCACCAGCTTTTCAAAAAAAAAAAAAACTCAGCAGACATAGCTTAGGTATATTAATTATCATTGTGAGAGTGGTGAGATCAGCATTGATGACGAATATATATTGCTCAACACAACAAAGTTGTAGGATGTTTATGTTTTTATTTCTATATTTTTTGTGAGGTGCTTGCTTCAATCTCATCAATCAATACGTACTAATGTCCAGCAAGTGGAACTTTGATTGAGGAAGTAATATGCAAATCATTGCTATCTTTTCTTTTCATTTTCTCAATTGTTTGCTCACAATTGTTTTTTAATTACCACTTTTAAGTAAGCCGAAAATCTTTACAAAGCCATCAAACGGATGGTGGTAATAGGCGGAAGTGCGCCTGACGCAATCTGTGGGACACAAAACATCGCCGTACCTATTGCTATAATATTTTATCACTACGTCTTCACAAATCTTCAGTGGCATTCAGTGTTTTTAACTAAAGAAATTTTAAGAGCTAAATTTTATTTGAGACGCAGAAAGTGAATATCTGCATTTCTCATTTTTGGCTACTCAGTGACAATGGAATCAGCCGTGCGAACATTGTGAGCGATCGCGGTCGCATGCATGAAAGTAAAAAGTGCTCGTATTTCATTTTACTTTGTCATTTTAAATTGCTATTTCCTTACTGTGTTTGCCGTTCAATGAACTATAAAGTTACTTTTTTATGGATGAATGAAGTTGATGTCAGAAATGAATGAAGGTAAAAATTCATGTGTTGCCTTTATGCAGAAAGAAATAGCTCCACAATAATATAACTGCAAAAATGTATGCTAAGTGGGTCGTTCCTCCGATTAATTTTCGATTATAAAAAGAATTAGGAATAAGAAACAGTATCTGCAAGGTAATAGCAGTTCTAGTAAAAAAATTAACTGTATGAGATTTATTTAGCCGGCTTAGTGAAAGACCAATATCACATTGATGTATCAACATATTTTTTATCAACATCCTATCTAAGGGTTTTTTATAAAAAAAAACGCCTTGTCCGCTCAGTCTACGTTAAGGTAGAGAATTTTTGAAACACATTATGCGATGGGCCATTCCTCTACCTCATTCTCTTATTCTACGATAGAGTGATCTTCCACTCAGCCGCAGATTTATTTATTTATTATATTTCTCTCAGATAATAGTATTCCAATTACTTCGTTAGGACTATGAAAGCGTTTAAACGGAGTTTTTTTTTTATTCCACTTCCGAATTAATTAATGATTTAAATGCTGTGCTGTGCAACTATTTTTCATTTACATACAAACTCTACACATACATACATTCAGTGCTATTGACGCATTCTGATTAACATTCTCACACTTTGACAAATATTCCACTTCTGAGTGAGCAAGCTTAAAACTGGAAAGAATTACCGTAAACGCAAGGTTACATGATCTAACGCCGATGACCAAATTTCCAAAAACTTGTCCACATCACCTACGAATATGTTTTGCTAAGAGCATTGAGTTTCTGTTTTTATTTGCATGCGAGTAAACTATAGTAAGCTGAAAAGTTGTCTGTAAATACATATATACTATACCATTTACTGCTTGCTGGCCACAACAGCTAACTCAATATTGAAACCCAAAATGTTAGACAAGCGCGTACGCCAGACTACACCCTTTTGGAAATATTGACAATACATGTGTTATATTGCAAAAAAACAAACTTAGAGGAGAGATAAGAGTTACAAAAAAGCATACTATATAAATGAAAAATTAACAAAAAAATTGTTACATGCATATGTAGGAGAAAAAATTCCATCAAAGCTATGCTGTTGTGTTTAAACAAGTTTTTTACAAAATACGTCTGCTGCAAAGTACTATATACTACCGGCTTTAGAAGTATTTATAGATAGGTATGTACGTAACTAATACCTATTTGCATGCTTTTTTACAACATTTAACCCGCCACGGATGCTCAAAGATAGCAATGATGAATTAAAGCTACAAAATACATACATATATCGAATACATATAAATTGTAGGTATATAGTTAGTCACCTACTTACTGCCAACACACCCATTGGCAATGCATATTAGCACATCACAATTGAATAGCTGGAAAATTTTTAAATTTTTCTTCACGGCAGCAACGTCAATGCTGTCGGTGGCCAGTAAAGTTCACTAAAGAAGCCATTTCAATGCAAACAACTGGGGGTTTTTTGTTTGCGTGATCTTTACTGTTATTTGCTTTTTTATAATTCAGATTGTTGCGCCAAGAATTGCGCAACAACGACCCAACATTCAAGTTGCTCGTGACTCAGCTAGTTTGCCGAAAATTTTTAGCACTTGCATTTAGCTGGCGCAACGGATCGTGATTAAGTACAACAGAAGCATTAGCTAACTTGTTGTAGGATAAAGGGCTTGAAGCATCGTGAAACATAAAGACGACGTTGCATAGAGATGATATCTGCTGCAAGTTCGCTAATGAGTTCGTAGCTTAAGCCTTTTGTTTTTGTTTAGATTTTTGAGACAAATGAAACTCAATACTATTTCATACTTAACTATATTCATATATGTACATCTATATTAATTTATAGCTACATAAATTTCTAATTCAAAACTTTACTTTTTTTTGTTCTTCTAATTACAGGTCCCAAGGAGTTTTCCTACCGCGGACGCAACATGTTCTTGAGCAGCCACGTACCCGCTTTGGCCAACAAGAAAGTTGATTGGTTGGATGGCCGTAACTTGTGTCGTGAATACTGCATGGATTTGGTCGCCTTGGAAACCCAAGAGAAAAACAATCTAATCTTCCGCGTCATTCAACAGAACGATGTACCATACATTTGGACTGCAGGCCGTATTTGTGACTTTGCGGGCTGTGAAAATCGTCCTGATTTGGAACCGAAGAGCGTTTATGGTTGGTTCTGGTCCGCAACACGTGAGAAGATTCAAGCCACCAACCGCATTCCACAAGGCTGGGGTTACAATCCATGGTCACAGACCGGACATAAGAAGCGTCCACAACCCGATAATGCTGAATATGAGATCAACCAAACCAAGGAGCAGTGCTTGTCGGTGCTGAATAATGTGTACAATGATGGTATTGCATGGCATGATGTTGCGTGTTATCATGAGAAACCTGTCATCTGTGAGGATAACGATGAACTGTTGCGTTATGTAGCAGCAACAAATCCAGGCATTCGCCTTTAAAGCGCTTACTTGGCGTAGCGGTAGGGCGAGCAAATATTTCAGCGCTTATTAGAAGAAGATTGTTACAATAAATAATTGCTTGCGTTTCTGCTGTGTCGTCTCACCATTTTATCTGTGTGTGTGTTTTTTTAATTTATAATTTTTTTGTTTATATTTTATTTGTAAAGAAGTTGAAACCAACAAATAATAGACTTTAGAATTTAAATATTAATGTGTGCATTCTTGTAGCAAATTTAGATGAGAAGAATACAATTATAAAAAGTAGCACAAAAAAGCACCTAAAACTGGTATATCTAGTTGTGCCGTTAAATTTATTCAACAATGGTATAGAAACCATGTTTCTTTATTAGTTTTTGTTGTTTTTTTTTTTTTGGTTGAAATACTCTCCTGCCAGTGTAATACAAAAGGCATTATTATTTTTTTCTATAAACCATTTATCGAATTTTGATTTTCTATGTGCTTTTTAAACATATGTTTTTGAATAATCTGCAACGAGTGCCGAAAATAAAACAATAAAATTAAAAAAAAAAATAATAATAAAATTTATTGAAGTGCGTTTTTCTTTTATTAATACCATAAATGTGAAAGTTTTTACCTAAGTTTTTTGATTAATATATTTGCTACTCAACCTAAAAAAAGTCATGAATTTACATGGAACTTTGGAAACAATAAAACTCCGGCTCAGAAAGCGTCTCTGCTAGAATCCGCTGGTGGGCGTAGAGTAAAAGGAATTGGCTTTGTTGGATGCTAATAGCTCTCAAGAATAATATACACGGTTAAAAATTTGAGCTTAAATTTTAAACAATTCGCCGGTTTGAGCAATTTTGTAAATATTTTTATAATAAATTCCAAATTTTTTTAAATTTGTTTCCATGTATTTCTGAAATTTCTTTCATTTCATTCATTTTTTTCTAAGCAATTTTGTGTGTGTAGCTCAGTGGGTAGAGCAGACAACTCTGATGCAGGGAGCGTCGGTTCGAGTCCTGGCAACTGATACACATTTTTTTTTTTAATTGTGACGACATTTCTGGTTTAAAATTCCCGTTCATTTTTTGAAAACTGGCGGAATTTAAATTCTAAACCAAATTTGGTTTGGCCATATATGTAGCCCACAAAAATTTAAAATTTAGGCTCAAATTTTTAGCCGTGATAAGAAGCTTTTTCATTGTAAAAAATACACCAGTACAAGGCTAAAAATTTGATCCTGGGCTACATATCTGTCGCAATAAATTGAAAATTGGACTAGGCAATTGAAAAGTTTGGAATTTATTTCAAAAAATTTTAAAAAATTGCTTAAACCAACGAATGGTTTAAAATTTAAGCTCAAATTTTTTGAACAGAAAATAAATAAAAAAACTCTAAATGTTTTGATGTCGCCTGTCTGGACATAGAGGTCGATGTGGTAGGCGAGCACATTATAAATACACTATGGATGCTGCCGAGCAGCATGCTCTGTTGTATGAGGTTAACGGGGATATTGCTTAAGCTGAAGTTATTGGTGCGTTATCGGTAAAATTATAAAACAGCTGATTGAAGGTACCTACTAAAACCACGCCACTGTTGGCAGCCATAATTTCGAAATATTAAAATGATTTGCTGTTGTTGTTGTGGTAGCGACAATAACACTCCCCGAAGGTTTTGGGGAGTGTTGTCGAATTAACAGTCCTTGGCCGGATTTGGACCCGGTACGCTCCGGTACTCCCTTGCGGTACTGCCCGTCTGTCGTGGTAACGATTTATGACCAGTGAAACCTTCTAGGTCATGTCACCCTTCCTTCCGTAAGGAAGGATAAGGTGGGTAATGAGAGGTGAGAGGCATCATATCCGTAGATCAACCATCGAGTTGCACGTCATTACCTTTGTGCATATTAGTCGCCTCTTACGACCGGTATGCCTACCTCGGGCATATTCTAAACCCCTAACCCGCAGGGGTTAGGACTGAGCAGGTAATTAAAAAGTAAATTTTTCTGGCTGTATCAGGCGATTACTCCCAGTGATTGTGCACATCAACAGATCTAAGGCATTCTGAAATAGTTGTTGTCTAAAATAATAATATTCATTTATGAAACAAGGCATGTATTAAACATTTGCATGCATTTTGTTTGATTTCTCAGTATGACTTACATATATCGGGACAGTATACGGTAAGTAGAAGAACATCCCAGCTCAGGATTAGACTGAAGACCGCTGTTGTTGTTGTTGTTAGCAGTGACCGCTCTTTCCCAGCACATTTAACAAAGCCGCCCATATCAAAATTTTGACTAAAGAACGCCCTATTACAGAAATGGGCTCAACCTAGCCAGAATCTGGTTACAGAATACCCTGTCTTAGATTAAAATGTATGCAATTTAGA
This sequence comes from Merzomyia westermanni, assembly GCA_949987695.1. Taxonomy (NCBI): domain Eukaryota; kingdom Metazoa; phylum Arthropoda; class Insecta; order Diptera; family Tephritidae; genus Merzomyia; species Merzomyia westermanni. The sequence continues at coordinate 10,263,375 of OX465289.1, forward strand.
TTTAGATAGGGACTTTTCGAATCAAATCCTGACTTAGATGAGCACCCGAGCATACCAGATCTATATCCAAAAAATAATCGTCCACTTAAGCACCACAATCCAAAACCTTCGCGGATTGTTTCCCAAACTCTCAAATAAGCTCTCCTTAACTAGGGCTGGGATAGGCACTTTTTGAAACCTTTCGTATTATTAGAATCTATTTGTTTTTACAAGTTTTTTTCTTAGAACTTAATATTTTGGCAAATTGAATATACATTTTTTTAATGCATGTTTGCTGCTTATTCATACAGATTACTATGGTTGCCTTTGCTGCAGAATTATCAGCCTATTTTGCTGAAACATATTTGTCGAAACGCTTTAACTTTCACTGTTTTCAAGATTCTTCAAGGTAGAGCAATGCCTAGTTAGTAATAGAGAAAATAATTTTTTTTTTACTTTTTGATTTGTACTATACCAATATGAAATATGTAAATACCGATTCAAACTGCTCGATTTATGTTTTAGCTCGTTGGATTTTCTTTCTGCTATGTCTTTTGTGACTGCGCACATCATCCTTACTTTCATTAGAACTTCTGTGGCCATTGTTGCCCTCTTTGTACTTGAGCTTACTAGGTTTTTTGGATTTGTTTTCTTTCTTATCTCTTGTTTTACTCCTATTACTTCCACTGCTACCTTCTTGTCGATTGCTCTGCTCAGAACTTTCTCTTTCAACGTTTTTTGATGTTAATAACTCCACCTCAGGACTTTCAGACCAGCGCCAATTACGTGATTTTTGCTGTACATCACTCGATGTTACAATATTCCAGCTAGACAATTAAGAACGGTTTAAGTGATGGTTCTAATTATGGTCTTGAAAGAATTTAGTACAATACCTTAGTGTAGGCGTCATCATTGTTGTTGTGGTACCTGGATTTTGCTTCATTATCAAAGGTGTATTATATTTATTGTCTGGATTTGTTAACAAATGCAGAAAGTTACACTTGTTACCGCGTTGACATTTACGCTTGCTTGCTAATCCTTTTTTTATAAGAAAACGGAAGAAAATTTAATGTTAAGGAAAAGTTAGATACACATACATAAAAGCATTCAGTGGCAGGATGACGTCATTTCAAATCATATTGTTGATTAGCCCTCAACATGTTCAATATATGCGAATACTTTTTGAATATTCAGTTTTTTTTAGAAAAAGGATACCATCATATCATGAGCGAAGATTGTTAATGATTCACGTACCGCAAACTGCACTTTCCCATTGAGTGATGCTTGAAAACTCGACATTCAATTGTTTGCCTGCATAAAAACGTCCTTGTAGTTTAATAAAAGCTTGTAAGGCAGCTCTGAAAGAAGAACATTTTCGTAATACTAGCCCAATATTATTTTGTTATAACTTTAAAAGTATTTATACAAATTAGGGGCCCGAACACCTATAGTTTTTATGATTAAATCCTTTAAAAAAGTTATTTAGTTAGGGAAGCACCTGAATGGTCGACACATTTCAAATTGATAGGGTACATTTAACTATCTGGACTATGTGTGTTGTCGAAAGTGGCAGTCCACTCTCGGAGATGAACCCGGTAATACCTTGCCGACATGTCCCACTGCCGCGGGAGCGATGTGATATGACCGGTGGAACCTTCCAGATCCCCGCACCCCCTCCTTCCTTAAGAAGCTTACAAATTAAAGGGGAGAGAGCAACAATCAAGTTGCACATTCCCATTTGTGGATTTTAGACTCCCCGAAGGTTTTGGGGAGTACTGTCGAACTGACAGTCCTTGGCCGGATATGAATCCGGTACGCATCGGTACTCCCTTGCGGTACTGCCCGACAGTCGTAGTAGCTATTTGGTATGTTGTTGTTGTAGCGACTACTTAACCTGCCTAGGATGTCACCCCCCATCCAACACTGTCATCAGGCTCTTCTAACGGAAGTCCAAGAAACCTCGCGGCTTCAACAGGGGTGGACCAGAGTGAAATTGGTGTTAGAAGAGTGGGCTCAGTGGAGCAGATAAACAGTTGGTTAGTATCGTGGGGAGACACGCCGCATGCCGGGCAGACATTTGGCATGTCAGGGTTCAGTGTGGATAGGTAAGAGTTTAGTCTGTTACAGTATCCAGAACGAAGTTGAGCAGCGTGACTCTTGTCTCCCTGGGCAGTTCGCATTCCTCGTCGGCAACAGGTGGGGCTTGTGCCTGTAGGACTGCATTCGCTGGACGTGACCTGACAAAGGAGTTTACCGACTCCGTGTGGATGAGGTTGAGGGCCGCCGGTGCACCTTTGGATCAAACGGCGAGAAAATGTGGTGCCGGATCTCGTCATAGTGCTTACGGAGGTGACTCCTTATTCTCCTGGGAGGCGGATTTTCGTTGAGCAGGTTCCTGTTCGGGTGCTGGGGTTTATGGCAGTTGAACAGGAATTGTCTGGTCAACATCTCGCAGTGCTCTTTGACATCGAGCATTTTTGCCTCATTATGAAGATGGTGCTCAGGAGACATAAGGAGGCACCCCGTGGCAGTTCTGAGTGCGGTGTTTTGGCAGGCGTGCAACCTCCTCCAATGTGTGTCTGCCAACCCCGGCGACCATATTGGCGTCGCGTAGCTCAGAACCGGCTGGCCGATTGCCTTGTACGTTGCCAGTAACGTTTCTTTGTCTTTCCCCCAAGTACTGCCAGCTAGTGACTTGAGGATTTTGTTGCGGCTTTGTACTTTGGTGGCAATCGCGGCTACATGAGCACCGTATTTGAACATGTTATCAAACGTGACCCCTAAGATTTTGGGGTGTGTGACAGTCGGTAGCTTAATGCCGTCGACGTAGACGTCTAATTCCATGTTCGCCTGCGCTGTCCACGTCGTAAATAAGGTGGCCGAGGATTTGGTCGGTGACAATGTCAGGTTCCGTGCAGCGAAGAAACTGGAAAGGATTGGAAGGTAAGAATTAATTCTCGAGAAGAGCTAATCGACGGAGGGTCCAGTCGCCAGGATGGTGCAGTCATCGGCGTAGGAGACGATCGAGACGCCTTCTGGTGGGGAAGGGAGCCTCGATATGTAATAATTAAACAGAAGCGGGGATAGGACACCACCCTGTGGCACCCTCTGCTTACTTATACGTGGTTTTGATCTTTCGCCTCTAAATTCCACCGATGACTGCCGGCCACTCAGATAGTTGGCGGTCCAACGCTTTAGACAGGGGGGAAGGTTTGAACCTTCCAGGTCGTTAATGAGTTGTGCGTGATTAACAGTGTCAAAAGCTTTCGACAAATCAAGCGCAACTAGCACGGTCCTGTCATTTGGGCGAGATTGTTTGAGACCGACACCTATCTGTGTGGTGATGGCGTTTAGCGCGGTGGTAGTGCTATGCATTTTGCGGAATCCATGCTGATGCTCGGCTAATCGTAGGTTAGCGGTATAGTAAGGGAGCAAGACCGTCTCCAGGGTCTTCACTACTGGCGAGAGGAGTGATATCGGTCGATATGACTCCTCCACGTTGGCCGGCTTGCCGGGCTTTAGTAGTGGCACCACATTTGCCTGTTTCCATCTTTCTGGAATGACAAAGGTGGTCATGGACAGATTGAAGACGGTTGTTAGGTACCTTACTCCCTCATCACCGAGATGTTTTAGCATCATTGGTATGCCCAGTGGATCCTTCAAGGTCATGTCATCCCTCCTTCCGTAAGGAAATGAAATATTCTAACCCCACTTCAAAACCTAAACAAAATAGTAAGTGTATTGGACTCATATCTAATATTCGGGCTAGGCATATCACTGGATGTATTTAGGTAATTCTTCTACAAACCAAATATATATATATTGGCGCATGGCACCATCTACCTCTTTTCATGCCATCTTAAACAAACTCAGTTTGTACCCCTTTATACTCTGCTTTACCCTTTAGATGATCTCGATATTTCACAATTTCGGCATAGTGGCCATAGTGCAATCATCAGCCCTTTCTTACCCACTCACCTCTCATTGAAATACTCAATAAAAACATTTCCTCGCAAGTGACGCAAAACATTTCGCACAGCTCGAAAATTACGTATTAAGCCACACCCTTCCAACTCTGGTATAACATCTTCAAAAAATGCATTATAGGCTTCATACAAGTCTAGTTCGTTCAACTCTAAACAACCGTCCGCACCCTCGTATTCTTTATGCATTTTCTCCTCCAATAGGGGATGCATGAAAAAGTGTCGCACCACAATTATGTTGGAAAGTAATGGGCGACGATGATTGTTAAAGCATGTCGTACCATAACGACAACAATTTGTACGTTCATATAAAGAACAGGCATTTTGTCCAGGAAGTGATTCTACTACGTGGCGTAGTTCTGTGGGTGCGGGACCGGTGTTGTTGAGAAAAGATTCCATATGTTGCATCATTTTTTCGAATTCTGCAGCTGCCGCTGCTTGTCGTAGTTTCTGCTCCTCGCGTCGACGTTGCTGTTCAGCTAATTTTGCTGTCAACTCTTCCTCTTGTCGTTTACGTTTAGCTGCTTCAGCGGATTCTGCAGCTTCAATTTGTTTTTGCTTTAAACGAAATTCACGTTGTGCCAACGAATCCCTGTATATCCAGTCTTCCTCTTCTTTTGCATGGCGCCATTCTGCTTCGCGTAATTGCTCTTTCTCAAGTTGGGCTTGCTTTCGTAGAAGCTCTTGATGTTTGGGATCCTTAAGTTTGGTAGATTCCTCTAGTGGAGAACAACACATAGTGATCTTATCTTAAAAGCATTTATTTGCAAAAATTACCTTCCTCCAGTTGCAAATCGCGAGCCTCCGCGGCTTTTCGCCGCCTGCGTTTCCGTTGTTGTTTTTTCAATTCTTTACGCCACGGTCTTTGGCTTCAGTTGGATTATACAAGCAGAAAATGTCTTATTTCTATTTAATAAAATAAAAATAAGAAATAATTACCTTTTTCCAGGCATTTTTGCAACCAGTTCGATTTGTTTATATATTTATGTGCGATGTTACGGCTGTCAAAATCAGCTGTTAATTTTCTATCTTACTACCAAAAGAACAGACAGCGCCACTGTGGGCAAATGCTGATAATGAAACGTTTGAGAATGGCGTGCAGAGGAAACGGAAAAGGCACTGGAAGTGGATTTTCAAGTATAAAAATATTCGTTTGGTCCGTTTAATGGCAGGAGTTGATTAAGTCCTCAAACAGCAGGTTCTTCATCTAATTTTGATAAACTTTGCGAATATTGCAAAGTTGGATAATTCCAAAATTGATACAAAAATAAAATCCAAAAAAAGAAGTTATAAAATTCAATGAATAAATATGATAAGTATCTCAAATTCACAAAAAAAGTAGCGAATAAATAAATAAGAAGAAAAAGATGAATCAAAAGAGGAAAAAATTAAAAATATAATAAAAATTCCCCAACAAACAACTTCAAACTAATTTATTGTTACTTGAAAGTCAGTTTTTGCTCCATTAAAAAAATTACTTAATTGAAAACTTGTTTTGGTCCGTTTAAAAACCGGAATATTAAAAACAAAATATATGGAAATTACAGTACAAAAATGTACAGAAGAATAGTTAAGTCAAAAGTTAACTTTAAAAAGCCGACGACATTAGAAATTGTAGGTACCTCCTAGCTCACCTACTCGGGGTGATGGTTCTACTTGAAAGAATACTATCTGAAATTTGCATACTTGGTTGAATCTCTTGAGGCTTGCCTTAACAATTAGGCGTATGACCGCTGCTGACACCCAAAGTTGTCTTCAGATTCCACTTAATCTGGCATCGTCACCGATCAAAACCTCGGCCATTTTATTCAAGACATGGAATTGGTTAAAGAAACGTTGTTGGCAACATACAAAGAAATCGGCCAGCCGGTTCTGATCTATATGATGTGATATGATGCTTGCGGAAGTCCCACCTCCCCGAAAAGTAAGGATCCAAAGAAGCACCGGCAAGCTCACAGCAATATCCGCAGAGTCTTTTGTTGCCGTTGTTGTTTGTGACGAAAAATACACATATCTGTAGATCAACCATCAAGTTGCACGTCATTACCTTTGTGCATTTTGGTAGCATCTTACGACAGGTACGCCTACCTCGAGCATTTTCTGAACGCCTAACCTGCAGGGGTTATCAGTGATTCCGTTATATATATTTTTCAAACTTAAACTTTTCCTTATGTCAGGCACAAGGATGATCCGCATATCCCAACTACACAAATTTCTGAAAAAAAGTGCACAATCAATCCTTCAAGCCCGTTTATAATGGCTCAGTCAAAAACATGTCTATTTTAAAATTTGGCTGAGCCGCAAGGAAGCTTCACAAATCCCTTCCAGATGACGACAAAAACACGAATGCCCAAAGGAAGTTGTTGGGATTAAGAATCACCTCAATAAAGGCGGTGGCACGGAATCTTGTTGAAATCTCCAGATTCTGTCGGTACATCGATATAGTCCATCAGTACTATCTGTATGTAAAATAACTTTCATTGAAGAATCGAAACCACGTTCTTTAGGTGTCAAACATATAGTAGGCAGCAAGCATATAGTCACTTGTGCTAAACCCTTTTTCATCGATGCTGGGTCAGAACATCATATGCACTTTGTATATGGGATGCAATGTCCTGCTGCATTTCGACAGATCTGTGACTCTACTGGGTTATCATAAAAATTCCTTTAGAGGTCAGCAAAGCTCAACTCCTTGTGAGTTTTGGAACACAGATCGAAAAGTGCGCTACTTTGTAATGGCATGTGTCAGGAATATTGCATTTTTAATCGACGAAGTCTTAGCTTTAGAGTAAATAAAAACACTCATTGTTTACATTTAAGGCTGATATGTAGATTTATATTTAGAGGTTAAAATATTCTTGCTGTATCTGGTAATTATTAGAATTGAGTTTAGGCATGCCGGAAAATTTCCGATGTCCGATAAGCTGCTTTACGCATAACTGGACAATTTTAAGATTTTTAGATCCTTCCGTCGTCCTTCGCCTCATATATTGGGCCACAATGCTTTAACTTGCTGTAAAACCAGCAGCAGACGATACATTCGAACGATCCCAATTTGAGGGTGTAGAGCGAAATTGTATCAAAATAATGAGATAACAGGTAGCGGCACCAGAGATCTGCAAAAAAAAAAAAAATTATAAAAAACGAAAAATGCACAAAATAGCTCCTCACAATATATTTCAACTTTATTTACCGTAAATATTAAAGTACGATCCAAATTGAAGAGTCCGGCTGCCGTGAACACCACACGTCGATGCAACAATTGCAACGAGAGTCGCAAAAGCCGATCCTGCACTTCCGAATCATCCGATATATTTAGTATTTTGTGAACAATTGCTGCAGCTTTATTACTTTCCTTAATCGTTTTGGCACTACCCTCCACAATCAATAAAATCGTCACCACATACCAGAGTTTTTGTGAGAAGAAGAATGTGAAGAATTCATCCGATTCAAATTTATCAACACGACTTGGTATTATAATCGCTTCCAATATATAAAAGTTATCGAATATTATGAATAGAAATGAAATGGCTATAATAGCGAGCATTGGATAACTAAAGTATTCCTCAATGTTGCAACAAATGTCACAAAGCAGATTATGAATATGGCTAACTTTTTTGAGTGCACACTCTGGATTTCGTCTTACGATCGATGTGATACTGCAGCGGGTATGTGGTGTAGAAGTTTGCGGAATGACATTTGGCGCTTGTGTGCGTGCCTTGCTATGGCGGTGTATGTATAAAACTGTGTGCATAGGTGAGAGCTCTATGGCGTCACGTCCTTCGTTGAGCGAGTTGAGTATATCTTTAAGTACCTAAGGAAGAGTGCGGTAAGTTTTGATTATTTGTGTGAAAGGTTCAAAAAACCATCCCGAGACAAAATCGTATGTAGGTCATGTTTTGATGGGATAAAACTCTGACTAAACTTCTGAACAGTACATAGAGTAGGTCGACTTAATGGGGAAAATAACTATATACTCGTATTGCCAAATATCTGAAGACCCCACAAAAGGCAGCACTTTAACCACTATCCAAAGTCCAAGCGGAGTGGCGTGGTAGAAAAAACAATCGTCTGTTATGGCAAATGCTCAAACGAGCAGAAAATTTCAAAGCTAACTCATGATGGGAAAACTCTGTTGAAACTCGTCCTGCTGTATCGAGCCGGAATTTTATTTTATTAGGGTTATAAGGTGCTCCGACATCCATCGGTGAAGGCAGGCGAAGAAAACCAAGTAGAGAAAGTTTTGGGATATCCGGCATACTTTCTTGAAGGGCCAAAGTCGTTCCGCACCATTTATTTCTCCTTTCACCAATTTACTAAAACTGAACAATTTTTCTCTGCTAATTGCGCAATCATACAGGGTGAAAACTACTATACTTCTGTCATTTAGCGTTAAAACCAATAAAATTCCGCAACTTTTCATAGTATCATTGTGGACGACAGCTCGTTTTAAGCATATTCCCAAGCTTACTCCCTTATCTTCGTGCAATGTCCTGCGGAAACTTTGCAGTACTCAGTCAATTTACTGGTTATACTTGTAGTTAATGTTATGGGTATGGGTTGGTTAAGGTTATAGTATGGTTTTAGTTTTGGCTATGGTTAAGGTTCTGTCTATGGTTATGAATACTCTTATGGTTATAGTTATCGTATGGGTTTGGGCTATGTTTATTATTATGGATGACTTAAAGCACGTCTAGTTTAAATGAAAATAGAATATTTTGTCCTCCGCTCTTGTAGTTTCGTTGCGTGTTTGGGCAATTAGAGTGTTGTACTTACTATTTTATTGTTTTCTTACCTCATTCAACATTCGAAAACGCGTTTGTGTGAAATGTGATATGCAAATAAATTTGAATACCATAACGCTTATGTTCAAATGCGGCATAGCAAATGTGGTAAAAACCACAAATGAAGGACGTATCTTTGCAGAGCGTAGCAACATATAGCTGACCAAGAGATAAACTGTATTGAACAACAATAAACTCAGCGACGTCACGAAGGAATATAACATTATTTTACGATAGTCTAGTTTCAAACCCAAACTTAAAAATACGTCATCAATTACAAAGGAGTTTTTCATTACTTTTATGAGTAAGTTGCGCTGTAAATAGAAATATAGAGAACAAATTACTTTTAATATCAGGTCTAGAATTTTTAATTTGAAAAAAAAAAAAAAAAAAAAATGTTGACTAAAAAATAGTGCGAAAATTCCAAAAATTATAGGTTCCAAAAACAAAACGAATCCTCAACATCTTATCAAAGAATACACATCAGTCACCATCTATTTACTCGCTGTTGATGCAACTAGTGGATTTTTCTTTATAATTAATAAATACTCTTTGGTTGTATACCGCCAATATTGTTTACGAGTGATTCGGTTTGGAAAACGTGGAGGTTTTTTAAGTTGTTATTTGCCCCTTTTATCGAATCTACTCACTCAAAAATTAAAAAAAAAATTAGCGCCGTTGATAACTAGAGCTTAGTGTTAATAGCGACTTAAATAATTTTGAACACAACAACCCGATCAGCTGTTTTATGCATAGTAGTATTTTTTTATACCAGACAACTCTGAGCATCCCAATACCCAAGTGCGAAATGGACATGTATGGCCATACACGAAGGAATGTATTGATTTTACACACATTTCTCTTTAGTTGGAAGGTACTAAATTTAGCGCTTAATTAAAAACAATAGTTCCGTAATGGTTGCATGCTAGAAAACAAGCGTTCGCATGCATCTATGCATACGCCGTAAAAGTTATGCTTGACGAATTTTCCGGCTGGGACATTGTACAAAACAAATTGGAGCATTACTGACATTTAGGTTTTGAACGACAGCAACACTGACTTAGTCGAGAATAAGTCAACTGGCAGGCTGACTAAGTTGTGACTTAGTTAAGTTAGATGGTGAAACCGGCCCATAGATTATTAAGGACTGCGTTCGAAAAAATTGACACCTGTCTTTTATCCAACAAGCTTTTTCTTAATTATTTCAAAGCAAACTTCGAAAAAAATGTCAGAAACATACTATTTGAAAATATTTCCGCTAAAAGCTTTAATTCATTTCATGGCCCAATTATAATGGTCGTTTCGTTACCCCAACAACAACTATTATCGTGTATTTTGTTAGTACTTTTTGGGAATTGGTTGTCAAAATTAGGAAAAAAATTATGAATTGAAGGAATTAGCCTTTGTCGAAATCAATTGACATTTTCCCATCATTGCTACTGAAATTTTGTTTATATTATTTTATTTTTGGAGATGTTTAATTTTGTTATACGATTTATTTTACATCACAGACGCATTTGGTGACGGAATTTTTCTCAAACTTACGTGAGGATGATTTGCAAAAGGCTTTGAAGGTATCAAAATATTTGGATTGGCTATTTTCCTCATTCAATTCACGCGGACCCTTCCATAATGGACCAGCCTTGGTTAATTTAAATGCGCGTTTCTTTTTACTTATCATCTGCTCATAGAATACAAAAGTATATACATATTTATTTAATATTAATCTTGTTTGCTATAAACAAATAGCAGCTAGTATGGGGATGGCATAGAAAGTAAAAGATACCTGACCATTCTGCTTCATTGATGGTTCATTTGCTTAAGTAGCGACATAAATAAACCGGATGGGTTTTGTGAAGTGGGCCTGGCCCCCGCACCCACCACTTACGTTATTGTAGCTATGGCACGTTGTGTTCAACAATCTCTTGAATCTCCATTGTGCTTCATATTTGCTTGTTTGGGTAACAACAAAACACTCGAAGAAGGTGGGCGGCTATTCCTGGATATGATGGGACAGGCTTAACAAGTATTTCTGGTACTATCCCGAATGCTGTGAGAGCGTTTGTGAAACCTTCAGGCCTGGAATTTTATTCGCCTCTTAAGATAACCATACCTTATCTGGGTCATATTCGAGGCCCTCAACCCCGCTTCAGTGATTCGACGGCTTTTCAAAAGGTTACTGCAGTTAGGGGCACCGATTCCTCTTTTACATGCTCACCAGCTTAATTAATAATTTTTCTATTGGATAACAACATAAAAACGTTGTCAGATACATATATTCAAAGAGAAGGTTAAGGTAGAACAGCGGCTGGAAGAATGTAGGCCGCGGAGAGAATAATATAATTTAATAATAATAAAAAGGACCATTGCCGCCTACAGCACAAAACACATCTACATATGTATGTATGTACATATTTTTAATTTTTAACTTTTTCAAAATCCAATTAATTTTTTTATTGTAATAAAAACATACATTGGTTTGACATTCATTTACACATTCGATCAGAAACAGCTCAATTTGACAAGCATGTACGGTCGCGGCGAAAAAAACTACAAATCAGCTGGTGGCTCAAATCATCATTATAATTGCGCCATGATTCATTTAAAAATGCCAAGCGAATTGGAATTAATTATTGTTAAAAGTTTTCATAAATTTAAAGTAAGCCCGAGGGTGTTAAAAAACTGTAATGACGAACTGGTCGTTTACTCGTAAGCCAAGTTCGGGCAGAAAAGGGGCATCCGTGAACAAAACAAGAAAAAGAAAATCATCAGCGTTTTTCAGAGGAGCCCCAATATCTGAAACCTGGCGCAAAAGGTGTGATGTTCCAAGTTTTTTGGCCGTAAATCAAACAAGGAGGCTGGTCTCAAGACGTTTAAGGTTCAGAAAGTCCCAGACAGAAATCTGTGAAGAATACCAAGGCAAAAAATTGTGCAAAAATGGACAACGACACGTATGTTTTCGTCGACTTTTCGCAGCTTCCAGCCCAGAAGTTTCATACTGCAGACTGGCGCGGGAACGTGGACGAAAAGTTGAAGTCAAAACGGCAGCCAAAATTTCCTCTTTAATTACTTGTTTTTTTTTTTTTAAGCAATCTGCAGCTGTGGAGAAAAAACTACGGGAACAATAAACTTCCTAATATATAATAAAGAACGCTTGGAAAACGATTGAAAGCTAAGACGGGATGAGTTTTCAAAATTTTTGTTTGGCTTGGCCTAGCTTTAAGCAAATTGGTTTTGGAAGAATGTGGTTTTGGTGCCTCGAGAAGCAAATCCGCCTAACTGTCCAGAACTCAGGCCATTTGAAATATACTGGGCATTTGTAGTTGTTGAATAAAAGCAACAAAGAAAGTAGCAAGAAATTGCCAGCAGCTCAAAAATTGTCAAATACTACCATACATCACTGATGAAAGGGGTGCCGGAAAAGTTACAACGATTTTTACAACAAAAGTACAATAAGTATTAAAAATTGTAATTAAAAGAGCAACTAAACGTAAGTTTTATTTTCAAAATCGGACTACTATTTTCGGGTACTTTTCGTACTTAGTAACTGGCAATTTTTTCAAACGTACTCCTTATAGAGATTTCAAGTCTTTGAGAGTCAACAGAATATTTCGGAATTCAAATTATAGAGACATATTCAGATTTCACTGAACTTAATAATTATATAAACCTTTCCACGTGCATGGATATTTGAATGTATTTTTCCGTATGGAAGACATCATTAGAGACTTTATAAGATATATAATGTTTTTTTTTTTCTAGGTTTCTTCAGTATCTAATTCATTGGCTGATGCAGCTAAAATGGTTAACTTTATTAGCTTTATTGATATATATTTTTTTTCCAACATAAAAAAATGGTGTAACACCGACCACATATGAGTGAAAATTTTTTAAAAATATCTAGTACTGTTTTATTAACCGTTTACGATGGAATGGCAAAGCTTGGTACATAGCAAAACGCGGTTACGATGAGTACAGCCACTTACAAGATTTGGGAAAAGAGGTTAGAAAACCAGGCTATTGTATATATCTATTTTGAGTCATGTATGCCTCTACAACCAACGCTGGCGAACAAAATTATAATAAATTTTGTGTTGAGGCATGCAACTATTAACCAAAAAAATCCAAACACTCACCCTGAAGAAAACCGAACTGAATATGGTGACTATTGCAATTATGCCACTCAAAGATAAGGCCACATCGCCCAAACGCGTTATGCTGCTTTGAAAGAAATAACTAATAATGGAATCTCCTTCGTTTAGTGCCAGAAAAAAGCACAAAACAAAAAATAAAAAATGCGCAACACCCGCCGCCAAAGAGAAGCCAGAAGTTCGCACTTCTCTGCTTTTGGTGCCAATATGGAATGGCGCTAATCCAATCATAGATATGTAAGCCAATGGACGTAGAGATTCTAAAATGCTATCCGATTTTGTTAAACGTTTAAATAATTTCCAGGTCATTTTTCCAGTGCGTTGAAGTTATGCGCGATGTGAATTACTGCTCCCCAGTTGCCTTATTAAATTCCACACACTCAATGGGTCCAAGCTATTAACACGAAATACGGCACAATAGTAGGCGAAAGCTCAAGAAACACCACCTTCTACGACACGCACTTGTTGATTACTGTCTAACTATTGCGAAATTCCGAAGGATTACTACAAAACAGTTTTGTCCTAGTGCGCCACAAACATACATCTCTATCTGGCAAAGGACACATTGTGTACATAACTTGACGCGTCACTGATGAATGTTTGATCTGTGGTACGATTGAGTTTGAGGTGTGTCAACTCTCTTTGGCGTGCTGTTTTTTGGCGGATTTGCCGTTTTTATGGGTTTGCTATAAAGAGTTTATTACCTGCGCTCTGCTAAATGTGTACGGACGTATGGAAGATACTGTAATTGGTGTGAATGATAGCATGTTATGAGCTGTAATACGCTAAAACAATAGATACCAATAAATTAAGCGACCACTCGAACGTGCAGTGGCTTTATTTACTAGTACACTAAGAGAAATATGTGGGCGGAATGTTAATGCATTTAAATTATTTGAATAAGCAGCCAGATCCGCTAAAGAGATTTCCTGGAAACAAGATTTTTTGGCCGTGTGGGATCTGATCGGGGGATGGGACATTCAGCGGGAGTGCCAGACCGCATCTGGTTATCTAAGAGTTGAGTCTGTTATAGTATTCAAGGCAATGTTGTGCCAGAATAGTGTAGATTGCGGTCTTCCTTTTGCTTAACAAGCAGTTCGTCTTGCATTGTTTTCAAACGGAATACCCTAGAAGACAACTGCTTGATGCAGAGCTATGTACCCGCAAATTTTGGGACAACTCCGACACACTGCCTCAACTAACATATTGTGGCGAATGTTGTCAAGTACGTACCATCACCAACTCAATATCACTCCCACCACTAATTAACAGAACAGTGATATCTATTGTTACACTAATGCCAAAGACTCTCTTTGACATAACCAGTGCTCAGAATGCAAATACAAGAATAATCCCGAAATGTAGAAAGGAACTTTTTTTGAGTGTAAACTTCTCTATACATAAATTTACAATTTGTAAGCATGTCACTATCAAAGTCACATTGTTAACATAAATAATTAGTGGATAAGTCGCAGTTAACAAGATAAATAAGAATCGCATAACGGTGGTGGTGAATTGTTCTATATACAGGGTTGAATCCAGAGTCCTGAGTTGCTGGGGTAATATTATGTGGGGCCCATTTGATTTTGAATCGCTGGAAGAAGTTATGCCCAATCTTGAAAAACCTGTTAGTCCTTTAAGTTTTGCAGGGATGTCAAGTAGGGGCATTTAGTCCTACAGACTGTTTCTTTTCGCATTATCAAAAGCTGCTTTGAAATCGGCAAAGAAATTGTGAGTGTTGATGCTTTCATCTGGAGTCTTCTCCAGGTTCTGCTTGTTGTTATGAAGATACGACCGATTGAGTTTGTCGTGTATGAAGCCCCTCTGGCAAAGGTCAATCAGCTTGTCGACAATGGGCTTCAAAATAATACGGTAAATAGGCCTTAAATGATGCACGGTATTTACCATCTCATTCCTCTTCCAGGTTAGGTGGTTACTATATGCTCGAGGTAGGTATGCTCGTCGTAAGAGGAGACTAAAATCCACATCGACCCCAGTTGCGGGGTTAATGAAATCGCTACCATGGCAGTCAGGTTGATGCCGAAAGGTGCTTGTACCGGAACATCCCATATTCATATCTGGCAAAGAAATTCCAACATGTGTTTAACCAAACAGGTCCGTCAGGTCTTATTCTATGAACAGATGCGCCGACTCAGCAGTGCGAAGTACTGTCAGAAACCGAACATTATTCCCACCTCTTTGATTACACAGTTCCCTCTTTGTTGACCTGGGGCTTACTATGGACTATAAACTTAGTTTCAACCGCCATATTAACACAACAGTCAATAAGGCTAGAGGTGTCCTAGCATTCGTTAAACGATGGTCTAAAGAATTTAAAGACCCTTATGTAATTAAAGCCCTCTTCACTACCTTAGTCAGACCGATACTTGAATACGGTTCTATAATTTCGAACCCGCGTTACCAGGTTCATGTAGATCGCCTTGAATCAGTTCAAAAACAATTTTTACTAAATATTTGCCTCGTTTAAAACTCATAAATCTGCACACACTTTCTAGTCGGAGGGAAATGCTTGGAATTGTTTTGCTAAATGGTTCACTCTCCAGCCCATTTCTTCTAAGTGAAGTGAACTTCAATGTACCGTCTAAATTTTCAGTTAAATGAGCCTTTTCGCTGTTTGTGTCAAGATTATAACTCTCTTTTTGGTAGATTTGATATTTCAGACTCGCTTTTCAACATAAAAAATCAATTCTTTCTATCTTAAATTCATAGCTACTAATTTTTTCTTATTCTTTGACTTCTATATTAACTTCTAACAATAATTTTATTCTGTTAACTAGTTATTTCTTAATGTATAATCTATCTTATATCTACTTTACTTAGCTGATGAGGTTTTCTCTGTAGCTGAGCAGTTTTAGATCTCGACGATTAACAAACCAAAGCCTTTCAACGACTCGGCACGAACGAATAATCCGCGCGTTATGCGGATGAGCCCCTCGCGCCGGTCGGTTGTGCAATAAAACACACTTATTCTATATTGCCTAGACCTAAGGTAATCCGGCCCTGGATACAAACATATTTATGAAACTATGTGTAAAAGGAAAAAAACTGCAAAATTTATTTGAACTAAGTATATATTTTATGAATTAACAATTAAACAAATATTCATAATATTTGTATGAATGTATATTTGTCAGATTCGAAGAATTGTGAGGTTATGCTGATAATTGTTATGAAGTGACTACGGTTAAAGCACAACGTCATTTAGTGTTATTAGAAAATAATGGTAGGCTGCCAAAATTAAATGATTGGAATTGCCCGGAAATTTATTTACCGTTGTCAGATACACAAAGTAGGTATATTTATGGTGAAATATTTATTTAATATTGCTTAAAATTAATGGCGGCTTTTACTAGGATCTTTATAAAAATACGAGTACACCACATGAAAAATGTTTCAACTAATTTTTTTTTGCGAAGCGTTTCTAAAGGAAATATATTCCTTAAGTGCATATCGAAAAATTTGAATATCTCCAAACGCAATAAAGAAAGAGTAATAAGCTTTGGTATTAGTAGAGAAAAATTGGTGATATTGGAAATGGGTTGTGACACCTCCCATACAAACTCAAACGTTTATGTCATCCCAGTGGGAAAATGGAGAATGCCTTAAAAAAAGATATACGAAAATCGTTGGAAGAAAAGATCAATCCAAAAGCTATCGAAGGAGTAATGTGTCGCTCTATTTTCATTCGTAGTACTACATTTTTAATTTTTCCACTGTGTTTTATGTTTTATTATCATAAGAAGCCTTTGAGAAAAAATTTTAATTTCGTTGTAAAAAAATAAAACTTAAATAAAATTGAAATACAAACATCACTTACAGGTGATTACAACATACCCACCCGACCAACGCTCACGAGAATGCTTAAGTTTTCTGACAAAATTATCAACAACGGATTCCGTAAAACTCTCGTAGAAGTATTACCTTTCGCTCAGTTTGAGGCAGCAGAGCACACTTTCTCGATATCCGTTTTCGATTCAGTTTACGACCCTTTCTCGTTGTTAAAAATGGATCGAAAACGGACGTATTTTCGATGCGTTTTACTATCGAAAAAGTGTCTAAAAAGGTCTCGACAACGGGTTGATTGATCGTTTCACATTCAAAATTTATACATTTTTTAATTTTTATTACTTTTACATAATTTACATATTAGATTATAAAAAAGTAAAATTTCAATAAATAACTTCACAGTGTATATAGGCTAGTTAAATTTAGCTTAAATATTTTGAGGGAACTTCACCCTATGGTTGGAGCTGCTAGTAAAATGTATCAGCTGTACCGTTTATGTTTGTTTTCCGACAGTTCGTAGTGTGACAGGAGCAAATTTTCTTTCTTCCTCCTCGCTATTTCAAATCGTAAACCCTTAAAAAATTAATTGTACGATTAAATGGGATATTGAATAATCTAAAGCCATGAAACACTCTCGCCAATAACATATCAAGTCCATTACGCACTGCATTGTAGAGCTCTTGAAAAAACTCTGGCGCTCCTGACCACAAATGCGATTTCAGCATATATAATTCAATATTTTCTTTATTCATTTAACATAAAACCTG
Organism: Merzomyia westermanni; assembly: GCA_949987695.1. NCBI lineage: Eukaryota > Metazoa > Arthropoda > Insecta > Diptera > Tephritidae > Merzomyia > Merzomyia westermanni. The sequence goes on from OX465289.1 coordinate 10,280,846, forward strand.
CAGGTTTAGATAAAAACAAAAACATACGCTCTTAACTCGAGACTTATATGTAGCGAACTTTTAAGTTACGAAAAACTATCGAAATTCTCTTAAGCTCGCTTACATACGTTTCTTGGTCGGGTGGGATATGAGCAGTGGCTTCTTCTGTCAAAAAAAAAATCTGACAGGAGAAGCCGCGAAAGCAAAAACAAAACACGTGAAGTGTGTGTGTGTATACGGCAACGAATTCCTCGTGCTATCACCCCGTATAATTTCGCCATGAATGCATCTTTACATATAAAGGGTGTTTTTTAGGGGTATAGAACTTCGAATTGAAATAAAATACAAGAAAATCGTTTTAAGGTCCATCAATTTGGCTTTATTGGAAGGATAATTTTATGCCATTAATGTTTAAATATGATTTCGGGCATGTGGCCGCCGCGGCTGGCTTGAATAAAGCCAATTCTACAGGTCCAATTTTCAACCACTTTTTCGAGCATATGGGGCCGTATGTCGGCAATAACGCCACGAATGTTGGCTTCCAATTCCCCTAACGTTTCTGGTTTGTTGGTGTAGACGAGCGACTTCACATATCCCCAAAGAAAATAATCCAATGGTGTCAAATCACACGACCTTGGTGGCCAATTGACAGGTCCATTCCGCGAAATTATGCGCTCATCGAATGTTTCCTTTAATAAATCGATTGTGACGTGCGCTGTGTGGCATGTAGCGCCGTCTTGTTGGAACCACGACTCATCCACATTCATGCCATCCAATTCGGGAACAAAATAGTCGGTTATCATGGCTCTATACCGGTCTCCATTAACGGTAGCTGCCTCTCCAGCATTATTGCGGAAGAAGTATGGCCCAATGACTCCACCAGCCCATAGAGCACACCAAACAGTCAGTTTTTGTGGATGTAATGGCGTTTCAAGGGTCTCATGTGGATTCTCTTCACTCCAAATGCGGTAATTTTGCTTGTTGACGTAGCCATTCAACCAAAAATGAGCCTCATCACTGAACAAAATTTTGCGATGAAAATCAGCATCGAAATCAATCTCATTTTCGGCCCATACACCAAAATCACGACGCATTGCATGGTCTCGCGGCTTTAATTCTTGCACAAGCTGGATCTTGTAAGGTCGCAAGCCAAGATCTTTGCGCAAAATCTTCCATAAAGTTGATGGACAAAGCTCCAATTGCTGTGCACGGTGGCGAATCGATTCATTCGGGTCCTCTTCAACACTTTGCTCTACAGCGGCAATTGTTTCTTCGGTGCGCACTGTTCGACGTCTCTGCGGATGCGTATTATCACATAGAGTAAACGTAGTGCGAAAACGATCCATGGTTAACCGAATTAATTGCTCTGATGGACGATTATGTCGACCATAAAATGGACGGAGCTCACGGTAAACTTCGCGAACTGAACCATTATTTTCGAAATAAATTTGCACGATTTGCAAGCGTTGTTCTTTTGTCAACCTGTTCATGATGAAATGGCAAACCAAACTGAACATAAATGACATTAGAGTTGCCAGATTTGACCACAAAATGCCAGTTTTATCTCTATTCGAAAAACAAACCTGTAAAAAAACACCCTGTACATTTGAATGTACATATGTATATGTATATTTACGTAATGTATATTTACGTTGAAATTCAACCAATAAACTTTATTTTATTTTATTTTTTTGCTGTAGGTTTGTTTTATCCGCCTTTTTTTCTTCCTTTCTATGTCGTTCGTTTCCTCTAACATATTTTTATTTTCCTTGATTTCTTTTTTTGCTCTCTTATTTTATTTTTTACTTTCCTCAAACTTCTTTTCCTTTTATTTTCTTTTTTTCCCCTTCGTTTTCTTACCTTTCCTTTAATTCCCTTTCCCTTCCCTTCCTTTCATTTCCTTGCCATTCTTTTCTTTCCTTTAATTTTCCTTCCTTTCCTATCCTTTCCATTCCCTTCCCTTTCCTTCCTTTCCTTTTCCTTTTCTTTCCTTTCTTTCCATTAATTTTCCTTCCTTTCAATTCTTTTCCTTTCCTCTATTTTCCTTTAATTTTCTTCGGTGTTTAATACTCTTTATAAGTAATCATTTATTTTATTTTTGTAAACCCTGTTTGTAGGTATCAGCAATGAATTTTACATATTTGCTCATATTTTACATTGCTTGCTTAATGTATCCAACAAAGCAACTTTTCGTGCTCTCAGGAGAGCAGCTGACACTGGGTATCGTAGCCAGTTATCAATACAATAATAACAACTAAAGCAAAAATGCATGACACAACAGAGTATCTATAGTGCGAATACTTATTTTTCATTGGTCCACTACCAACTCTTCGCACTCACAGTGAGAGCCGACCACACGAATAAAACAAAAACATGCATGGCAAGTCTACTCACACTACTACGGCTCTTAATTTTTTCCTACAAAGCAACTCCTCGGCCATGCTCACGATTCAGCATAGTACACAAAAAGCAAGTACACAAAAAGCAAGTACACACACACACAGCGTGTCTATAGTGTGAATAAGTAAATGTGTAGTGGTGGAACTTTTATGTTAAATTTTTTATATTAAAATGATTTTTGAAATTTTTTGTATTTACGGATAAAAGTACACCTCAAAATTTCCTATCTATACATATATAATTTGTATACCTTAGAATTATAGTTTAGCAGAAAACGGTTCTACATTGCATTCATCTTGTCTATTTATATATAATATATAAAAAGTAATATAAGAGGTAATGCATATTTTGTCGCTTCAGTTTCTTGCAAGCTACACATTAATTTTCCTATGACATCGCTGCAGAAAAATTCATGCGTGTTTTCATGTATAGTCTAGTATATCCCCTACATTACCTTATGCACTTCTAAACATTACCCACTGGGATATATATCCGTAACCATTTAAGCTGCAATAATTAGCCTTCATAGAGCAAGCATACAAATATTGCTAATATCAAACGTTTTAACAAATGCGCAATAGAGAATGTGGTGGTTGAACCTTCGTAAACTCAAGCCTTCATCACTCATAAGTATAAGTCGAAAAAATGCCCTTTTTGGGCGATCCACTTTCTTCAGCGCATGCAATTAAGCAACAGAACTATCATATCGTGAGAATATAAGAAATATTGCGATGGGGGTGTAATCCTCCCTTAACCACTGTTACCTTATCATAAAAATAGAGCCGACTTAAGGGGAAATTGGATGATGAAAAGGAGGACGTAGAACTGACCATACTAGCTTAAATTTGCATACTGCTTATCGAAGAAATGATTTTATTGGTCGAATTTTCGACCACGGGTGATGCCATCCTCTATAAAAATGATCAACAATGAAAGACTAATATCTGTTCATAGTTCAGTTCATATAGAAGATAGTATGCATAAACAACGCAGTAGTGATGATCAGTTCGAGTAATAACTCGCTTCTGTAGGTAGCTTGACCTTACTTTGGAAATCATAAACACACTCCCTGCTGTAGGAATATAATATGTAACACTAGTAAGCCCTTCCCCGCTTCGCTGCGTTATAGAACTTATAATAGGCTGAGTCCGATTTTAATCATTATATCTCCCACACATAACAGAAAAGATATGGAACTTAATTATATTGCTTATTGAAGCACCTTTCATTACATACACATATTGTACTAAACACATTTTGGGTCACCTTGGTCCACATACTGGTCGATATCTCCGAAACTGGTCCAGATATAGGAACATTTTATATCTTAAATTTTTAGTTCCATTCAATTCCATTTAGCAGTTTTTGAGTGATGCGCGACCTAACATACAGACAGATAATCATGTAGATAAGAGATTGTACAAATACTATGTCATTGCGTGGAGTAGATATAAATACTGCCTTGATTTACGGAAGTAGAGTAGTAACTACACCTTAAGTGATGCTTACGAAATAACGAGTAAGAATATTTTGTGAAACTAACGAAAGAGAAAACAAGCTGTATACGCCATTTTGGAAGATTAAAGATATTTTGGTTTTGTACAAGCACAGTGGTGAAACGTTTTTCATTATATAACGGTAATCTCTTTTATTCATAATGTTCACCCACTTCGATGCTTCAATGAATTCTGGCTGAAAAAAAAGATATATCAACTCGATGATTGATCTACGGATATTATGCCTTTCACCTCTCATTACCATGACATGACCTAGAAGGTTGCAAAGGACTGTTACTTTTGATAACATTCCCCAAAACCTTCTTCATAAGATGTATAGTTTCTCCTGTGATTCCGCTGAATTGGAAAAAACAGGCTTTCTTCTTTTTCTACGCTAAAGCTTCCTCAATAAATTCATTTTGATAGAAATTGAAATCAGTCAACAAAGTATTACCAAGTATATACTTAACTGTTTTTATTGACATATAAAGTTATTGTACAATAGTTAAAAACTAACTTAAATAGACATTTTTATATTTTTAAGGTAACGAAATGTAAATAAGTTTTTAATTCCATAAAAAATAATCTTACGTCTTCACACACAAATCAAAACTGGTTAGCCAAGACCAAAGACAATTCTGTAAATCCACTTTTTTGTTTTAACATCATTTATGCATTTTTTATTATGAAATGATTTTTATTTGTGACTATAAAATCTTAGCTTTATTCAGCAGCTGTTTGATTAGACAATAATGTCATCATCGTCGTTGTCATATTACTCTCGACAGCTGACTGTTTTGCAGGAGCATTTGACGATGTGAATTGTAGGAGAATAATCAAGTAGGTGGTTAATGCACCACATATCTGAAATTAAAAAAAAGAGATATTTTCATTCAAATATTTGTTGTTTTTATGCGTCATTTTGATGCTAATTTTAATTATCTAAGGAAATTTTAAATTTAAGAAAAAAATTTTATTTTGTTATTTTATTCTTAAGTCACTAAGTGCTTGCGAAAAAAAATCGGCTTTTATAAGTTATTGATGATAATAATAATAGAGTACATAGTAAAATTGTATTACTTGACTTTAAGTTTTCTATTCTAGTACATTCATGCTTACATAAACCCTTTTTTATTTGTAAGCACTTAGCAATGTATGAATAGAAATTCTTAGGTAAACCCATTTAAGCTCGCAAATATTTAGTAACTATGAAAAGTTAAGTATACGCCATACCAGAGCTTTGCGAGATCTAACACGACTTGTCCTGTTTTTAAGCCCCTTTGCTGTTTATTTCTAGCGTGCAAAATCGGCTTAGCCACCTAGTGATAAACGTACAATTGACCTTCATTATTTGATTTACTCACCGTAAAATAGAGCGTTCGATCTATATTGAATAGCCCTGCAGCAGTGAAATTTATTTTCAAATGCAAAAGTTGCAAAGAGAATTGTTGTAGCTTCTCTTTCACTTCCGCATTCTTTGCTTTGTTGAGCAGTGAGTGCACAATACCGCCGGTACTTTCGCTCTAAAAAAAGTGTAGAAAACCAAAAACATTTTTAACTATCGACACAACCTCGTAACATTGTTCCTTACCTTCTTTATAGCACGATTACTGCCCTCCACAATAGAGATAATTGCAATTATATATAGAAACATTTGACATGAGAAAAATGTTACAAACTCTCCTGTTTTGAATTTACTCTCACGCTTGGATTTACCCAACAAAGTCTCTAGCACGTAATAAGCATCAAAGACGATTATCAAAAATGCAATCGAAATTATAGTCAATAACTGATAGGTGAAATATTTATTCGCCGTAGATGCAGCCATACATATCATATGATGTATTTCCATGGATTCTTGTATAATCTCACCCGGATCTTTAGTGACCACGGTGTACATAGAAAAGGAGTCGAGGCATTGTAGGGAACGTTGCTTCTGTATAGGTTTTACGACGCTACTATCCCATTGTATAGCCAGGTTTTTTAATACCTACAAAGGAAAGAGGAATATTGGTAGCATGAGTTATTAAAAAAGCTTTATACAATAACTACACTGTGTAACGATTTTTTTTTTGGGTTGGGAAGTATTCCGCCATTTTATTGTGAATTTTACATTTTACGTCATCAAGTGTCAAAAATTGCGGCAGGGTATCTCGAAGTCACGAATAGTAAGGGAACGGTAGATTTGTGCAAAAAAAGTTTTTTTTTCTCAAATTTGGTGCCCTCAATTGCCGCCCTGAAAACAGTCTAACAGGTCTGAACAGCTGTTTACTATTGTGAATGTTTCTGTTGCGAATTCACCACTTGTAGGAATTTACCATGAATCTCTAACAGCCTAATTTTGAATTTCTCGTTAGTTGGTATCTCTTACTGTCCATTTCTATAACTGACGGATATGTTCATGTTTCATGTATCGACTGAGCGTACATAGCCTAAGGAAGGAACGCCAAAACCAGTTAATATTTTGGATCTATTCACTGTAATAATTTAAGTAACCGGCAATTATAATGATGTCGGTATTCAGGATAGCGAGGGTAGTAAGGAAAGCGTTGTCTTCGGCTGTGTCGAAGGCTTTATATCTTTCATGAATACGCGTCACGGTCCAATCTTTGCAAAATTTGATAGTCTTGCCCTGTTAATTTAAAGATTAATATCCCAAACCCCGTTTATCGATATAATGGCTCAATCTTGATGATTTTCACTATACACATTATATATGTAATAAGTACTGTAGCTGTCAAATTTTGTGTTCCTCGCTATTAAATTGCAATAGTTATAGACCAAACCCTATATATCCGAATAATCGATTGTATGTAGGTCCGATCTGGCTGATTTTCGTTTGTCACATTAGGTATATAGTATGTACCAAACTTGCAAAGTTTCACGTTCCTAGCATTTTAATTGAAGGAGTTATAGGCCAAAACCCGTTTATCCGCAACATACCGAATTCCAGCCAGATAACCTAAAAATGAGGGACTACACCTTTGCCAAGTGTACAGGGTGGCTAATGAAAGCCGCTACCAAAAAAAAATTAAATAACTTTTTTCTATTTAATGAATCTGGTTAATTTTTTTTTTATTTTGCAGATTGACTTTTACATTTAACAAAAATGGATAACTGGGACACTGAAACAAGAATTTGGATTGTCCGCCGCTATCACGCACTGGAGTCCGTAGTTTCGGTTCAAAGAGAGTATAGGCGCACGTTTGGCGGCAATCCTCCGAGCAGATGGACCATAATCAGACTTGTAAACAATTTTGCCGAGCATGGGACAGTCAACAGAAGACCTTACCATCGAAACCCTTCAGTTCGAACGGAGGAAACAATCGCTGCTGTAGCTGCTGCCATACAAAACAATCCACGTGTTTCGACAAGAAGCTTATCTGCTCAAATGGGTGTAAGCAGACAGTCATTACAGTCAATTATGCACAAAGATTTGGACTTATTCCCATATAAAATTCAAATGGCCAACAAACTGAACGCTGCAGACTTGCCGATTCGCTTGGAATTTTGCCAGAAGATGCTTCAAATGGTGGAAGAGGATGGAAACATGTTGAACTGTCTTTTTATGTCTGACGAGGCCCATTTCGATTTAAACGGCAACATAAACAAACAAAATTGTCGAATATGGAGTGCTTCCAACCCACAGATACTCCATGAGACGGAATTGCATCCACTTCGTGTCACAGTGTGGTGTGCAGTTTCATCACGCTGCATTGTCGGGCCCTACTTCTTCGAAGAAAACGGTCACACCGTTACGGTTACTGGAGACCGTTACTTGAGCATGTTGAGAGAGTTTTTCTATCCAGAATTACGCCGAATGAGAATTTCTTTCAACTCTGTGTGGTTTCAGCAAGATGGTGCAGCTCCTCATATAGCCCAACCTGTTATGACAGAATTGCGACGAAAATTTCCCAATAAGCTGATATCCAGAAACTCCACATTCCGTTGGCCACCCAGGTCGCCTGACCTTACTGCACCTGACTTTTTCTTGTGGGGTTATTGCAAACAGGAAGTCTTCAAAGCAAAACCAACAAATTTGAATGAACTAAGGCAATCCATTCGAGAAACAATTGCGGCTATTCCTGTCTCAACTCTCCAAGCAGTAATGAACAACTTTTTGGTAAGATGCCGCACATGCATCGACGAGCAGGGGGGACATTTAAATTCCATTATTTTTAAAACTAATTAAGCCATATTTAATAAAATTTAATGAGCTTTAACATGAATAAAAGAAAAATGAATTCCATACACTGAAAAAAAAATTATTTGAGTTTCTTAATGTAGCAAAATTCATCAGCCACCCTGTACTTCAGAATAGTCATTTGAATTTAAAAAACTGTAAAATGTACTTTCGAAAAGTCAATTGTACTTCAGAAATCGTAAAATGTACTTCAGAAACCGAAAAATGTACTTCAGAAAATCAATTGTACTTCAGAAACCGTCAATTGTACTTCAGGAAATATAAACTGTACTTGAGAAACCGTGAATTGTACTGTAGAAGCTGCAGAACTAATAAGTTTTTACCATTTCTGAAGAACAATTTACAATTTTTGAAGTACAATTTACAGTTTCTGAAGTACAATTTATGGTTTCTGAAATACAATTGATTATCCTGAAGTAGATTTTACAGTTTCTGAAGTACAATTGATGATTCTGAAGTAAATTTTACAGTTTCTGAAATACAATTTACTGTTTTGAAATACATTTTGCGATTTCTGAAGTACAATTGACTACCATAATACCATTTCATGTTCATAAAAGGTATAAAAACTAAATGAATGAATGAAATTCGAATTGCCTTTGACAAATTTTGTATGCACAAATCAAGGCGAATTCAATACAAGGTGGAAGCGAAGCGAATTAAAAACACACATACATACATTTTCAATGTATTTTGTTTTTGTCATTCGTAGTTCTAATGTCAAAAAGTCGAAAAAAAAGCAGCTGATTGGACACTTCCACCTTGTACTGAATTCGCCTTGACACAAATTTTGAATCTCGGGTTTCATAGCCACAAAAAGTGTCTTTGAAAAAATACGAAATTCCATTACAGGACTGAAATTCACCAAATTTTTTAACTACATTCGCAAATGGTAATTTCTATTGAACATCATTAATGCTCCAAATATTCCCTTCCCCTAACACCAACTCTTACTCAACTCTATTTAATGCTCTAAAATGTTGTGTTAACTTATAAATAACGCCATAAAACATTATCACGATGCCACACACCAGTATATGCGGTGAAAAGTAGGATATCGAAGCCGGATATGATGCATGAATATTGTTCCGTGCCAATATACCGAACATACTCAATTGAAAGTAACCGATCGTTAAGGAGAACATAACAAGCGAAAATCGATTAGTTTGCATTGCCGCACACTTCTGTATAAACGACACGCCCACATTATAGAACCGTTCTTCGACTTGAAACATCTGCTGTATAAGAACGTAAAGTTTTTTACGTTTTATAAAACAAAATGCGATTGCCATGAAAAAACTAAAAACACCATTGAATTTTTGCAATGAATCGGTTAGTTGTGAAACTTGTGTTGTGAAGAAATAATTGATAATTGTATGATTGTTAACAATACTATATATGATATTCCAATATATGAAGACGAAACGTAAAAGCATATTTATATAACCGAATGGTGATATACGTATAGAATGTTTACGCGTTTTATCTGAAATGCCAATATGATATGGCGTTAAACCGAAAAAGAACGATAAAAGGAAATAAACACGAAGACTCGCGTATATGTTACGAGGATGGCGATAATCTTGTTTTAAATTGTGTAATGCTTTGGAAATGTAACGGAACATTTCTTTTCTGTTTGTTTTAAAAAGTATAAAGTGGCTTCGTTCACGTAGCGGACGTAACTAAAACAAAGGATATGTGCAGCGAATAAGAATATCCACGGAAACTTCACTAATGGATATGAAAAAATTAAAGATTTTATCGAAACAATATTGGTATCGGAGTCTCAATGAACTGAGAGTGTAGCATGCCCATTAGGGATGACCGGTTGCTGGTATTTAATGAACCGGTTGCTGATATTAAATTGCCTCACGACTATCGGAGTTTCGGGCCCAGAGAGCTGTTTAGCAGCTTTTCAAAATAATAAACTATGTTTCCGGACTTAAATGACATAATTATGCAGACATTTTGAAATATGTATACAGTCAATTTCCCTAGAAACGCTAATTAAAAGTTCCGAGAATTTCGTGTACTTGTTTAAAAGTGGATATAAGGTAAAGGGTTGCTGGATTGTGCTGACGTCTGGAATGCGCTTAAGTTACTGTTTTTAGAGTTGAAGCTGAACTTTGTAGGGAAAAATACATGGTAAGATTCCAAAGTTTCGTATGGAAATGAGCGGACAAACACGAAAGGGACTTAATATAAAGGTATTAAAATGGAAAAGTTTGACCTTATTTGTTATTAAGTACATCAAGAATTTTATGAAATCAAACCACAACAAACTCTGGTACTCAGTTAACTGCTTCAGAGATGAGTTTCCTGAAAAAGCCACAACTGTTTAGTTTTTGAAAGCGAGAGCGATATCTGCTATTGTCGGCTGATTACCACAGGAAACATCGAGGAGCCGATATGCCTGCCCTGACTTGAGAGTGACGACAACATAGCGCATGTTCACTGCAACCGACAGAAATATACAAGGCTAAGGTATGAGTTTTAGTATAAGACTTTTGAGGTTTATATCTAAACTTAAGTAATAACTGATATTCCACTATATCTTTGATGTATTTTTAGGCAGTAAGCTCAATAAGCAAGTACGACTTAGATATTTTAATGAATGGATTCAGAAATAAAAATATTTTAGTTATTTGTTCTAAGCCTGTAAAAAAACCGAGTTCCCGATTCCTAAGTTCTTTGAATAGTCCACACCTTTTTGATATTGAAACCTAAATACCATATTGAAAACAAGATAAACACATCTATTAACGACTGTTGTACAAGTGCTATTTGAACGTGTAAAATAAAACGCAGGAAAGCTTAATTAATTTAAAAACAAGTAAGGAAAGGGCTGTCTTCGACTGCGCCGAATACTTTATACCTTTCATGAATACTCATCACGGTTGTAAGTGTCCGATCCTTACTCACAATTAGTAAAACCTCTGTAAAACTGATAATTTAAAGATACATAGTCCAAAGCCCATTTATCGAAACTATCGATTGTATGGGGGCTATATGTTATGTAGGTCCTATCTAGCTGATTTTCACTACACACATTACATATATAATAAGTACTCAACCTGCAAAACTTTACGTTCCTAGCTTTTTAATTGAAAAATTTATAGCCAAAAACCCATTTATCGAAACTATAGACTGTATGGGAGCTATATGTTATGTTGGTCCGATCTGGCTGATTTTCACTACACACATTACATATATAATAAGTACTCAACCTGCAAAATTTTACATTCCTAGCTTTTTAATTGCAAAATTTATACCCAAAAACCCATTTATCGAAACTATCGATTGTATGGGCGCTATGCATTGTATTGCCCAGATTTTGCTGATTCCGACAAATGATTAATCTCATGCAAAATGGCTGCCGCATACCAAATTTCATCAAGGTATCTCAAAAACTTAGCGACTAGTTTGCGTACAAACAGACAGACGGACCGACGGACATGGCTAAATCGACTCAGCTCATCGCCCTGATCATTTCGGTATGCTTATTGGTGGGTCTATCTCTTCTTCTTCTCATACTTACAAGCATCGGACCAAAGTTATAATACCATTTCATGTTCATGAAAGGAATAATAAGTACAACTACTAATACCATTATTAATACATTGTTGTTTCCCCGCATGACGTAAAGTTGGCATATTCAACAAACTGTCTGAAAATAAATGTGGGACAGAACATGCAAAGGGAGTTTCAAAAGGGATGAGTGAGTGATGTTATCAAGTGTCAGCCATGTGGTTTTGATGACGTCTGTCTAGCCAATTGTGAACTGTTGCTGTTGTTGTTGTGTGAGCGATGCTTCGCCCTGCTTAGTCGTCACTTTCCTTACCTAGCATTGCCATCAAGCTCTTCTAACGGAGGTCCCAGAAACCTTGCGGCCTGAAAAGGGTTGGACCGGGTGGTTTTATTTGCAGGGAAAGGTTGAGTCTTGATAGGTCAGATTAGAGGCAGTTAGCGTTCTTCTTCGGTAACAGATGTAGATTGTGCCTGAAGCAGACCTGTTAACATCCCCTTAGAATTAAGTAACCAATTGATTAAATAGCTTTATCAATCATTAATGATTATTTTAATTGTTTTCAGAAATCGGCAATTACTAATTGATTAGAATTGGAAAATAATCAAGAAAAAAAACCCGAAAAATGTGCCATTTTTACTTTATTCCTTTTATACATTCTTTGGTACATATATTTTATATGTCAACTCAAGGAAAGTGGAATATTTTTAGGCGTGCTCATAGAACAGTTTAGATACATAAGGGATTTTTTGCATATCAACACTTCCGTGTTATTGGTTATGCACCCACCTGACTTTTTTTTTTTACTTTTTTCGATTTGTTTGTTTTTTTAATTTTTTTTTACTGTAACGTTGTAAGACACATCAAAGTTTATTGCACGCGCATGCTAATATATACATATATAACAGTACATTTGGGAGTATTTTGAAGATGGAGTAGTAGTGGTAGGCAACCCTCCAAATGATTTCTTCCATGAAAAAGCTTCTCAGGGATAATAAGAACCAGCACACTACAAAATTGGAAGAGAATCTCGGTCCTAATCTTCTCGGAGGTATATTGCGCCAAATTGTTATTATTATTACTAATAATACTGATCGCTGCAAAAACCGTTGGATCCTGTGTTATTATTTTGTTACATTAGTGCTCCCATTGTACTCCTTTGCAATGCATTCCCGGGCCACCTCAGCTTATTACAACCCAATAATTGCAAATGCTAGTGATCTGAGTTGTCAAGATAGATAGCAGTTTGGATAGTACTTTCCCCTAGACACTCCATCGAGTAACAACTTTAGAAGTACTCTACCGTAGGTGTTCCAGGGAGTACTCTGAAACAACAGAAGTAGGGGATGCTGTCATAACACATCGCTATGTAAATTGTATATGGTCCACTTCTATTACCAATTCGGATTCCAGAAAATTGATTTTTCGGTTCAGACAAATATGGGCTTTATAATAAAATACTTGAGAAATGTTAGTGTTAAATATTTACTTTCGTATTTGTTCGCCAAAAATTGTTCAACTATGGTTTATTTCTTATAACAAAAGGCTTTCCATATGGAGCCTGGAATTGTGAGGAGTTCAATTATGAGCAATATTATTTAGATAAAACCTTTTTCTGTAATGATTTTTATCAGACGTGAGGTTATATTCGGCATTAGAGACAACCTTTTTGAAAAACGACTTTATCATAGCACATTTAGGGCCGTTTTCAAAATGTCCGCTTAGCGCTAATCGGCAGTTTAATTGACAGAAGTTCCTCGGTTATTTGTCAAACAAAGTGCCAGTTAACGTAAGCTGGATATTGAGAAAACGGAACTTCACTTAATATAATGCCATTTTCCTGTACTTAACCATTGGGATAAGCAACTTTGCCGCCGCTTTCTTTATATCCTACAATCGACTACACGATTTTTTGCTTCATTCCGTTTCAGCGTTGACGTACTACTATTACATATATATATCCTTAATTTGTACAAAATTTGTATAAAAACGAACTTTATACATCGCCTATACATATTTCCATGTATGTGATTATATTTGTCTGAAACAATACAAAAAATAATCAAAAATAATGAAAAGTAATCAAAAAAAATTTTCTGATTGCTTTTGATTATTTTTGATTTGTCTGTATTTTTTTTTAATCATAAAAATCACAATTGTTTTTTGATCATTTTTTTTTTTATTTAAAATAATCATTCAAACACGAAAACAATTGGTAATCAATCGTTGATATGCTTTATCTAAAATGAAAATAATCAATCAAACCGGTAATCATTATGATTATTAATCATTACTTAAAAGGTCTGGTCTGAATGATGGCATTCACAGGGCGAGAGCTGACAAAGGAGTTTACTGACTCTGTGACACAGAACGAGTTTCGAACGAGTATCGAGCTACTCGAACTCTCGATACCCGTGTATCTAGAGCTCTACTCTGTGTAGATGAGGTTGTTTAAATCCTACTAACCATGGGTAATGTGAAAACTTGGATAAGTATAGAGGTTCCTTACTGTACTTTGCTACAATTTGGTATTTCCGTTGCAATTTTATCAGGTGTCGATCTACTCCAGAAGCAACCAATTTCAATCTCAGTCTAAAGTTGGCATTGTCGCTTAATGGCCATTTTCACAGTGGCGAGTTAGCTTACGTTCCACCGTTAACTCTTGCTTTTAAATTTTCAAATTGAGTTAACTAGAGTTTGAAGCTATTGTTACAAATCAACTTACGGGTCCGATCTCTACTTTGATAGCTGACTGCCAACACGGGTTCAGTAAGGGAAAGTTCACAGTTACGAATTTACTTGAGTTTAGCAGTCATGTCTCAAATAGCTTTAGAAAAAATCTGCACACCGACGTTATTTATACGGATTTCAGCAAAGCTTTTGACAAAGCGTGTCACTCATTACTTATTCATAAACTCGATCAGTTGGGCTTCCAGCCGAGTTTCAATCGCTGGATCTCTTCTTACCTTAGTGACAGGACACAAAGAGTAGTGTTTAAAAATTTAGTATCCGATGTCATTTATGTCTCTTCCGGGGTTCCTCAAGGAAGCCATCTTAGCCCGATACTGTTCTTGTTGTTTATAAATGATGTTTCTACAATAATAAAATTTTCAAAAATGTTAATGTATGCTGACGACGTAAAGCTTTTCATGTCATTCGCGGCATTTGAAGATAGAAATAAGCTACAATCAGATCTAGATACACTAGTTACTTGGTGCGATTTAAATTGTATGCCACTTAACCTTAAAAAATGTAAACACTTGAGTTTTTCGCGTGGAATTTCTCAGCCGGCTTCCTATACAATTAAAAATTATAGTCTTGAGCAAGTGTATGATTTTGTTGACCTGGGGGTTACTATGGACTATAAACTCAGTTTCAACCGCCATATTAACACAACAGTCAATAAGGCTAGAGGTGTCCTAGCATTCGTTAAACGATGGTCTAAAGAATTTAGGGACCCTTATGTAACTAAAGCCCTCTTCACTACATTAGTCAGACCGATACTTGAATAGATCGCCTAGAATCAGTTCAAAAACAATTTTTACTATTTGCCTTAAGAGATTTTCATTGGGATCCCTTGTATAATCTGCCACCCTATACGAATCGTTTAAAACTCATTAATCTGCACACACTTTCTAGTCCGGGGGAAATGCTTGGAATTATTTTTATGATTAAATTGCTAAATGGTTCACTCTCGAGCCCATTTCTTCTAAGTGAAGTAAACTTCAAAGTACCGTCTCGTCCTTCAAGGCATTTTAAACGTCTAGTCTTAAAACAGTGCTGAACCAGTTTTCAGTTAAATGAGGCTTTTCGCTGTTTGTGTCAAGATTATAACTCTCTTTTTGGTAGATTTGATATTTAAGACTCGCTTTTAACCATAAACAAATCAATTCTTTCTATCCTAAATTCATAGCTACTTAACTTCTAACAATAATTTTATTCTGTTAACTAGTTATTTTTTAATGTATAATCTATCTTATATCTACTTTACTTAGCTGATGAGGTTTTCTCTGTAGCTGAGCAGTTTTAGATCTCGACGATTAACAAACCAAAGCATTTCATCGATCGAATCGATAGTTAACTGTGGAATGTAAGTTAGCTCGTCACTGTGAAAATTACCCTAAGCAGTTAACTTTTTGTTTCGTTGACTTTTATTATC
Source organism: Merzomyia westermanni (assembly GCA_949987695.1). Classification (NCBI taxonomy): domain Eukaryota; kingdom Metazoa; phylum Arthropoda; class Insecta; order Diptera; family Tephritidae; genus Merzomyia; species Merzomyia westermanni. Next base: position 10,296,610 of record OX465289.1, read on the forward strand.
TCACCTTATTAATTAAATCGAAATGTTGTTGAAAACGCAATAGAAATGTCGAAAACAACACCACCACACTCAATAAAAACACATGCGGCATAAAGAATGTGACCATCGCTTGAAATGTTGGCCAAATATCATTGTGAAAAAGCATCCAAAAACAACTTGACATATACGAAACATTCAATGTAATCACCAAAAACATTTTCATATGCGTCCATTTCATAATATATGGATAATTGAAAATCACACCAATATTAAGGAAACGTCTATCGACATACGCGATGGTATCACATAACGAAACAATAACACCACATTCACTCAAACTAATACCAAAGAGGGTTAACATGCCCAGTAAACCAATGAATTTTTGTAATGTATCACCAACTTGAGAAATTTCCGATTTAAAAAAGAAACCCACAATAGATGCCTGATCCACCAGCGAATGTATGAAACAATACATGAAAAATATCACTTGGAACATGGTATTGAAGTAACCGAGACGACTTGTGCGCAAAGTACGTTCACCACACATGGAATCCACAATACGAAAGGGTGTTAGACCGAGCACGAAATTGAACCAGAGTAGTGTTTGCGCGGCGCTATAAGCATCACTCGGATTAAAGAGTTCCTTCCAAAAGGCCATAATTTGACGACGTATGGTTTGAGTTAGCAACTGAAGTGCTTTGTGGCAGAGGAATTTGTATTTATACTCAGCACGCAGGATAAGAAGGCATTGTGTGCGTGGCGGATAATGAATGGCACGTGATTGCTTTAAAATTAAACGCTTGCTGTTTGATGGCTGTTCAAATATTTAGAAGTTGTTGATTAAATCGTTGAATCATTTTTTTTTTTTTTTGTGAAATGTGGCTAGCTGGTGTCGATGATGTGTGGTACAGGGAAAAATGTTTTGTTGTTATTCTCGAAAGTTAGTTCGAAAACAACAGATAGAACGAATTTTAATTATTCGATATTTTTAAGAGATAGAAAAAAAAAGTTTGTGACACTGGGCATTGTGTCATACATTCAAGCATATTTTTCTTTTATATCTATTGAAGGAAACCATTGTTTCTTTTTATTAAAATATTTATTTAAAAAGAAGCAAACAATTAAATGACTTACAGAACTCTGCAGTTAATAAAATTCTATATTTTGTAAATTTTGTACTTCTACTTGAGACGGAAGCATGCGACTAGGAAGATGGAGAATGTCAGCATCGTTTTCATCGCCACTGTCTTCGTCTGTTACTACGCAATCATCCGGAGGAAATATAATAATATCGCCTGGGATTTTTTCGGCCTTCAACTCCTCGATAATTTCATCCAAGGTCAATCTATAACACGTGAACATGCACTAAAATCCCACTTCCACAAGTACGATAAACAATAGTCCTACAGTCCCCAGGGGACACAAGGTGACACCACATGAGCTATGTAATAAACAAAGTATGAATTATTTTCATAGCATAATGCATGTATAATATACTTTATTTATTAATTTATCACATGCAATTAGAAAAAAATCAATACTCACAGTCTGGGCATTTTTATCTCAATGTACGAGTATATCGTAAAAAATAGTAAAAAGAAAGAAAACTCAAAATTCGCGCGAAACAAGTGAACGATTTTGACAGATGACGTATAGCTGGTGCTGATATACATTTTTTTTAGAAACTACGAAGTGCCCTCTACTTGTCAATAATATTAGGGCCACTAAGCGAATAGCCAACTGGTCGAAAAAAAAAAGTTTTAAACAACTGCCAGCTACATGTGACACTGGGAATTGACGAGTTAAATAGAAAATAACGATTACCGACTAAGCAAATCGATTCATTTCCCTATTACCCACATTTTGATTGATTGTTATCTACCCAGCCAGCAGAGATGCTTATCTTTTACTGATAGTGCGTTTTTTCGACATTTTTTTAATCCGAAAAATGTATTAAAAACGACTTGCCTAGTTGATTTCATATAATGACTTAATTTCTGTCTTAGTTTTTTGTGTAAAAAAAATGTAATTCAGTCATAAAGATTCTTCATGCCACGAATAAAAAATGATTTTAAAGGATTTTGAAAAGGTAAGGGGGTCTATCAGCTATTCCGGCGGAGCTGTTGGCGGGGAGCAACTGTAATAGAGTTTTGTGATCTCTATCGAGTTCATAGAAATTTACAAAATAGAAAATGAAATAATATTATAATGATACTAAAATCCTAAAACAGTGTGTTTAAATTTTTTAAATACTTAAATTTCTTTGAATTTGTAAAAAAAAAACACTTGAACTTATACTAAGTGCAAATAATTTTATGAACACTAATTATTAAATGTTCAAACTATTTTTCTTGATGTGTTTAGAAATAATTTAAAAAAAAATGTAAACTAGTTGAATTCAATTAACCCAGATAACCCTAATGTCCTATATATAGGACGGCAATTTTACATATTATAACGCACACTCGCGACCGTTAACAAATAACGGGAACGCGCTGTTATGCGCAGCAGAGATTGCGCAGCTGCGTTAATAGTTGTCATTTGCTCTTTTGCTATAGAAGTGTGAGATATTTGATTTTAAAGTTTGTAAAATTTGGAAAATGCAAAATTATAACATAAGCTTTGAAAGGTAAGTTAATTTAAGGGTGCTAAAATTAAAATTTTGTTAATGTTTTATATTGGAAAAGCAGAGTAAAATAAGTGTGTTGTCGAATACATTCATTGACATGAACGATTTTTAAATTTTTATGGTGAATTGAAATGAAAAAATTGTATTTTACTATATATAGGACCCCTCCGAAAACATAAAAACCGTTAATTAATTTTTGCTTAAAGCATATAAATACGTTTTTATATCTGTTTTAGGAAGTTTGGAAGGAAAAAACCGGAAAAATTTCCACTGCATAACTCTTTTAAAAAATTAAAAACTAAACAATATTTAAGTGTTTTTTTTAGAGCTGGAAAAGGAGGTAAGTTAACTAGGCTGAAATAAGATAAAATATAGACTCTGAAGGATATGTTAAAGCATCCGTAAATGAACAAAGGGAGTATAGGAAAACCTATAAGAATTACATACCAAAACGCATCTGGAAACACAACAATTTTTCCAGTATCAGAAAACTGAGTAAGCCCAACTGAATTTATTAGAAAATTCAAATGTTCGGCCATTTTCGACTCACCACTCCTGCAATGTTAACACTTTATCGGAATCTGGTTATTCAACAGAAAAATTATAAATCAACAACTTTTTTAATCGATTAATCGCCCATACTTATAAATAATGCTAGTAAGTTCAAGGGGCGATCACGTTTTCGAAATTATTTCGATGGTGCGTAATGTGGTGTCAGTCTAACGCTTGCTTAGCTCAGGTGTTCAGTACAATTCCCAGCGTTCGAATATAAGCCACGTGCGGCCCAAGAGCAACCATTTAGGCCAAGAGATCGCCCGGACAAATGCCGCAGATGTCATTATGCTCTGTTACCCAGATAATTTCTATGGGAAAGTAGTCCGAGGCAACCCCAATCGATGCTGAACAGTCGCTAACCGTCCTCGATCATAGGTTGGTTGCGGGCTGAGCGTCCGCTGACTATCCGAGCAAATGTTTAACTCGCTGAGAGTTACTGCATCATTATCTGCGATAACCTCCTGCAAGCTTTGAATAATCAATACATTTTTTGAATATAAAATACAAGATCTGTCTGGGGTTCCGAAACATTAAGCTAAGGAAGCCCCAAGTGTTCGTTTGCCAACAGTTCTGTTTCAAAACTAGCATACCTAATTTGTAAATAGAGCCGGCTTTTCATTCAAGACTAGAGAAATACCCAGGCCTATGGAAAATGTGGGTATTGAGCTAGCTGATTACAAAAATAGAATGCTACAGTATATCCAGCCGGCTCTTCGGGCTCTCCGGTCATCCACAATAACATCGAGTGTGAGTAGCCAATGCAAAGGATGTACCATCAACCTGGCAAGTCAACTTATCGTTCCTCTAATATCGGTTCCGGGCTATCGTAACTTACAGTGAAACGAGATGGCCGTTGAGCTGGCTCGGCATCGATCGGGTATTGACGTCTCAGAAGCGAAGCAGCTCGTTGCACTTCTGTGACTTATCAACTGCCACATCTCGCAACAATGGCTAAGTGAGGCTTATAATAAAGGGTGTTTTTTTTAGGGGCATAGAACTTCGAATTGAAATAAAATACAAGAAAATCGTTTTAAGGTCCATCAATTTGGCTTTATTGGAAGGATAATTTTATGCCATTAATGTTTAAATATGATTTCGGGCATGTAGCCGCCGCGGCTGGCTCGAATAAAGCCAATTCTACAGGTCCAATTTTCAACCACTTTTTCGAGCATATGGGGCCGTATGTCGGCAATAACGCCACGAATGTTGGCTTCCAATTCCCCTAACGTTTCTGGTTTGTTGGTGTAGACGAGCGACTTCACATATCCCCAAAGAAAATAATCCAATGGTGTCAAATCACACGACCTTGGTGGCCAATTGACAGGTCCATTCCGCGAAATTATGCGCTCATCGAATGTTTCCTTCAATAAATCGATTGTGACGTGCGCTGAGTGGCATGTAGCGCCGTCTTGTTGGAACCACAACTCATCCACATTCATGCCATCCAATTCGGGAACAAAATAGTCGGTTATCATGGCTCTATACCGGTCTCCATTAACGGTAGCTGCCTCTCCAGCATTATTGCGGAAGAAGTATGGCCCAATGACTCCACCAGCCCATAGAGCACACCAAACAGTCAGTTTTTGTGGATGTAATGGCGTTTCAAGGGTCTCATGTAGATTCTCTTCACTCCAAATGCGGCAATTTTGCTTGTTGACGTAGCCATTCAACCAAAAATGAGCCTCATCACTGAACAAAATTTTGCGATGAAAATCAGCATCGAAATCAATCTCATTTTCGGCCCATACACCAAAATCACGACGCATTGCATGGTCTCGCGGCTTTAATTCTTGCACAAGCTGGATCTTGTAAGGTCGCAAGCCAAGATCTTTGCGCAAAATCTTCCATAAAGTTGATGGACAAAGCTCCAATTGCTGTGCACGGTGGCGAATCGATTCATTCGGGTCCTCTTCAGCACTTTGCTCTACAGCGGCAATTGTTTCTTCGGTGCGCACTGTTCGACGTCTCTGCGGATGCGTATTATCACATAGAGTAAACGTAGTGCGAAAACGATCCATGGTTAACCGAATTAATTGCTCTGATGGACGATTATGTGGACCATAAAATGGACGGAGCTCACGGTAAACTTCGCGAACTGAACCATTATTTTCGAAATAAATTTGCACGATTTGCAAGCGTTGTTCTTTTGTCAACCTGTTCATGATGAAATGGCAAACCAAACTGAACATAAATGACATTAGAGTTGCCAGATTTGACCACAAAATGCCAGTTTATCTCTATTCGAAAAACAAACCTGTAAAAAAAACACCCTGTAGATGAAAGCGTTTGCAGTCCTGTAGAGTGTCAAGGAGTCTATGGCTCTCCTACAATGAAACACGAACTTTGAGGCCTCTGAGTTTGTATAGAAGGGACCTTTTGGGATTAGTTGCGGTGGTTACTGGACATAGGACTTTTCGAGCGCGGTACCATTGAACTGGAACACAATATATCTTGTGCAGCTGCAACCTTTCGATAACGGAACAGCTCGTCTGTTATTAGGCACAGAGATCTTCTGTCCCACCACAAATCCGATATCGATTGTGATGTCAGCCTTCACCTGCACAGGAGCACAAACGAGCCACACAGGCAACTTTTCTGGAGTCCGAAATTATTTACCGTTGATTAAAGTCACTTTTGACTCACTAAACCATTCAATCAATCAAATAACCACCAACCTTATAATTTACCATCCCCTCCCCACCCAGGCACCAACACACATTATAGGGAACAATCGAGAGCTTCATGCCGTTCATCTACACTTTGTGTATCAATTTAAGTCAGTGATTCTGTAAATTGCTGGGTAAAACGAAATCGCCAAAAAATTAAGAAATGAATGCCGTGTGCGCCTAGAAATATGCAAAGTATAGATGCCCATCAAACACCCTGCCAACCACAAAAGGGGAAAAATTCTGGATGAACAGTGAGTTCAAGAAAATATATTATATTCTTAACTATGTTGAAATAGTTTCTCCATGTACTGTTGTGTTCAATATAATAGTAGTGAAATTAAAATGGATATCGTTAGAGGAAATAAATAAAAATTTTCATTTAAAATATTCCGATTTCCATAACAAAAACCACATACAAAGAAATTTCAAAGCTCACACAAAGTTAAGGAAAGCTAGTTAAATTTTTAAAAATTTACATCAGAATATCAATATTTTTGGGAGAATTTTTTAATAAATTTATGAGTACGCAGTTTTATAACTCATTCAATTTTAAATGTGCAAGTTAGGAGTACCTCAAAACTTCCCCTGAATTTTTAGAATTTTGTTTTTGTCAAGGATGTTGGGTATTTTTTTCATACAAAATTAGTGTTTGTTCATGCGTTGTATGGAAGAAATCACTCAACACCCTTAACGAAACAAATTCTGAAGATTCAGTGAAATTTTAAGCGAGTTCGACCTTGCACAATGTTATACTGGAATTGATTGGTCTATAAAACTGCCTACCCCCAAATTTTCTAGAAATTCTGACAAAAAGTTTAAAAATTTTGATGACCATTTTTTAAAAGTTTAATTAACTTTCCTGACCTTTGTGCAAAACTTTGAAATTTCTTTTTATATGGTTTCAGTTATGGAATACGCAACATTTTAAATGAAAATTATTAAAATCGCAGCTTCTATTTATTTCTTCAAACGATATCCATTTTAAATTCACTACTATTATATTGAACACAGCTGTAGGTGTGAGGTCGGAAAGGCTGCATACTTTTAGGCACTTAATCTCTTCCGTACAAAGTCCACAATTATCCGTTGGTATCGGAATTCAGGTGAAAAAGTTTGGGACTGTTTTGGGATCCCACTTTTCACCTCAGCAGAGGTGGTTAGCCGTCGTTGATACGGCAGAAGTAATCAGAACATTCTTGAAAGCATGATTGCTACCAGACACTACTAAATGTTGCAGGTTTCTGAGTACTAAATTTTTAGCGATTGAGGTTTGCCTGCACCGATTTCTGTGCATAAATAAATTTACTTTGGTATTCAAACATAACCTAAATCTTACCTTATTTAACATCACAAACCGGATTTCCACCATTTTTGCGATACCGTTAAACATCGCTGTGGCAATTGAAATCACCGTATGCTGCAGCGTAAAAACTATATAAAGCGGCGTTGACGGCTCCAAATTTGCCGATTGCAAGAGAGCAAAGTTAATACAGGAATATGAAGCATCCATCAGGAATACGCACAATAAATATAAATAACAATAACGCAAAACTTTACTATATAATATATGTACACCGACACTACGCAACAACAAATCGACATCTTGAAATGTTTGCAAACAATGCTGCAAACGCCGTTTGGGTTTTAAAGCCGTTAGAAAGATGATTGTAATACCGATTAGACCGCTTACAATTTGCATAATATCACCGAAACGTGATATGCCCGAATGAAAAAAATAACCCGCTACCGTTTCAAAATCATTCAATACCGTTAACAAATAACAAGTTACGTAAATAGTTACGTGAATAATGCTATTAAGATAACCGAATGTTGATTCTTTTAATCTTTTATTGCCAGCACCATCACCTTTGATCCAGAATGGCGTGAGTCCATGCCAAAAGGTGAGCACGAAGAATGGTTGCACGCTTTCGTACATTTGTTGCGCTTGAAAGAAGCGACGTAAAGCGCTGACACGTTGTGGACGTGTAGCGCAAACATCCTGCGATTCAATGCGAGTCGTATCGACGTCCATTCGCAACGCCTGCGTGAAGGTAACTGGACAAAGGCGAGTGCGTTGTTATGACTTTTTAAATATGAAATACCAATGTGGTAGAAGAGGGTGGGGGGAAGGGCATGTGGGAATTTTATTCGTATTTGCATATCCTTTTTATAGCCAGCTGTGCAACAAGTGAGATAGCAACCCAACTCTACCGGTTGGGAGGACTCAAAAAATCATCCGGCTGATCATTTCTTTGCTTTGTCTCCAACTTCATTGGACCACATAACTTGTAAACACTGAAGAACGAATGACATCTACCTAAAAACTCTGCTTATCGTTTTAAAAACCATATTCTATACGATATATATGAAATTAAAACCCAAAATGTTCGTAAGAGCAAAACAGCCAACCTACTGCACCGGTTTCTCTAACTGAAACCTTGAAATCACACATTTTTACCACAAAGGCTATAGGTGTGCTTATAAAGTGAAATGCCATCGATCGATCTCTTTATCAAGGTACGCCATCCCTGGGTGTATCCAATTTTCTGGAAAAAGCGT